>CM077918.1:357478755-357678880 GCA_039797435.1 Crotalus adamanteus | reverse complement strand
ATCCCCTTCTTTTCTTGCCCTCCATCTTTCCCAGCATCAGGCCCTTCTCCAGTGAGTCCTTCCTTCTCATTAGGTGGCCAAAGGACTTGAGTTTCAACTTCAGGATCTGGCCTTCTAAAGAGCAGTCGGGGTTGATCTCTTCTAGGACTGACCGGTTTGAACGCCTTGCAGTCCAGGGGACTCGCAGGAGTCTTCTCCAGCCCCAGAGTTCAAAGGCCTCCATTCTTTGGCGCTCAGCCTTTCTTATGGTCCAACTTTCACAGCCGTACATTGCAACTGGGAAAACCATGGCCTGGACTATACGCACTTTTGTTGGCAGGGTGATGTCTCTGCTTTTTAGGATGCTGTCTAGATTTGCCATAGCTTTCCTCCCCAGGAGCAAGCGTCTTTTAATTTCTTGGCTGCAGTCCCCATCTGATGACAGTAGGAGGACCCAGAAAGCCATCTATACTGGGAGACTGGTGAGCTCTCTGGTGTGGTTGGTGGACCATTGGTGGAAGAGGCTGCTGGATGAGACACCCTCAGTGCCAATCAGAATAGGCTTTCTGGTGAAGTTGATTTCCTGGCCTGGTCAACCCTGGTGACGCTGATGTTGATCTTCTGGAATGGAGCTGCCGTGTCGCCTACAAGGTCATCTTCCTTCCTCTCCATGGGAGCAATCCATTTCCTCGGAATAGCAGAGCTGGGAGGGACCTCAGAGGTCGTCTAGTCCAAACTCCTGCTCAAACAGCTGTCCAGTCTCTTCTTCAAAACCTCCAGTGATGGAGCACCCACAAGGTCTGGAGGCAAGCAGTTCCACCGGTTAATTGCTCTCGCTGTCTGGAAGTTTCTCCTTAATTCCAGGTTATCCACTGGGAGAAGAGGCTACTGAAAAGGACGGGCCAGGGTCCCCCCCCATCAGACACGGCTTCTGTTCTTCTGTTACCTGCCAGGTATCACCAAAGTCTACCAGGCTGCAGGCTCATGCCCTCCCCCCACAGCGCCCTCTGCAGGCAGTCCTCGACTTACAACAATCGAGCCCAATGTTTCTGCTGCTTTGTTGTTAGTTGCGAAGTCGTGTCTGACCCATCGCGACCCCATGGACAACATTCCTCCAGGCCTTCCTGTCCTCTAGCATCTTCTGGAGTCCATTGAAGTTCACACCTCCTGCTTCAGGGACTCCATCCAGCCACCTCATTCTCCGTTGTCCCCTTCTTCTCTTGCCCTCCATCTTTCCCAGCATTAGGCTCTTCTCCAGTGAGTCCTTCCTTCTCATTAAGTGGCCAAAGGACTTGAGTTTCAGCTTCAGGATCTGGCCTTCTAAAGAGCAGTCAGGGTTGATCTCCTCTAGGACTGACCGGTTGGATTGCCTTGCAGTCTAGGGGACTCGCAGGAGTCTTCTCCAGCACCAAAGTTCAAAGGCCTCCATTCTTTGGCGCTCAGCCTTTCTTATTTGTTAAGGCAGCTCTGCCCCGTTTTTACGACTTCTCTCACCTCAGTGGTTAAGTGGATCACTGCCGTTCTTCAGTTAGCCACACGGTCGCTAAGTGAATCTGGATTCCCCCTTGAAGGTCGCAAAAGGGGAAATCACACGACCCTGGGAATTGCAACGGTCATAAGTACGAGTCAGTTGCCGAGCATCTGAATTTTTGATCACAGTCACCATGGAGATTGCTGCAACGGTGGTGAAAAAGTTGTCTTTTTTTCCCCCAGTGCCGTTGTGACTACGAACGGTCACTAAATGAACCGTCGTTAAGTTGAGGACTCTCTGGATCGGGGAAGACTGAACAGTTCGTGGGAAGATCTGAGATGGAGGTAAAGCGCAATTTGATCTTCCGCGCTGTCAATCTGGGCCCATCCTTGATTTCTGTTTTCTACAGCAGAGTGAGACGTCAGAGAACGGCTGTCATAAACACAAATAAAATAACACACCGGGGATACGCCGATAAACGGCGAGCTGCAAGCCTAACATTTTCCCAGGCTGTAAAACATAGGGGCTAGAAGACAGACAGATCAATATTTCACGCACAAACTCCAGTGATGTGCGCGCCTGTGAAGCAGATAGGGTTGGAGTCTGCGGAAACGGGAAAGAATCCGGTTTGTCTACCGCTTGGGTTGAAGTGCAAGTGTTCTGCATGTGTGAACAGGGGGCACAAGGGTGTATTAAACCGATGCTGAACAGCCAAACCCCAAAATGAACGATTCAGTGGTGTTTTTCTCAAGCATGGGAAATTTGTGGACTTCAAGATGTTGAGAGTTTGGAAATAGTTCAGAGAAGAGCAACTAAGGTGATCCAAGGCCTGGAGGCTAAAACATGCGAAGAATGGCCGCGGGACTTGGGTTTGGCTAGTCTAAAGAAGAGAAGAAATAGGGGAGACAGGATAGCAGCGTTCCAGTGTTTGAGGGGCTGCCCCAAAGAGGAGGGGGTCATGTTATTCACCAAAACACCAGAGGGCAGGATGAGAAACAATGGTTGGAAACTGATCAAAGACAGAAGCCACCTGGAATTAAGGAGAAACTTCCTGACAGGGAGGACAATTAACCAGTGGAACAGCCTGCCACCAGAAATTGTGGGCGCTCCATCCCTGGAGGTTTTTAAGAGGCTAGATAGTAAACTTGTCTGAGATGGTATAGGGCAGTGATGGCGAACCTTTGAGAGACCGAGTGCCCAAACTGCAACGCAAAACCCACTTATTTATCGCCGGGTGCCAGGTGGGCGTGGCCCACTGGGTAGGTGTGGCTGTGGTGGTCGTGGCAGACTGGGTGGGTGTGGCCAACACTGGAAGTTTTTAAGAAGAGACTGGGCAGCCATTTGTCCGAAATGGTCTAGGGTTTCTTGCCTGAGCAGGTGGTTGGACTAGATGACCTCCAAGGTCCCTTCCAACATTATTATTATTATTATTATTATTATTATTATTATTATTATTATTATTATTACTCTCGTTGCCCTTTCTTCGATCAGCAATTTGAGCCTGGCGTCTCTCCCCGTGCCCACCTGCCCTGGTTCTCTTCTCCTTTTCCAGCCTTCCTCAACCCCCCCTCTTCCCCCCCGCTGTCAGCCACGGTCCGGGGAGGGGTGGGCCAGGACCCCCATCCTCGCCCCATCCGCAGAGCTATCTGGCGCCATCCTCATCACCGCCCAGCCCGGAAGCAAGCGGCCTTGGAGAGAAGGGAGGAAATTGCAATCCTGCAAAAATAATAATAATAATAAATAAATGCCCTTTTTGAAGATCCGGCTCCAGATTTAATTCCCCTCTGGACAGCTTGTCTCATCTGAACTAATTCCAGAAAGTGCTGCTCTCTCCGTTGAGGAAGCGAGTGCAGGCAGGTGCTCTATCCCAGCCTATAGCTGTCCTTGTTAACGGCACAAGGACCAAACTCCTGTTGAGAAAATAGTCTGGAGACTTAAAAAACAAACAAACCCCCTTTTAATATGGGTAACCAACCTGCCAAATAGTCCAGAAACGAAAGCAGCAAAACACAATCCAAAGGGAGGAAATTGTCCACACGAAACACGATGCAAAACAGAGAAATCGTCACCGGCGAGACGAACAGAACATGATCCCGTGAAGTACTTTGCAACATGATCCCATGAAGTACTTTGCAAAAAGGGGAGGTGTGGGCTCAGCAACCAGCACGGCCCACACCTCCCCTTTTTATACAGCAGTCCCAACAGCAGTTGCCTCTCGATGCCTTCTCCTCTTCCCCTGGAGTTGTCGTATTGACTGCTGCTGATCGGCTCTCGCTAATTGCCGGCGTCTACGAGCATCAATCATCATGTCCATCAGGTGTGAGTCCTCCGAGTCTGACTCATTCCCCCCACACAGCTGAGCTTCATCTGGAACACGACTGGAGGGCCCAGGCAATTCATCAAACCGTGAGTCTTGTTGATTCATCAGAGCCTCTCTCTGACCCCGATGGCCCTCCAAATGCCTCCTCCTCCTCAGATTCCCCGGACTCAGCTGTTGGGAACACAGGCTGGCACGGAATCACGACAGCGGGCCTGACAGCCCAATCGGAGGGGAGCCCTTGCACCTCGGCCCCGACGGGCACCCCCGTATCTCCACACCTGGGGAAGCCACCTGCTCCCACCTTGGCAGCAAAACGCCCTGGTTTCCCTCCTCTGAGCGATGCCCCCCCAATTCAAAGGGGAGTTCCCCATCGCTGGAGGTCCCGAGGGCAGGCCGGCGGGCTAGATGTGGACCCATAAGGGTGCCAGGGGGCATTGGCTGCCCAAAATGGGGAGGGGGGAGGGAGGATGAACAGGCCCCAACTCTATCACGATCAACGTTTACCCAAAAGGATGATGACCCTGGTTGTCTTTGTTTCTTCATTTGCTTGTTGAAGGAAAAAGCACAAGAGGGGAGGTGTGTTGTGTATGTGTACACTTTCAGAGCAAGCAACAGAATGTCCTGTTTAATGTGGGCCATTGTGCCCCCAGTAAAACATGACAAGAAAGGTTATCTATCTATCTATCTATCTATCTATCTTCTATATCTATCATCTATATCTCTATCATCTCTCTCTCTCTATCATCTATATCTCTATCTATCATCTCCCTCTCTATCATCTATCATTCCCTCTCTCTATCATCTCTCTCTATTATCTATCTATCTATCTACCTATCTATCTATCTATCTATCTATCTATCTATCTATCTATCTATCTTTCTCTATCATCTATCTATCCATATCTATCTATCTATCTGTCTGTCTGTCTATCCTTATCTATATCTATCAATCTCTCTCTCTCTATATCTTTCTATCTATCTATCTATCTATCTATCTATCTATCTATCTATCTATCTATCTATCAATCATCTATATCTATTTATCATCTATATCTCTATCTATCATCTCTCTCTATTATCTATCTATCTATCTATCTATCTATCTATCTTTCTATCTATCTATCATCTATCTATCCATATCTATCTATCTATCTATCTATCTATCTATCTATCTATCTATCTATCTGTCTGTCTGTCTGTCTGTCTATCCTTATCTATATCTATCAATCTCTCTCTCTCTATCTATCATCTATCTATCTATATCTATTTATCATCTATATCTCTATCATCTCTCTCTACCATCTATCATTCTCTCTCTCTCTCACCTATATCACTATCATCTATCATTCCCCCCTCTCTCTATTATCTATCTATCTATCTATCTATCTATCTATCTATCTATCTATCTATCATCTATATCGCTATCCTATCATTCCTCCTCTCTCTATTATCTCTCTCTCTCTCTCTCTCTCTCTCTCTCTCTCTCTCTCTCTCTCTATCATCTCTCTATCATTCTCTCTCTTTCTCTCTCTCTCTCTCTCTCTCTCTCTCTCTCTCATTATATCTCCAGCCTCCCATGGAAGGGGTTTCTCCAGCATATAGTGAAAAAAGTCAAAATGGCAGCCACAGTTGTGCCATCCAAAGATCCCCCTGTCTTTTTATGTCCATGTTTCAATTGCGCTGCTGCGGTTTGATTGCAGCTCTGGCGGGCAAGGCCCTGCTAATGGCAAGTGGCATCCTATTTGTCGGGATGGACAACAAAACCAAATAGAGTTAGAAGGGACCTCAAGGTCATCTAGTCCAGCCCCCTGCTCAGGCAGGAAACCCTACACCATTTCGGACAAATGGCTGTCCAGTCTCTTCTTAAAAACTTCCAGTGTTGGAGCTTTCACCGCTTCTGGAGGCAGGTTGTTCCACTGGTTAATTGTTCTCACTGTCAGGAAGTTTCTCCTTAGTTCCAGGTTGCTTCTCTCCTTGATGAGTTTCCATCCGTTGCTTCTTGTCCTGCCTTCAGGCGCTTTGGAGAATAGCTTGACTGCCTCTTCTTTGGGGCAGCCCCTGAGATACTGGAACCCTGCTATCCTGTCCTTCCTGGTCCTTCTCTTTGTTAAACTAGACATATCCAATTCCAGCAACCACTCCTTATATGTTTTAGCCTCCAGTCCCCTGATCATCTTTGTTGCTCTTCTCTGCACTCTTTCTAGAGTCTCAGCATCTTTTTGACATCGTGGTGACCAAAACTGGATGCCGTATTCCAAGTGTGGCCTTACCAAGGCCTTGTAAAGTGGTATTAACACTTCACGTGATCTTGAGTCTATCCCTCTGTTAATGCAGCCCAGCACTGTGTTGGCTTTTTTGAGCTCTTGTATTTGTTTATATGTCACATCCTTCCCGGAATATCCACTTGTACTGTTGCCACCCGTGTTTTCCTTTGCAATCAAAGGGAACTCATCTGCTTGTTTTCAAAATTAAAAGCAGATTGTTAGCCTTTGTGCCGTGTGTCACTCTAAATAAGATTGATTTCTCCGCTGTCGTGTCGGGCACGGCGGATTTAAACAGATTGGCCTGGATTGCAGGAGGCCTCCGATGGCTGCCTTGGGACCGGTCAGCTCCTCCACCCTCTCTGTGTGTCTCTCTCTCTCTCTTTATGTGTGTGTCTGTTCTCTCTACTTATTGATCCTGGTAAGACGGTAATTCACCAAAGGGCCCTCAGCATCCCCGCTGAAGCTTCGTCAGACTCAATATTAATTATAATAATGAACCAGCATAAACAAGGAACTTGGCTGACAGCCCTGGCAATTCCCCAAATGGTGAAGGGGGGAGGGAAGAGAAGAGAAGAGAAGAAAAGAAAAGAGAAGAGAAGAGAAGAGAAGAGGGGAGGGGAGGGGAGGGGAGGAGGAGAGGAGAGGAGAGAAGAGGATGGGGATGGGGATGGGAGGGGAGAGGAGGGGAGGGTGGAAGGGGGGAGGAAGGACGGAAAGAAGGGGAAAACTGAAGGGAAGGAGGGGAGGAAGGAAGGAAAGAAGAAAGGAAGGAAGGAAGGAAGGAAGGAAGGAAGGGGAAAACTGAAGGGAAGGAGGGAGGAAGGAAGGAAAGAAGAAAGGAAGGAAGGAAGGAAGGAAGGAAGGAAGGAAGGAAGGGGAAAACTGAAGGAAAGGAAAGGAGGGGAGCAGGAAGAAGGAAGGAAGGAAGGAAAGAAGGGGAAAACTGAAGGGAAGGAGGGGAATGGGAAGAAGGATGGAAGGAAGGAAGGAAAGAGGAAGGAAGGGGAAAACTGAAGGAAAGGGAAGGAGGGGAGTGGGAAGAAGGAAGGAATGAAGGAAAGAAGGAAAGAAGGAAGGGGAAAACTGAAGGGAAGGAAAGGAGGGGAGCAGGAAGAAGGAAGGAAGGAAGGAAGGAAGGAAGGAAGGAAGGAAGGGGAAAACTGAAGGGAAGGAGGATAATGGGAAGAAGGAAGGAAGGAAGGAAGGAAGGAAGGAAAGAAGGAAGGAAGGGGAAAACTGAAGGGAAGGAAAGGAGGGGAGCAGGAAGAAGGAAGGAAGGAAGGAAGGAAGGAAGGGGAAAACTGAAGGGAAGGAGGGAGGAAGAAAGGAAAGGAGAAAGGAACGAAGGAAGGAAGGAAGGAAGGAAGGAAGGAAGGAAGGAAGGAAGGAAGGAAGGAAGGGGAAAACTGAAGGGAAGGGGGAAGGAAGGAAAGAAGAAAGGAAGGAAGGAAGGAAGGAAGGGGAAAACTGAAGGGAAGGGGGAAGGAAGGAAAGAAGAAAGGAAGGAAGGAAGGAAGGAAGGAAGGGGAAAACTGAAGGGAAGGAAAGGAGGGGAGCAGGAAGAAGGAAGGAAGGAAGGAAAGAAGGGGAAAACTGAAGGGAAGGAGGGGAATGGGAAGAAGGATGGAAGGAAGGAAGGAAAGAGGAAGGAAGGGGAAAACTGAAGGAAAGGGAAGGAGGGGAGTGGGAAGAAGGAAGGAATGAAGGAAAGAAGGAAAGAAGGAAGGGGAAAACTGAAGGGAAGGAAAGGAGGGGAGCAGGAAGAAGGAAGGAAGGAAGGAAGGAAGGAAGGGGAAAACTGAAGGGAAGGAGGATAATGGGAAGAAGGAAGGAAGGAAGGAAGGAAGGAAAGAAGGAAGGAAGGGGAAAACTGAAGGGAAGGAAAGGAGGGGAGCAGGAAGAAGAAAGGAAGGAAGGAAGGAAGGAAGGGGAAAACTGAAGGGAAGGAGGGTAATGGGAAGAAGGAAGGAAGGAAGGAAGGAAGGAAGGAAGGAAAGAAGGAAGGAAGGGGAAAACTGAAGGGAAGGAAAGGAGGGGAGCAGGAAGAAGGAAGGAAGGAAGGAAGGAAGGGGAAAACTGAAGGGAAGGAGGGTAATGGGAAGAAGGAAGGAAGGAAGGAAGGAAAGAGGAAGGAAGGGGAAAACTGAAGGGAAGGGAAGGAGGGGAGTGGGAAGAAGGAAAGAAAGAAGGAAAGAAGGAAGGAAGGGGAAAACTGAAGGGAAGGAGGGAAGGAGGGAAGTGGGAAGAAGGAAGGAAGCAAGGAAGGAGAAAACTGGAAGGAAAGGAAGATAAAAGAAAGGAAAGGAAAGGCCCAAAACTCATCCTAGCCAAGGATTGGAACCCGGGTTCCAGCTGATCCTGCATGGCTGCAGAGTGGACAACCCAGATCTCTTCCCCGGGTCGGGCCAGGCCAGAACCCAGAGCTGAAGGGCAGAGTTAAGAAAGAGACTTGTCCATGGGTCCCCAACCCCCGGTCCATGGACCCACACCGGCCCGCAGCATGCCAGCAACCGATCCGCGCAAACCAGCAAAGCACCCCCTCCACGGGACGCAGGCAGCGGGCGAAACCACGCAGCTTCCGGTCCACGGGAAAAAACTCTCTCCGTGGAGCCGGTCCCTGGGGCCCAAAAGGCTGGGGGGGGGGGCACTGGACTAGTAGCTGGACTAGCCCACCTTTCTGCCGATGACCTTCATGGACTTGGGGGGGGGCAGGGAGCCCCTTTGACCCCCTAAACAGAGCCAGACCCTTTTGCCCACCCAGCTGCTAAGTGTCCACAAAGCTCTTTTCTATATCCGTTGAAAATGTCGAACTACAGGTCCTATCGTCCCCAGCTTGATAAGGCCAATGAGTTCGGAGCAGCAGGATCTCAGTTTCCCAAGAAACAGACCAGGATCTTAGTCAACTCTCACCTGGAGATGCCGAACAATGAGAATATCTGGGCTTTGGCAGAAAAAGTCTGATTTCATGCCTCTCCAGGCAGAAATCCAATCAGTGCAGCCTCTCCCTCCCTCTCCCTCCCTCCCTCTTTCTCTCTCCCTCTCTTACTCTCCCTCTTTCTCTCATCTTTCTCTCTCTCCCTCTCTCCCCATCTCTCTCCCTCTTTCTCTCCTCTTTCCCTCTCCCCTCTCTCCCTTTCTCTCTCCCTCTCTCCCCATCTCTCTCCCTCTTTCTCTCCTCTTTCCCTCTCCCCTCTCTCCCTTTCTCTCTCCCTCTCTCTCCCTCTCCCCTTCTCTCTCCCTCCCTCCCTCTCCCTCTCTTACTCTCCCTCTTTCTCTCCTCTTTCTTTCTCTCCCTCTCTCTCCCTCCCCATCTCTCTCCCTCTTTCTCTCCTCTCCCCCTCTCTCCCTCCCTCCATTTTCCCCTCACTTACTCTCCCTCTTTCTCTCCTCTTTCTCTCTCTCCCTCTCTCTCCCTCCCCGTCTCTCTCCCTCTTTCTCTCCTCTCTCTCCCTCTCTCTCCCTCCCTCCCTCTTTCCCTCTCTTACTCTCCCTCTCTCTCCTCCCCATCTCTCTCCCTCTTTCTCTCCTCTCTCTTCCTCTCTTCCTCCCTCTCTCTCCCTCTCTCTCTTCCTCCCTCTCTTCCTCTCTCTTTCTCTCTTTCTCTCTCCCTCCCTCTTTCCTTCCCTCTCTCTTCCTCTCCCTCCCTCTCTTTCTCTCTCAATCCCTCCCCCCTGCACATGTTTGAAAGGGGTAGGGGGTCTCCTCCTACGATTGGCTAAACAGTAGTGAAATGCTTTAAGACGTGGGACTCAGAAAAGATGAATCTCTCAGGTCTTGCAAGGTAATTTTTTTCCCTGGGGCTCCATTAGATGTTCATCTTCCTGGTGGATGGGGCCCTTGATTGGACATGACAGGAGGGCTTGCCCTCTATAAGGCAGAAAAATAGAGATATATCCCAGCACTGGCAAGTACAGTGTTTCCCAACCTCAACAGGCTTTAAGAGGGGTGGGCTTCCAATCCCAGAATTCCCCAGCCAGTCTGCTTTAAGAGGGGTGGGCTTCCACTCCCAGAATCCCCCAGCCAGCATGCTTTAAGAGGGGTGGACTTCAAATACCAGAATCCCCCAGCCAGCCATGCTTTAAGAGGGGTGGGCTTCCACTCCCACAATTCCCCAGCCAGCTTGCTTTAAGAGGGGTGGGCTTCCACTCCCAGAATCCCCCAGCCAGCCTGCTTTAAGAGGGGTGGACTTCCACTCCTAGAATTCCCCAGCCAGTCTGCTTTAAGAGGGGTGGGCTTCCACTCCCAGAATCCCCCAGCCAGCCTGCTTTAAGGGCTGGGGAATCCTCAAAGTTGAAGTCCACAGGTCTTAAAGCGGTCAAAGTTGGCTGCTTCAGATGCTTTTGTGTGTTTTACTGCAAATTGCACAAAGTGTATTTTAATCCAAGTAGTTCTTCCGCTCAATTAGCGGTCGTTTGAAGTTACAACAGCCCGGAAAAAAAAATCAACATACAACCGCTTTTCGCCCTTACGATCGTTGTAGCATCCCCGGTGGTCACGTGATCCAAATTCATGTGACTCGTAGTTACGACGGTCGCAGAATTCCTGGGGGTGTCACATGATCCCTTTTTTGCCGACTTTCATGACCAACAAAGTCCATGGGGAAGCTCGATTTGCTTCACGACTGGGTTGCTCACTTAACGGCGGCAGGGATTCATTTAGTAACGGTGTCAAGAAAAGCCGTAAAATGAGGCAAAATTTACCTCACGATTCTCTCTCACTTCATGAGAGAAATGTCGGGCCTCCCTTGTGCTCGTGCGTCAAGGACTACCTGTGTTGCTCGGGGCCTGGAGTTGTGTTTTAGCACAACAGGCGGAGTGGAAATGATTGAAATCCAATGAATAAAAAGGAATTATGTAATCGGCGCTTAATAATCCCTCTCCGGGTTTGTTTTGTTTTGCAAAACGTCTCCGTTCTCGGCTAGTTGCCAGACCTGCAGTTTTCTAGGAAAATCTCAAGTGCTTAATTCTCCCCCCCCCCCATAAAAGAGTCTTTTGGATCTGACAACCGGATTCTTTGGGACCAAATTACTGAATAATCTGAGCTTCAGAACCGAAGACGAGTGAACTGCAACTCCCAGAATTCCCCAGCCAGCCATGCTTTAAGATAATAATAATAATAATAATAATAATAATAATAATAATAATAATAATAGGCGCCTTGGGTGCAATCCCAAAACAACTGGAGCACCACTTGAACACCATTGGCATTGACAAATTCGCTATTAGTCAATTGCAAAAGACTGCCTTACTAGGTACTGCTTCCATCCTGCGACGATATCTGTAATACCATCAAACATCCACACCTGCCTATCCCAGGTCCTGGGTAAGGACTCGATAGGTAGACAAAATGCCAAATCCAGTCTGAACATCTGGCTGACTGTGCGATGATCCATAATAATAATAACACTAATGTTGGAAGGGATCTTGGAGGTCATCTAGTCCAGCCCCCTGCTCAGGCAGGAAACCTTATACCATGTTGGACAAATGGCTGTCCAGTCTCTTCTTAAAGACTTCCAGTGTTGGAGCATTTACCGCTTCTGGAGGCAGGTTGTTAATAATAATAATAACAGTTGGAAGGGACCGTGGAGGTCATCTAGTCCAACCCCCTGCTCAGGCAGGAAACCCTACACCATTTCGGACCAATGGCTGTCCAGTCTCTCCTTAAAAACTTCCAGTGTTGGAGCATTCACCGCTTCTGGAGGCAGGTGGTTCCACTGGTTAATTGTTCTGACTGTCAGGAAGTTTCTCCTTAGTTCTAGGTTGCTTGTTGGACTAGATGACCTCCAAGGTCCCTTCCAACTTTATGATGATGATGATAATGATGATGGATAGACTTCCACTCCCAGAGTTCCCCAGCCAGCATCCTTTAAGACGAGTGGACTGCAACTCCCAGAATTCCTCAGACAGCATCATTGAAGACAGGTGGACAGACAGGTAGAGATTAACCCCAGCAGGGCTGAGGCTTGAACCAGTACCTCACCTTGACCCCTTCAGCCAGCCCAGTTAAGCCCTGCTTGGTTTCCATTTTCTATTTTCCAGGTTTGGTTCAAAAAAATAATAGTAAAGTTGGAAGGGACCTTGGAGGTCATCTAGTCCAACCCCCTGCTCAGGCAGGGAACCTACACCATTTCGGACAAATGGCTGTCCAGTCTCTTCTTAAAAACTCCAACACTGGAAGTTTTTAAGAAGTGACTGGACAGCCATTTGTCCGAAATGGTGTAGGGTTTCCTGCCTGAGTAGGGGGTTGGACTAGATGACCTCCAAGGTCCCTTCCAACTTTACTATTATTATTATTACTATTTAAAAAAAAAAGCTGGCTCATAGGCAAAATGACTTGGATAGTTTGAAGGTGACTTTCCTGGGCAACTCCATTAGCGGCTGTCCATCTCGGGATGGCAGCGAGGCTGAAGGACAGGTAAGGAGACTGGGAATGGGCTTAACCCTTTCAACGCCGGCCCCTTGGCTCAGAAAATCTTCCGTTCGTTTGACCACCTCCGCTTTTGGAAAGAGGGTCTCCCAGGCCGTCCTCTGATTGACAGGAGAGGCGGTGATTCTAGCTTGCTCCGTACCCCTAAAGCCACCCGTGTCGGTCACAAAAGTTGGGCGCAAATATTGCAGGACTGGACAAATCGCGGTGTGGCCCCTTTGGGCCTCTGGATCGGGGACCTGGTTGCATTTGCTTATTAAATATTTCACTCACTTTTATTACTTGATAAGAAATGCAAGGTGGGAAAAGTGTCTAATCCGCCTTCCTCTTCCTATTATTTCCCGCCAACGACAACCCTGTGAGGTGGGTTGGGCTGAGAGGGATGATTGGCCCAAAGTCGCCCACCTGACTTTCATGCCTAAGGCGGGACTAGAACTCCCTGTCTCCTGATGATTGGCCCAAAGTCACCCAGCTGCTTTCATGCCTAAAGGCGGGACTAGAACTCCCCGTCTCCTGGTGATTGGCCCAAAGTCACTCAGCTTTCAAGAAGAGACTAGACTGTCGTCTGTCTGAAATGGTGGTAGAGTCTCCTGCCTGAGCAGGGGTTTGGACTAGTCCAGGGCTTTTCAACCAGTGGTACGGGTACCACCTGTGGCACATTGGCACCTGGCAGGTGGTACGCGACCATCCTAGAAAAGGGGTAGCGAGGGAGGGGAATGAGCTGAACCGGTGGCAGCACCGCACAAGCCTGAGCGAGAGACGGCTGGAGCTGCAGGGCTGTCAGGGCTCAGCGGAAGTGCCAGGATAGACGCTTCTTCTGGACTGTCAGGGCTCAGTGGAAGCGCCAGGATCAGTGCCGCTTTCCAGCTGATTGGCGCTTCTTCGGGGCTGTCAGGGCTCAGCGGAAGCGCCAGGATCAGTGCTGCTTTCCAGCTGATTGGCGCTTCTTCGGGGCTGTCAGGGCTCAGCGGAAGCGCCAGGATCAGTGCCAGGATCAGTGCAGGCTCCAGCTGATCTTTGGGGCTGTCAGGGCTCAGTGGAAGCGCCAGGATCAGTGCCGCTTTCCAGCTGATTGGCGCTTCTTCGGGGCTGTCGGGGCTCAGCGGAAGCACCAGGATCAGTGCCAGGCTCCAGCTGGAGCTCAGCGCTGATCCTGGCGCTTCTGCTGCGCTCAGAAGCACCGATCAGCTGGAACGTTGCAGCCCCTCCAGGGTCTTGTGATTTTACATTCAGATGCTTGGCAACTGATTCATATTTATGACGGTCCCAGTGTCCCAGGGTCATGTGAAGGGACCAAAACCTGCTGCAACCACCCAGCAGACGGAGGGGAATAAAAACCAAACACCCCCCCCACCCCACCCCCACTGCCAATCCTCAACAGAAATGCTCACAACAATGAAAACCTCGGACAGGAGGAAGAGCACGGCCGGGCGGGCAGGCAGGCGTCTTGCTCGGCTGTGGCTCGGGGGGCACTTTTTCAGTGCCATTGTCACTTCGAACAGTCACTAAGCGAACTGTTGTAAGTCTTTACTTTATCACTTTTTCCTTTTTGGGGGAGGGGTCATCAGATTTTTGACACCTTGCTAGGTGACAGGTGGTTCTTGGATGTTGCCATATCCTAAAAGTGGTACAATGGGTGAAAAGGTTGAAAAGCCCTGGACTAGATGACCTTGCAAGGTCCCTTCCAACTCTGTTGTTCTGATACTAATACTTGCCTTGAAAACGAATGAACGAATGAACAAACGAACAAACAAACAAATGAAGGAATGAACGAACGAACGAACGACGAACGATTTTTTCAGTGTTGCCAGACTGGCTCCCAGCTGCCTTCAGAAGCCACTAGAAGGAAGGGATTCATCTCGCCTCTGTTTACAGGCCTGACTCTCGTTTATGGCAAGAAAATTTAGCCTGACATGAAATCTATATGCTGCTGCCTTCCAATTCAGCCCCCTCCCCCTCTCCTTCTCCTGGGTGACAGCCTAACATTGATTTGAATCCTGGTTAT
Source organism: Crotalus adamanteus (assembly GCA_039797435.1). NCBI lineage: Eukaryota > Metazoa > Chordata > Lepidosauria > Squamata > Viperidae > Crotalus > Crotalus adamanteus. The sequence goes on along the minus strand of CM077918.1, from coordinate 357,664,416 downwards.
CACTCAGTTTGCGTACCTGGAAAGCTCTCCGCAGGCGGGGTTGCCAGGAACGAGTCCTCGGGCAAAAATTCCCAGCCTTTTTAGCGCCTATCCATCAGGTGTGTGTGTGTGGGGGGGGGGAACCTGGAAGGAGAGGAAAGGCTTAAGGCCACTGAGTTGTGGTGGAAATAATCGTAAAACAAGCTACAATTCCCTTCGCACCCATCTGTTCTTGCTCTCGGTTAAACAACAGCAGCCGGTGCCAAGGAAGGTGATTTACGGGCTAAACTTCAGCCAAAAAAAAGGGGTTGTTTTTGGCTTCAAATAGGGGGGGAAATCAGGGTGGGGGGGCAAGAACGCACTCTCCGGAGATGGAAGGAGCCGTAGGAAAACAAAATAGCCACAACAGCAGATCGGTCCTGTTGTGTGTTGCCATTTCCTCCTCCACCCCCCTCAATTTTTTTTTTCCTACGCCCGAGCAATTCCACTTTCTGTCGCTCGCTCCCTTCGCTGGTTATATTTTTATTTTTTTTATTTTTATTTTTATATTAGGTCTGAAATTTATATCCTTTTTTTTTTCCTCCCCCACGTGGGACAAAGTGGCTATGTGGATGAATTGCAGGAGGAAAAGGCCTCTCGGCTCAAAGTTGGTGTTGCAAAAGAACGCCGAGGGTGAGCCTGGTTCTGCCACCCTCCCGGTTGAATCTCAGCCTGGCAAAGGTTGGACTTTGGCTGTTGTGGTTCCCAAGTTGCTTTTTTTGTTGTTTTGTTTTTTTGCCTTGAAGAGGTTTCGCTTCTCCTTCCGAGGAGCTTCTTCGGTTCTCACGGAATGGCGGAGGAGGGAAGGATTTGCGTTCCTTGCAGTCATCCAGTCGTTGGTACTCCTTCTGAGAGTCGTTGAGGCCGCTCGGAGGATTATCCGTGCTCTTGGGGTCCCCCCAATAGTGCAAAGGCAGGATGAAAAAGTCCAGCATTTCCAAGAAGGCTCCACGCACCCATTTGCACTGTTTGGGTGACCCTGAGGGTGCAAATAATAATAATAATAAAGTTGGAAGGGACCTTGGAGGTCATCTAGTCCAACCCCCTGCTCAGGCAGCAAACCTTATACCATTTCGGACAAATGGCTGTCCAGTTTCTTCTTAAAAACCTCCACTGTTGGAGCATTCACAGCTTCTGTAAGCAGGTTGTCAATAATAATAATAATAATAATAATAATAATAATAATAATAATAATAATAATAATAATAAAGTTGGAAGGGGCCTTGGAGGTCATTTAGTCCAATCCCCTGCTCAGGCAGGAAACCCTAGACCATTTCGGACAAATGGCTGTCCAGTCTCTTCTTAAAGACTTCCCATGTTGGAGCATTCACCATTTCTGGAGGCAGGTGGTTCCACTGGTTAATTGTTCTAACTGTCAGGAAGTTTCTCCTTAGTTCTAGGTTGCTTTTCTCCTTGATGAATTTCCATCCGTTGCTTCTCGTCTTGCTTTGGGGCGCTTTGGAGAATAGCTTGACTCCCTCTTCTTTGGGGCAGCCCCTGAGATACTGGAACACTGTTATCATGTCCCCCCTTGTCCTTCTCTTTGTTAAACTGGACTCTCTCTATAAGAAATAACTACATGACCTCCAAGGTCCCTTCCAACTTTACTACTACTACTATTATTATTATTATTATTATCTCTACAGAAATAGAGCACAACAATGATGAAAACTGTCTTGAATGCATTTGGGTCAATATAAACTTCCAGTGTTGGAGCACCCACAAATTCTGGAGGCAGGTTGTTCCACTGGTTAATTGTCCTCACTGTCAGGAAATTCCTCCTTAGTTCCAGGTTGCTTCTCTCCTTGATGGGTTTCCATCCGTTGCTTCTTGTTCGGCCTTCAGTGGCTTTGGAGAATAGCTTGACTGCCTCTTCTTTGGGGCAGCCCCTGAGATACTGGAAGGCTGCTATCCTGTCACCCCTCGTCCTTCTCGTTAAACTAGACATACCCAATTCCAGCAACCGTTCCTTATATGCTTTTAGCCTCCAGTCCCCTAATGTTAAAATGGGTAGACCTGAACTCAGAGCACTGAGCATCACAGCTCTGGAGTGTCCTCTCCAAAGAGAACATCTCGAGATGGATTAAAGAGGCCTCCAGAAGAACTCACTGGCTGGGGACCTCACCTGGAGACTTCTAAGATGTCCCCAACTCACCAATTCCAGTCTGATTCACACATGCACACCCACAAAGACAAACACAGAGCCCTTTGGGTGTCTCAAAGCTGCAATCCCAGACGTCTGGATTTGGGAGTGAGGTCCTCTTACCGCGGGAGAGCCTAAAGATCATGTGAAGCGTTAATACCACTTTACAAGGCCTTGGTAAGGCCACAGTTGGAATCCTGCATCCAGTTTTGGTCACCACGATGTAAAAAAGATGCTGAGACTCTAGAAAGAGTACAGAGAAGAGCAACAAAGATGATTAGGGGACTGGAGGCTAAAACATATGAAGAACGGTTGCTGGAATTGGGTCTGTCTAGTTTAACGAAGAGAAGGACAAGGGGGGACATGATAGCCGTATTCCAGTATCTCAGGGGATACCCCAAAGAAGAGGGAGTCAAGCTATTCTCCAAAGTGCCTGAAGGCAGGACAAGAAGCAACAGATGGAAACTAAGCTAGGAGAGAAGCAACCTAGAACTAAGGAGAAACTTCCTGACAGTGAGAACAATTAACCAGTGGAACAACCTGCCTCCAGAAGCTGTGAATGCTCCAACACTGGAAGTTTGTAAGAAGAGACTGGACAGCCATTTGTCTGAAATGGTATAGAGTTTCCTGCCTGAGCAGGGGGTTGGACTAGATGACCTCCAAGGTCCCTTCCAACTTTATTATTATTATTATTATTATTATTATTATTATTATTATTATTATTAAATTAGGCTTTCTGCTTAGCTCCTGCAGGGTCAGTTCTGGGGTGCAGAAGGCAAGGCTGAGTGGGGGATTTTCCGAGAACTGGAACCTGGACCCGTTTCAAGAACCCCAGGCCAGAGGGTTGAAGACCTGTGGCTGGGGAATTCTGGGAGTTGAAGTCCAAGGTCTTAAAGGGGCCAAGCTTGGACCCCCATGTCCTAAAGGAAGGTACATTTCCAAAATAATAATAATAATAATAATAATGCACAAGACCAAGCCTTAAGGACAAATGCATATAAAGTCAAAATTGAGAAGACAGCAACAGACAGTAAGTGCTGCTTATGCAAAGAAGCTGAAGAAACAGTGGACCACCTGGTAAGCTGTTGCAAGATGATCGCACAGACTGACTACAAGCAGCGGCATGACAAAGTAGCAACAATGGTGCATTGGAAGATCTGCAAAAAATATCATTTGCCTGTAAGCAAAAACTGGTGGGATCATAAAATAGAGAAAGTCATAGAAAATGATAAAATTAAACTGCTCTGGGACTTCAGAATTCAAATAGACAAGCACCTGCAACATAACACCCCAGACTTAACAATTGTCGATAAGAAAGACAAAAAAGTCTGGATAGTGGATGTGGCAGTGCCTGGAGACAGCAGAATAGACGAGCAAGAACTGGAGAAGATAACAAAATACAAACACCTACAAATAGAAATAGAAAGACTGTGGCAAAAGCAAGCAAGGGTAGTACCAATAGTCATAGGCACCTTGGGTGCAATCCCAAAACAACTGGAGCACCACTTGAACACCACTGGCATTGACAAATTCGCCATTAGTCAATTGCAAAAGGCGGCCTTATTAGGAACTGCTTCCATCCTGTGACGATATCTGTAATACCATCAAACATCCACATCTGCCTATCCCAGGTCCTGGGTAAGGACTCGATAGGTAGACAAAATGCCAAATCCAGTCTGAACATCTGGCTGACTGTGCGATGATCTATAATAATAATAATAATAATAATAATAATAATAATAATAATAATAATAATAATAATAATAATAATAATAATAATCCCCCAGTGAGGCACTACCTTGACGTGGTTGTGGGGCTTGTGTACTCTGAGGAAGATGAGAGCTATGCCAGAGGTTCAACCATACTGGACAAGTCTCATCAGAGGAGTCAGACAAAGAGTGTCTCTCCCATAAAAAATATGGTGAGACGTAAATTGCAGAATGCCATACCGGCTCGGACGTCGCCCGGGTTAACAAGGTCCGCGCTAGATATTGGAGTTCCTGGATATCTGGTGAAAAATGGGTTACAGGACTCAGGACTGTTGGCTGAGCAACCAGGGCCAGCAGCTGCAGAACTACTGGAAGAAAAGGTGTTTACCCGTCACAGATACACAGTGATGGACAACAAAGAAATAATGATCTGTTACTACAGATCAAGTCCAACAAGAAGAGGATATCTAAAACGAATGCACCAATTCTGGAAAGAACAACATCCAGAATCAGAAATAACAGAACAGAGACTAGCAGATCAATGCCGATTTATAACATGAAATAAAGTATTTACAGAAACAGAATTGGACGAACTGCAAAGGTTTACCCAGGGCAAAGAAATCAAAGCCTTACAAGAAGTAATTCAAAATGTAGAGGCAAACCAGGGGGAGTTGGCAGTGAAAGAATCCAGTAGAGATATACAACTGTTCTCATTTGGAAACCAGGCACCTCTCCCTCAGGAAGAACAAAACCCTCTAACTAAAGAAATAAAAGAATTGAAACAAAGAATAATTGAGCATCTAGAACAGCACAAAAACAACAGAATAAGGCTGCCTGCATTGAAGCTTGTTCCAAAGAAACAGCTAGCACAAGCATTAAAAGATGCAAATACTGCAATAGCAAGTATAAGCACCAATTCACTGCAAGAAACAAACCAACTAATGTACAGCACAGCTGCAGTTATAACAGAATACCTGGGATACAAAATCAACAAAAAAGAAAAACAAACAAACAGTGCACCAGAAAAAATGGAAGGTTAGACTAGAAAATAAGATCAGCAAGTTAAGATCACATGCAAGCAAGCTAGAACAGATGAAAGAAAAGAAGCTGATGAACAAGAAGACCAAAGAATACCTAATCAAGAAATACCACTTAGAAACAAGGAAGATCAAGGAAGCACTGGAAATAATAAAGCAACAAATAACAGCTATAGCCAGGAAAATCAGTAGATATGAAGCTCGAATTGCAAACTATAGGCAGAACCTCCAATTTCAATCCAATCAGAAACGTTTCTACCAATCCATCAATGGAGAAACTGCAAGGAATCAGTCAGTACCAGACAAGGAAGAAACAGTGCAATTCTGGAAGCAGATATGGGATAACCCAAAGAAATACAACAAGGATGCGGCTTGGTTAAAAGAGGTGGATGCAAATAAAACAGAAGTTGAAATGAAAGAACTAGTAATAACAACAAAAATGGTAGAAAAAAGAGCAAAGAAAATCAAAAATTGGTCAGCACCAGGTGAAGATGAACTGCATGGGTTTTGGTTGAAACATCTAACTGTTATACACCCACTCATTGCCAAACAGTTCAACAATATACTACAAGGAGGAGAAATTGAAAAGTGGCTAACAACTGGGAAAACCTACCTAATAATGAAAAATCCAGCAAAAGGGGCAACACCAGGTAACTACAGGCCAATTACCTGCTTACCAACAACTTTCAAATTACTAACTGGTGTAGTAGCTGATGCAGTGCAACAGCATCTAGTTGAAAACAATCTCTTTCCACCTGAGCAGAAAGGAAACCGCCCCAATAGCAGAGGAACAAAAGATCAACTCCTAATAGACAAAATGATCTTGGAAAACTGCAAGAGAAGGAAGACCAACCTGAATGTGGCATGGATTGACTACAAAAAGGCATTTGACTCTCTGCCACATGATTGGATAATAAAGTGCCTAGAAATAACAGGAGTCAGTAGAAACATCAGAAAATTTGTGCAAAGATCGATGGCACAATGGAAGACACAGTTGCAGATCAATGGTGAGAGGCTGGGAGAGGTTAATATCAAGAGAGGAATATTTCAAGGAGATTCATTATCACCATTACTATTTGTTATTGCACTGTTTCCTCTGTCAACAATACTGAATAACTCAGGACATGGCTATCAAACATCAAAAACATCTGCCAGACTATCCCACCTCCTTTACATGGATGATCTGAAGCTGTATGGAAAAACATCATCTGAAATAGAATCGCTGCTCAACACTGTCCGTATATATAGCCAAGATATTGTAATGGAGTTTGGCTTGGACAAATGTGCCACACTTACTATCAAACAAGGAAAAATAATGAAAACTGAAGGAATCAAGATGCCCCACGAAAATAACATTAAGAGTCCGGATGAGGAAGAGTACTACAAATACTTGGGTATCCTTCAAGCTGACAACATCAAGCACACTGAAGTCAAGAAAAAGATTAGAAGTGAATACATCAAGAGAATGAAGAAGATCTTAAAATCCAAACTCAATGGAGGAAATACCATAAAGGCAATCAACACCTGGGCAATCCCAGTTGTTAGGTACACAGCTGGAATAGTGGACTGGACTCAAGCAGAACTAAAAGCAATGGATAGGCAGACCAGAAAAATAATGACAATGAATCATGCCCTTCATCCACGCAGTGACATTGATAGACTTTATCTACCAAGGCAAATAGGTGGGCGTGGAATGCTACAAGTACATCAGATGGTTGAAGAAGAAAAAATGGCTTTGGAAGAATATCTGAAGAATAATGATGAAGATGCACTGAAATTAGTATATCAGGAAGGCTTACTAACTACTGGAGAGACCAAACTGGCCTACAAGAAAGACCAAATGAAGAAGAGAATAGAGGCATGGGAAGACAAAGCACTACATGGCCAATACATGAAAAAAATAGCTGGGAAAGCAGATAATAATAAAACCTGGCAATGGCTAAGAGCAGGAAAATTGAAGAAAGAGACCGAGGGACTAATTCTGGCTGCACAAGACCAAGCCTTAAGGACAAACGCATACAAAGTCAAAATTGAGAAGACAGCAACAGACAGTAAGTGCCGCCTATGCAAAGAAGCTGAAGAAACAGTGGACCACTTGGTAAGCTGTTGCAAGAAGATTGCACAGACTGATTACAAGCAGCGGCATGACAAAGTAGCAACAATGGTGCATTGGAAGATCTGCAAAAAATATCATTTGCCTGTAAGCAAAAACTGGTGGGATCATAAAATAGAGAAAGTCATAGAAAATGATAAAATTAAACTGCTCTGGGACTTCAGAATTCAGACAGACAAGCACCTGCAACATAACACCCCAGACTTAACAATTGTCGATAAGAAAGACAAAAAAGTCTGGATAGTGGACATGGCAGTGCCTGGAGATAGCAGAATAGAAGAGAAAGAACTGGAGAAGATAACAAAATACAAAGACCTACAAATAGAAATAGAAAGACTGTGGCAAAAGCAAGCAAGGGTAGTACCAATAGTCATAGGCTCCTTGGGCGCAATCCCAAAACAACTGGAGCACCACTTGAACACCATTGGCATTGACAAATTTGCTATTAGTCAATTGCAAAAGGCGGCCTTATTAGGAACTGCTTCCATCCTGCGACGATACCTGTAATACCATCAAACATCCACATCTGCCTATCCCAGGTCCTGGGTAAGGACTTGATAGGTAGACAAAATGCCAAATCCAGTCTGAACATCTGGCTGACTCTGCGATGATTGATAATAATAATAATGCACAAGACCAAGCCTTAAGGACAAATGCATATAAAGTCAAAATTGAGAAGACAGCAACAGACAGTAAGTGCTGCTTATGCAAAGAAGCTGAAGAAACAGTGGACCACCTGGTAAGCTGTTGCAAGATGATCGCACAGACTGACTACAAGCAGCGGCATGACAAAGTAGCAACAATGGTGCATTGGAAGATCTGCAAAAAATATCATTTGCCTGTAAGCAAAAACTGGTGGGATCATAAAATAGAGAAAGTCATAGAAAATGATAAAATTAAACTGCTCTGGGACTTCAGAATTCAAACAGACAAGCACCTGCAACATAACACCCCAGACTTAACAATTGTCGATAAGAAAGACAAAAAAGTCTGGATAGTGGATGTGGCAGTGCCTGGAGACAGCAGAATAGACGAGCAAGAACTGGAGAAGATAACAAAATACAAACACCTACAAATAGAAATAGAAAGACTGTGGCAAAAGCAAGCAAGGGTAGTACCAATAGTCATAGGCACCTTGGGTGCAATCCCAAAACAACTGGAGCAGCACTTGAACACCATTGGCATTGACGAATTCGCCATTAGTCAATTGCAAAAGGCGACCTTATTAGGAACTGCTTCCATCCTGTGACGATACCTGTAATACCGTCAAACATCCACATCTGCCTATCCCAGGTCCTGGGTAAGGACTCGATAGGTAGACAAAATGCCAAATCCAGTCTGAACATCTGGCTGACTGTGCGATAATCGATAATAATAATTGTTAATAATTGTTGCTACGGCATGACAAAGTAGCAACAATGATGCATTGGAATAATAATAATAATAATAAAAAAGGGGGGAGCGCAAGGCAGGAATTCGCCATCTGAAGCTGAATTTCTGTAAAGCGCGTCGCCGGGCAGAGATAAAAGTCTCTGTCAAACTTTGATGGATTCCAGTCTGACAACCCAGCTCTGAGGGCAGTTTATGGTTGATATATTTAAAAACCATAAAAAGAGGGAAAGAAATCTGTCGTTTAGAGGGAAAATAACCCCAGTAAAAACCTACATATTTATTTATACGCCATCGCATTCAGCGCTGAGGTCCAGACAGAACCGCTGGGGAAAGGCGGGCCGTCACAGAAACGGAACAAATAACTAAATAAAAGAGGTAAGGCAGGTGTCACGGGAGGGAAAGGTGGCAGGGGGTCAGCCTCACGGGGCAGGCCTCCAAATAACCTCCAGGAAGGCCTGCCTTCCATCAACCGGACTGCCCACCCCACCACCAGAAGGTCATTTGAAGGTGTGGGGGGACCCCATCAGTGTAGGAGGCTCAGGAGGGTTCTGCCTCTCCCTCTCTCCCTCTCTCTTTCTCTTTCTCTCTCTCCCTCTCTCCCTCCCTCTCTCTTTCTCTCTCTCCCTCTCTCCCTCCCTCTCTCTTTCTCTCTCTCCCTCTCTCCCTCCCTCTCTCTTTCTCTTTCTCTCTCTCCCTCTCTCTCCCTCTCCCTCTCTCCCTCCCTCTCTCCCTCCCTCTCTCTTTCTCTTTCTCTTTCTCTCTCTCCCTCTCTCCCTCCCTCTCTCTTTCTCTTTCTCTTTCTCTCTCTCCCTCTCTCTCCCTCCCTCTCCCTCTCTCCCTCCCTCTCTCCCTCCCTCTCTCTTTCTCTTTCTCTTTCTCTCTCTCCCTCCCTCTCTCTTTCTCTTTCTCTCTCTCCCTCTCTCCCTCTCTCTCTCTTTCTCTTTCTCTCTCTCCCTCTCTCCCTCCCTCTCTCTTTCTCTTTCTCTCTCTCCCTCTCCCTCCCTCCCTCTCCCTCTTTCTCTCCCTCCCTCTCTCCCTCCCTCTCTCTTTCTCTTTCTATTTCTCTCTCTCCCTCTCTCCCTCCCTCTCTCTTTCTCTTTCTCTCTCTCCCTCTCTCCCTCCCTCTCTCTTTCTCTTTCTCTCTCTCCCTCTCTCCCTCCCTCTCTCTTTCTCTTTCTCTCTCTCCCTCTCTCTCCCTCCCTCTCCCTCTCCCTCTCTCCCTCCCTCTCTCCCTCCCTCTCTCTTTCTCTTTCTCTTTCTCTCTCTCCCTCTCTCCCTCCCTCTCTCTTTCTCTTTCTCTCTCTCCCTCTCTCCCTCCCTCTCTCTTTCTCTTTCTCTCTCTCCCTCTCTCCCTCCCTCTCTCTTTCTCTTTCTCTCTCTCCCTCTCTCTCCCTCCCTCTCCCTCTCCCTCTCTCCCTCCCTCTCTCCCTCCCTCTCTCTTTCTCTTTCTCTTTCTCTCTCTCTCTCCCTCCCTCTCTCTTTCTCTTTCTCTCTCTCCCTCCCTCTCTCTTTCTCTTTCTCTCTCTCCCTCTCCCTCCCTCCCTCTCCCTCTCCCTCTTTCTCTCCCTCCCTCTCTCTTTCTCTTTCTCTTTCTCTCTCTCCCTCTCTCCCTCCCTCTCTCTTTCTCTTTCTCTCTCTCCCTCTCTCCCTCCCCCTCTCTTTCTCTTTCTCTCTCTCCCTCTCCCTCCCTCCCTCTCCCTCTCCCTCTTTCTCTCCCTCCCTCTCTCCCTCCCTCTCTCTTTCTCTTTCTCCCTCTCTCCCTCCCTCTCTCTCTCTCTCCCTCTCCCCCTCCCTCTCTCTTTCTCTCTCTCTTTCTCTGTATGTGTGTGAAGAAAGAGAAAGGAGGGAGGGAGGATGGAAAATGGCAAGGAGGGAGGGAGGGAGAGTGGGTGAAGTCAGACAGGAAGAAAATAAGGGGGAAGAAAGGGGGAAGGAAGGGAGGGAGGGAGGGAGGAAGGAAGGAAGGAAGGAAAGGAAAGGAGGGAGATGGCAGGGAGGAAGGGAGGGATGAAAGGAAGGCAGAGGGAAGGGAGACAGGAAGAAGATAAGGGGGGAAGGAAGGTGGAAGGAAGGGAGGGAGGGAGGGAGGAAGAAAGGAAGGAAGAAAGGAAGAAAGGAAAGGAGGGAGATGGCAGTGAGGAAGGGAGGGATGAAAGGAAGGCAGAGGGAAGGGAGACAGGAAGAAGATAAGGGGGGAAGGAAGGTGGAAGGAAGGAAGGGAGGAAGGAAGAAAGGAAGGAAGGAAGAAAGGAAAGGAGGGAGATGGCAGGGAGGAAGGGAGGGATGAAAGGAAGGCAGAAGGAAGGGAGACAGGAAGAAAATAAGGGAGGGAAGGAAGGAAGGAAAGAAGGGAGAGAGGAAGAGAGGAAGGAAGGTGGCAGGAAGGGAGGGAGAGAAAGAAAATAAGTGAGGGAAGGAAGGAAAGTAGGAAGGAAGGAAGATGGCAGGGAGGGAGGAAAGAAGGAAAATAGGAACGGAGGGAGGGAAGGAGGAAAGAAGGAAGGAAGGAGAGAGGAAGCGAATGTGGGATTAAGGAAGGAAGGGAGGAAGGAAGGAGGGGAGAGCAAGGGAGACAGAATAAATGCTGCTGGAACCCCCCCCCCGTCAGATCTGCTCCTATTCCTGGCTGGGGGAAAGGGGGGAGCCGGAACAAAACCCTCCCCCAATCTGTTGCTGATCCGCACCAACAAACCCCCGATGGGGGCAGCAGCGCTTTCCCTGGATCTCTTTTTCCTCTGGGGGGGGGGCTGATGTGCCCCAGATTCCCACTCTTCCCGGCTCTTCCTGCCAGCCATTGTTCCTTTTCATTTTGCAACCAGCCCCTCTTTGCAGAAATAGCAGCTTCCCTTTCCTTTGTCTCTCCCCCCCCCAAAGCCCCCCACCCTTCATTAGGAGTCTGCAAGCAGAGCGGGCTTCCGCGGGGGGGGGGAGGGAGAGAGATTGAGCCCGATTAGACCTATTTGAACATCAGGATATTAAAAAGTTCCATTTTTGCCGACCAAACGCCCTGCTTCCCTTCCCACTCAGCCCCCCCCCCACAGCCCCCCGAGCGCCCCCCCACGCCACTCCCTAAGTTGCTTTATTATTGCATGAACCACCGACGGAGCAGCCGAGGGTTAAAGGCGTTGCAGTCTGATGGGGAAGGGGCTACGGGTTGCGGAGGCGCGGGGAAGGCGAAGCCGCCGCGCCTGGAATTGGAGACCCCGGCTCTTTCCCAATAGGGGAGGGGGCGGCACAGAGGGTGGCAGCCAGGACGGCCCGTTTGGCGGATCTCTCCCCTCCCCAGCCCTTGGTCCGTAGAGGGGGGGCTGCTTACTGGACATCACTTGTCTGAGATGGTGTTCTCCTGCTTGGGGGGGGGGCGTGGGCTAGACTGGAAGACCTCCAAGGTCCCTTCCAGCTCTATCCTATCCTATCCTATCCTATCCTATCCTATCCTATCCTATCCTATCCTATCCTATCCTATCCTTTTCTTTTTTCTATTGTATTGTATTGTATTGTATTGTATTGTATTGTATTGTATTGTATTGTATTGTATTGTATTGTATTGTATTCTATTCTATTCTATTCTATTCTATTCTATTCTATTCTATTCTATTCTATATTCTACTCTATTCTATATTCTATTCTTTATTCTATTCTATTCCTATATTCTATTCTATTCTATATTCTATTTTCTATATTCTATTCTATATTCTATTCTTTTTCTATTGTATTGTATTGTATTGTATTCTATTCTATTCTATTCTACTCTATTCTATATTCTATTCTATTTTCTATTCTATTCTTTTTTCTATTCTATTCTATTCTATATTCTATTCCTCTCGGGGACCACCCCCCCACTTCCCCCGCTTGACCAGATGGCCTGCTTCCGTCCTTGCTCCTTGCAAGCTTAAATCTCGCCTCTGATTTATTGGCAAGCCTTTCTATGCCACGTTTGGGGGGGGGCGTGGGGGGGGCGGCCGTGGCTCCGCTGGCAACACTGAAGACTCAAATGGACACTCCACTCCGATCGAAGATCCAAGGACAAATTGGATGAGGAGTTACGAGGCTGGTGATTCATTGTGCTTCTCTGGCACTTGCTGGGCAAATAGATTAAGTCAAGTAGTAAATCTGTCGTAGTTTTACTAAAATGTCCCTTTGGTTTGGTTTGGGGTGGTTAGGGCAAAAAGAGGGAGTCCCGGGCTCCAAGAAGGGCAAAAAAGTCAAGATGGCTGCTATTCAGACAGATGGTCCTTGATTTACAACTTACAAGTGTTCAAAGTTACGATGACCCTGAAAAAGGTGACCTGTGACCATTTTTTTTCACAATTAATGACCTTTGCAGCATCCCCACGGTCACCCGATCAAAATCCGGATGCAACTGACTCATGCTTACGACGGTTGCAGCCTGCCAAGGTCATGTGCCTCCCCTTTGGACAAGCAATGTCAACTGTGGCAATTCCTTAACGACCGTGTCAAGAAAGGCTGTAAAAACAGGGCAATGCTCACTTAACAGGTGTCTCGCTTAACAACAGAAATGCTTGGGGCTCAATTGTGGTCGTACGCCGAGGACTACCTGAACATTCTTGCAGTCCTGCCCTTTTCTTGTCCGTGCCAAGAAAAGACCCGGTTGGACTGTCAATGATTTTCTTGACACACATCCCCTTCCTGCTGCGGGAGATGAAAATATAGCCCCTTCCTCGTATAACATGATGAGGCTGGAGATAGGCCCCACAGTAGTGATTTAAAACAAAGCCTTAACTTGAACTTTATATTGTTTCACAACACAGATGTATTCTTTGTAATCTGCTGAGCTTTGTGCAATATGAAATTGCAAAGCAGATAGTCCTGTGTATATTTGGAACGTGAGTATTGTCACCGTGAGAAAAGAGGAACTGAAAGTAACAGAGGGATAGATGTTTCACATGCACACAGGGCTGATCAGCACAAAAGAACAAGGAACTGCCTTTGTAGGATAATGACCATGTGTAGGTGGTTGTTAGAAGAAAGGTATAAAAATGTAAGGGCCATGGTTTGCCCAGTTGCAATGGATGGCTGTGAAAGTTGGACCATAAGAAAGGCTGAGCGACAAATAATGGAGGCCTTTGAACTCTGGTGCTGGAGAAGACTCCTGCAAGTCCCCTGGACTGCAAGGCAATCAAACCAGTCAGTCCTAGAGGAGATCAACCCCGACTGCTCTTTGGAAGGCCAGATCCTGAAGCAGAAACTCAAATCCTTTGGCCACCTAATGAGAAGGAAGGACTCACTGGAGAAGAGCCTGATGCTGGGAAAGATGGAGGGCAAGAGAAGAAGGGGACGACAGAGAATGAGATGGCTGGATGGAGTCACTGAAGCAGGAGGCGTGAGCTTAAATGGACTCCAGAAGACGGTAGAGGACAGGAAGGCCTGGAGGAACGTTGTCCATGGGGTCGCGATGGGTCGGACACAACTTCGCAACTAATAAGAAGATAAAAATGTTAGTTTAAGTCTAGCTCGGGGCCATTGGCCTATAGCTGTCCTTTTGGAATTTGATATGTCACTGGACCTCATTGCAATGGGTTATTAATGTAAGGGATGTTATGTTTTTATGCTTACAGTGTTCCAAATTCTTAGCAAAATAAACCTCCGAATCTTAAAGTAAGAAGCATTGTTTTGTGTTGCTGTCTCTTGTCTTTTTCACTGGGTTTTTCCACGACACCACAGACCCCCCCCTTTAAGACGGTCTTTAACCTTGTCCTCCTCAAGAGGAAGATTCTCCTTTGCTTGTGGATTTTTTTTGGGGGGGTTCTCCCTTGTTTGATTTAAAATCTGGGCCTTCCTGTGTACAGGTAGTCCTTGATTTACAATCGTCTGTTTAGGGACAGTTCAAAGTTACAACGGCGCTGAAAAAAAGCAACTTACGACCATTTTTTTCCACCCTGTCGCAGCATCCCCACGGGTCATGCAGCCAAAATCCACAGGCTTGGCCACTGACTCACATTTATGACGGTCACAGCCTCCCGGCGTCACGCGATCCCCCTTTAGCAACGCTTCTGATCGGCAAAATCAGAAGGTGGGGAAGACGGATTCATTTAATGACTGTGTGACTAGCTTAACAACCGCAGGGATCCGCTTAACAACGGCGGCAAGAAAGGTCGTAAAATAAGGCAAAAATGCACTTCAGCAGCAGAAATTTTGGACTGGATTGTCGCCGAAATTCAAGGTCCACCGGTTATGGCAGTGGTGGCGAACCTATGGCACGTGTGCCAGAGGCGGCACTCGGAGCCCTCCTGTGGGTACATGTGCCATTCCCCGGAGACGACAATGGTCCCTCTTCAACCAGCCACCCGCTAACGCGCCAAAGTCCCACATGGCCAGATGCATCTCAGCCCGGCTGGTTTCCCTCCCCCCCGTCCCATCCCTCCTGGCCTCGCATGCTCTCCTTTTCCCGGGCACGACCCACTGCATTGCCTCCTCAGCTGTCGGCCGTCTGTCCAGCTCAGAGGCGGCTTCTCTGAACTTCTGGTGGCGGGCTGCGAAGGCCCAGAGTGCGCCGGTCGAGGGGCCGGCAGGCTGTGGCTGCTGACAGACACTGTTGGCCCCCATGCGCTCGCTGGCCTCTGTGTTCGGGGGCCGACGGTGTCAGGCAGCAGCCCCCCCCCGGCCCCTGCCTCGCCTTGCAACAATGGCACCCCAACCCTGCCTTGCCTTGCCTCACCTCACCCCGCAGGACGAGCCTCCTGCCCACCGCCCCACCTGCCAGAGACCCCCTGGATCTCCCCCAACCTTGCCCGGCCCTCACATGTGTCCCTCCCCATGAGCAACATCGAGGTGACTACGCCCACCTTGGCCACGCCCACCCAGTCTTCCATGACCACCACAGCCACGCCCACCCAGTGGGCCACGCCCACCTGGCACCCGGCGATAAATAAGTGGGTTTTTGGGTTGCAGTTTGGACACTCGGTCTCTCAAAGGTTCGCCGTCACTGGGTTATGGGGTTAGGGTGGAGGGCAAAGTCTTCAGACCCCTCGCAATCCAGGAGGGGTTTGCTGAAAAGGAAATTTTAAAAATTAAAACAGACAGCTCTCCTGGTGAAAGTAAGAGCAGCCTAGATCCATGAAGCCAAAAACTGTATCAGGTAATCCCACATCCCACTTTGTGGATTTCAGCCTTCCCCAAAGAGGCTTTTTCTCTTTCCAAGCTTGAAATGCAGTCTGGCATTTGCATAATTTGCTAAACTAGGCTAATACGGAGTGTGTGTGTGTGTGTGTGTGTGTGTGTGTGTGTGTGTGTGTGATCTAGGCTCCTGTCCAGGGTGGCTTCCATGCCTTCATCTAAGCATGAGCCTCATTGCTCTGTTAAGCAGGTGCTTCCTGTCTTGCCCCCCCCCCCAGTCTGCTAAATTCGCAGGACTCTTTTTACTCACCATGTATATGTACACATCCGAACTAGACTCTGTGTGGTTTCTCTGGGTCATGGGTATGTGGGTATGTGCATAATTTTTGTCACGTTTATGTAGTGGATATTGGAGGTGGTTACCCTTTGAGAGCTGAAGGCAACGAAATTTCATTTTAGTGTATACTGATCAGCGTACATTTAAAGTGTCAAAAAATCCTATTCTATTCTATTCTATTCTATTCTATTCTATTCTATTCTATTCTATTCTATTCTATTCTATTCTATTCCATTCTATTCTATTCCATTCCATTCCATTCTATTCCATATTCTATTCTATTCCATATTCTATTCTATTCTATTTTCTATTCTACATTCTACATTATTCTATATTCTACATTCTGTATTCTACATTATTCTATATTCTATCTATTCTATTCTGTATTTTATTATATATTCTATTCTGTTCTGTTCTGTTCTGTTCTATTCTATTCTAGTCTAGTCTAGTCTAGTCTAGTCTAGTCTAGTCTATTCCATTCCATATCCTATCCTATCCTATCCTATCCTATCCTATCCTATTCCATATTCTATTCTATTCTATTCCTGTTTCTATTCTATTCTATTCTATTCTATTCTATTCTATTCTATTCTATTCTATTCTATTCTATTCTATTCTATTCCATTCCATATTCTATTCTATTCCATATTCTATTCTATTCTATTTTCTATTCTACATTCTACATTATTCTATATTCTACATTCTATATTCTACATTATTCTATATTCTATCTATTCTATTCTGTATTTTATTATTCTATTCTATTCTATTCTATTCTATTCTATTCTATTCTATTCTATTCTATTCTATTCTATTCTATTCTATTCTATTCTATTCTATTCTTCTTTAAATCTCCTGTATGCCAACTTGAACTAAGTCTTCCGACATGTTACTAAAGCTAAAACTGAGGGTTCAAACATTGCTACTTGGCAAATCAATTCCTCTGCCTCAGACCCCAACGGCCATCTGGGTTTCAATTAACGATGTATATTTTAAATAAACAACTTACTCCTCCACTTCTGATGCCCCCCCCCCAAAATGTCCAAAAGTCAGCTTGGAGCCAGTTTCACTGTGAGGTCTTTTTGAATGCCATCTGCTTGGGGGGAAAAATGTCTCGGCGCTTTGCTTGGTATCTTCCACTCTTGGTGGGTGGCTAACATTTCAATTTAAGCTTGTTGTTGTTGTTGTTGTCGTTGTTTTTAAAGTGTCACAAAAACAAGTTGGGCCCCAGGAGCCAGTTTCCCGAAGCTGCTGCAGTCCATTAGCTGGATTAAATACAGGTAAATATGTAGAATATAAGTACATGATCCAAGTATAGAAGTATAAAGTATATTCCAACACTGGAAGTCTTTAAGAAGAGACTGGACAGCCATTTATCTGAAATGGTGTAGGGTTTCCTGCCTGAGCAGGGGGTTGGACTAGATGACCTCCAAGATCCCTTCCGACATTATTATTATTATTATTATTATTATTATTATTATTATTATTATTACTAACAACCTGCCTCCAGAAGTTGTGAATGCTGCAACATTGGGAGTCTTTAAGAAGAGACTGGGTAGCCATTTGTCTGAAATGATGTAGGATTTCCTGCCTGAGCAGGGGATTGGACTAGATGACCTCTAAGGTCCCTTCCAACATCATCATCATCATCATCATCAATAATAATCAATTATTATTATTATTAAACATAAATAAGTATACATGCATATATAAGTATAAACATAAATAACAATCTTTCTTCTTTATCACTAGCCAAGATCCATTCCTCATTGTGACTTCTTTACTGTTCATTAATATTACCTCAAGGTTGTCCTCAACTTATGACAAATTTCTGTTTTTAAGTGAGACGTTGCTTAAGTGAGTTTTGCCCCACGCTACGGCTTCCCTTGCCACGGCCGTTAAGCAAATCACGCCGTTGTTATGTTGGCAACACGGCTGTTAAGCGAATCCACCCTCCCCTGCTAACTTTAATAATAATAACAATAATAAAGTCGGAAGGGACCTTGGAGGTCATCTAGTCCAACCCCCTGCTTTGCTGGTCAGAAGGTCGCAAAAATGGACCACGTGAGACCCCGGGATGCTGCGACCGTCGTAAATATGAGTCAGAGGCCGAGCGTCTGAATTTGGATCACGTGACCCATGGGAGATGTTGCAACGGTCATTAAGGTGAAAAAGGGTCGTAAGTTGCTTTTTCCAGTGCTGTCATAAGTCCGAACGGTCACTAAACAAACTGTCCTCGGCTTACCGCGGTTTGTCTAGCGACCAAAGTTGCAATGGGACTGGGAAAAAGTGAATTATGACCCTTTTTCACACTTACGACCGTTGTAGCCATCCCCGGGGGGGTCACGTGATCCAAGATTCAGCCGCTTGGCAACTGACTCCTATTTATGATGGTTGCAGCATCCCAGTGTGTGTGTGTGTGTGTGTGTGTGTGTGTGTGTGAGACGTGACCTTCTAACCAGCAATGTCAATGGGGGAAGCAGGTCTAGACCATTTCAGACAAATGGTTGTCCAGTCTCTTCTTAGAAACCTCCAGTGTTGGAGCATTCACCGCTTCTGGAGGCAAGGAGTTCCACTGGTTAATTGTTCTCACTGTCAGGAATAGAATGGAATAGAATAGAATAGAATAGAATAGAATAGAATAGAATAGAATAGAATAGAATAGAATAGAATAGAATAGGTTGCTTCTCTCCTTGATTAGTTTCCACCCGTTGCTTCTTGTCCTGCCTTCAGGTGCTTTGGAAAATAGCTTGACTCCCTCTTCTTTGTGGCAGCCCCTGAGATACTGGAAGGCTGCTATCCTGTCCCCCCTCGTCCTTCTCTTCGTTAAAGTAGACATTCCCAATTCTAGCAACCGTTCCTTATATGTTTTAGCCTCCAGTCCCCTAATCATCTTTGTTGCTCTTCTCTGCACTCTTTCTGGAGTCTCAACATCTTTTTTACATCGTGGTGACCAAAACTGGATGCCGTATTCCAAGTGTGGCCTTACCAAGGCTTTGTAAAGTGGTATTAACACTTCACGTGATCTTGATTCTATCCCTCTGTTAATGCAGCCCAGCACTGTGTTGGCCTTTTTGGCAGCTGCAGCACACGGCTGGCTCCTATTTAGGTGATTGTCTACTAGGACTCCAAGGTCCCTCTCACAGTTACTACTATTGAGCAAGGTACCCCCTATACTATACCTGTGCATTTGGTTTTTCTTGCCTAAATGTAGAACCTTGCTTTTTTCACCATTGAATTTCATTTTGTTAGTTAGTGCCCAGTGTTCAAGTCTGTCCAGATCCTTCTGTATCTTAAGCCTGTCTTCTGGAGTGTTGGCTATTCCTGCCAGCTTGGTGTCGTCTGCAAATTTGATGAGTTCCCCATCTATCCCCTCGTCCAAATCGACTATTGAGCAAGGTACCCCCTATACGATACCTGTGCATTTGTTTTTTTCTTGCCTAAATGTAGAACCTAACTTAACGCCTGTGGCAAAAAAATGGGGCAAAACCCACCTAACCGACGTCTCGCTTAGCAATATAAATTTTTGGCTCACCTGTGACCGTAAGTCAAGGGTTACCTGTACGTCAAGTTGAGAAAGATAGGGCTGTTTAAGGACGGCCCATCGTAGCCTTAAACATCCTGGAAATTAAAAAAAAGAAAAAAGAAATCTTAGCAATCTCCAAGTGGAAGGAATTGTACTTCAGCCAAGACGAAGCTCGCTCAATCAGGATGGCGAGCCGCCTCTTTGCACAGCAAAATTAGGAACTCCGAGCTAATCAGTTCAGTCATCATAAGATGCTCGGTAAGATGATGTGGAATGAATCCCCGGGTGTACATTAAACCGTCTTGGAGAGAGGAAAATGTTATCGTTACGGTCAACTCTTCATGCCCAGAAGCTACCTGTGCCAACACCGCCCTCCACGCAGCTGGAGAAGGTGACACTGGCCAGCAAGGTGGCTCGGAAGACCGGTGGAGAGGTGTTTATTCCTTCTTTCTTCCTTCCTTTCTTCCTTTATTTCTTCCTTCCTTCCTTTCTTTCTTTATTTCTTCCTTCCTTCCTTCCTTCCTTCCTTTATTTCTTCCTTCCTTTCTTCCTTTCTTTCTTTATTCCTTTCTTCCTTCCTTTCTTTCTTTATTTCTTCCTTCCTTCCTTCCTTTCTTCCTTTATTTCTTCCTTCCTTTCTTCCTTTCTTTCTTTATTCCTTTCTTCCTTCCTTTCTTTCTTTATTTCTTCCTTCCTTCCTTCCTTCCTTCCTTTATTTCTTCCTTCCTTTCTTCCTTTCTTTCTTTATTCCTTCCTTCCTTCCTTCCTTTCTTTCTTTCTTTCTTTCTTCCTTTATTTATTTATTTATGAGACTTATATACCGCTTTAAGTGCAAGCACTCTCTAAGCGGTGTACACCAGTAAGCAATGTATATATATATTTACATTGCCCCCAACAATCTGGGTCCTCATTTTACCTACCCCGGAAGGATGGAAGGCTGAGTCAACATTGAGCCGGTGAGATTTGAACCGCTGACCTCCTGAACACAGTCAGCTAAAGTGGCCTGCAGTACTGCACTCTAACTGCTGCGCCACCTCGGCTCCTTCCTTCCTTCCTTCCTTCCTTCCTTCCTTCCTTCCTTCCTTCCTTTCTTCTTTCTTCCCTCCTTCCTTCCTTCCCTTCCTTCCTTCCTTCCTTCCTTCCTTCCTTCCTTCCTTTCTTTCTTCCTTCCTTCCTTTCTTTCTTTCTTTCTTCCTTCCTTCTTTCCTTCTTTCCTTCCTTCCTTCCTTCTTTCCTTCCTTTCTTTCTTCTTTCTTTCCTTTCCTTTCTTCCCTCCTTCCTTCCTTCCTTCTCTTCCTTCCTTCCTTCCTTCCTTCCTTCCTTTCTTTCTTTCTTCCTTCCTTCCTTCCTTCCTTTCTTTCTTTCTTCCTTCCTTTCTTTCTTTCTTCCTTCCTTCCTTCCTTCCTTCCTTCCTTTCTTTCTTTCTTTCTTCCTTCCTTCCTTCCTTCCTTCCTTCCTTCCTTCCTTCCTTCCTTCCTTCCTTTCTTTCTTCTTTCTTTCCTTTCCTTTCTTCCCTCCTTCCTTCCTTCCTTCCTTCCTTCCTTCCTTTCTTTCTTCCTTCCTTCCTTTCCTTCCTTCCTTCCTTTCTTCCTTCCTTTCCTTCCTCCCTCCCTCCCTCCCTCCCTCCCTCCCTCCCTCCCTCTCTTTCTTTCTTTCTTTCTTTCTTTCTTTCTTTTCTTTCTTTCTTTCTTTCTTTCTTTCTTCAATTCAGTTTTACTGATTGGTTCCATTCAGTTCTCAGCACTGGGAGGCTTGCCATTCCAAAATCCTAAAACATCCCTTGTCTGAAATGGTATAGATTCTCCTACCTGAGCAGGGGGCTGGATTAGAAGACCTCCAAGGTCCCTTCCAGTTCTGTTCCTGTTCTATTGTGGGAAGCCAGCCCCCCCCCCCAGAGAAAGAAATATTAAAAGGGCAGGAAAATATATTTCCTCCAAGGATCTTGAAGAGGTAGGAAAGCATGCCCTGTTTTTCTTAATAGCTCCAGGTCTCCCTTCCCCAAGCAGAAAGCAGCTCTATAGATGTAAATCCAGGGAGCGAGGAGATTAAGAGGACAAAGACCTAAAATCTACATACCCCATCCAAACTCTAAGAGTCATCAGCCCCAGGGAAGCAGGAGATGACCTTTGGACATAATAAGATTAACCCATCACCATCAGAATACCAGCAAGGCACATGCAGACTCAGGTCAAAATTCATGCCACAGGAACAACTCCAAACAAAAGGCTCCAGAGGTATAAAAACCCACTCCCTACATGTGCTCAATCCTTTTTTTCACTTCTCTTTCCTGCCAGAACCATCTTCCTGTCTGGCTCTCCTCTCCAATAAACTGCAACCTTCTTCCCAAAGCAGTTGCCATGTTTATTCCCAGCTTGGATGAACCACGATGAAGACTTTCCTTCCAGCATTATTCTATTCTGTTCTATTCTATTCTATTCTATTCTATTCTATTCTATTCTATTCTATTCTATTCTATTCTATTCTATTCTATTCTATTCTATTCTATTCTATTCTATTCTACTCTACTCTACTCTACTCTACTCTACTCTACTCTATTCTTATCATTACTCTATTTCTATTCCATTCCATTCTATATTCTATATTCTATATTCTATATTCTATATTCTATATTCTATATTCTATATTCTATATTCTATATTCTATATTCTATTCTATTCTATATTATTCTATTATATTCTATATTCTATTCTATTCTATATTCTATATTCTATTCTATTCTATATTCTATTCTAAAGTCTATATTCTATTCTATTCTATTCTGTTCTGTTCTGTTCTGTTCTGTTCTGTTCTGTTCTATTCTATTCTATTCTATTCTATTCTATTCTATTCTATTCTATTCTATTCTATTCTATTCTATTCTATTCTATTCTATTATTTCTCCTATTCTATTCAATTCTATATTCCATTCCATTCTCTATTCTATTCTATTCTATTCTATTCTATTCTATTCTATTCTATTCTATTCTATTTTCTGTTCTGTTCTGTTCTGTTCTGTTCTACTAGTTCTTTTCTTCTAGTTCTGTTCTAATTTTTCTATTCTATTCTATTTTCTGTTCTACTACTTTTATTCTTCTAGTTCTATTCTAATTATTCTATTCTATTCTATTCTGTTCTGTTCTGTTCTATTTTCTGTTGTGTTCTACTAGTTTTATTCTTCTAGTTCTATTCTATTCTATTCTATTCTACATTCAACAATATTGCTTTGGAGAGTAGCCCCCCCCATCCTTGTAGGAACCCCTCAGATATTGGAAGGCTGCTATCATGTCACCCCTAGTCCTTCTTTTCAACCATTCTTCCTATGTTTTAGCCTCCAGCCCACTAAATTTATTTCATTATAAATAAATACAAGCAACAGCTGTGATGATTAATCAAGTAACAGTAAAGACAAGGAACGGGGCCCTTAAAGCCTTCTGAGCAGCAGGCCTGGGTATCTAGCCAAGGTTTTAGAACATTTATTGGTTTATTTTATAAAATTTATAGGACGTCCATGTTACTTGGACAGCTTACCCGGAAGATAAAAACTATACTGTATAAGCTAAAAACATAAATAAGTTAACACAAAGTCCCATCATGACCTACAAAAGGCTAACGTGGTGGGAGCCCGACATGCCTACGTCCCATCTCTCAGTGCACAAATACACACAAACACAATAGTTGCACTCAGGTTGGTGAAGCTAACCTGTTTCAAACAGACTTGGAAGGCCGGATCAGCACCTGTCTGCACATCGGTCTGAATCAAAGCTGGGCAATTATAGCTAGTCCTTGTCTTAACAACAGTTTGTTTAGTGGCCATTCAAAGTTACAACGGCGCTGAAAAAAGGGGACAGGACCGTTTTTCACAGTTAACGATCGCTGCAGCATCCCCCGTGGCTTGGCTTGGCTTGGCAACTGACTCGTATTTACGACCGTTGCTGTGTCCCAAGTTCCCCTTTTGTGAACTTCTGACATGCAAAGACACTGGGGGAAATAGAATCACTTAACAGCTGGGTTACTTCACTTATCAACTGCAGTGATTGACTTAGATTAGATAACCTTTATCGTCATTTTTTTTCCCTGTGGGCACAACGGCACACATTAAAAATGAAATTGAGAGGCTTGTTCAAAGTGAACAAATACACAACACACGTTTAAAACGTATTCTATACAACATATGTACAACAATATTAATATTTACATGTTACTTATATGTAAGGGTGTACAGACCTACACCCTTACATATAAGTAACATGTAAATATTAATCACTGTCCATCTTGAATACATAACGGAAGGAGGACGCTTGAGAGTTCAACAAGGTTAATACTGTATGGAACAAAACTGTGACTGAATCTGGATGTTCTGCTTTGGATACCATGAAGCCCCCCCCCTCCCAGAAGGTAACAAAGAAAACAGGTTGTGTAGTGTCCCAGACAATCTTGCAGACTCTGCTCAAGCAATGCTTCTGTGCTATGTCCTGGATCAGTGGTTCTCAACCTGTGGGTCGGGACTCCATTTGGGGTCGAACGACCATTTCACGGGGGTCGCCAAACAAGGCTGTCCGCCATTTTTTTCCCCTTTTCTTTGGCCACGCCCCTGGCACCCGGTGATGTATAAGTGGTTGGGGGTCACCACAACATGGGGAACTGTATTAGGGGGTCACGGCATTAGAAAGGTTGAGAACCACTGTCCTGGATGGAAGGGAGGGAACTGCTAATGATCTTTTCTGCCGTCCTTACCACTCTCTGCACCGCCTTCCTGTCTGAAGCAGGGATGCCTCCAAACCAGACTGTGATGCCATAAGACAGGATGCTCTCGATCGTCCCCCTGTAGAAAGTGGTCAGGACAGGGGAAGAAAGATGTGCTTTTCTCATGCGATGCAGAAAATGCAGGCGCTGCTGTGCCCGCTTCACCAGTGTCTCGCTGTTGAGCGACCAGGCCAGCCTACTCGCTAGCTGCACACCCAGGAATTTGATGCTGGTAACCCTCTCCACAGGTGAATCATTAATGCCCAGAGAAGTCTGGCTGTGCCTGCCTTTTCTGAAATCGACAATGATCACTTTGGTTTTCCCAGTATTTAAAACTAGGCTGTTTTCCTTGCACCAGTTCACCAAACCCTCAAGCTCCTTGTGGTAAGCACCCTCATTGTCGTCGTGAAATTGAAAAAAAACAACAAAGTGGAAACAATCCAGGTGGGTTGGACAGGAACAGCCCAAGGACCAGATGTGGGCCCAGGGCTTATAAAATGCCCACGTGTGGTTTGAGCAATGCGTAGGAAGAATCTGGTACTTGAATTCCCTCAGGTAAGGTGTGAACTTGGCCTTGCAGTGAATTCTTGCAGTGAGCTCGTGGCTTATCCTGGAATCCTCCTGGGTACAAATCCACCCCCCCCCCGCCCCCAGAGTAAGGGCAGCGGATGCCTAGCGGACTTTGCCAACTCCGCAGGGAAAGCGTCAGGCAGTCGGATCCATTTCTCCCTTTCATTCCGGGACTTGGTATGTAACCACATTAATTTTCACCTAGCGCTCAGAAGCACACTGAGCCAGGGGTGGCCTTAGCAAAGCCCCAGCGAGGAGGTGGAGAAATGACACATCTCGTCAACAGGCAGGCTGCAGAAAAAAGAAAAGAAAGAAAGAAAGGAAGGAAGGAAGGAAGGAAGGAGGGAAGAGAAAGAAAGAAAGAAAGAAAGAAAGAAAGAAAGAAAGAAAGAAAGAAAGAAAGAGAATATAAAGCCTCTGTTTTTTGAGGGTGGGATCCTTCTGTTGGAGCAGATTTTTCCTTGCCACCTACCCCTCTCACGCACCCCTCTGAGTCTCCCCCCCCCACCCCGCTAGGCAGGGAGAGCCATTGGCTTTGAACTCTGACTTGATGATAATTAAGCTCCTTCTCTCCCTCCCTCCCTCCCTCTCTCCCCTCCCTCCCTCTCCCTCCCCTACCCCTCCCACTTCTGCTGTGAGCACAGTGTGATGCTGATGCAGCTGGCTGCAACCTTGGCATTTATTGAGTGCAAAGTAATAATTTATTGTCGTTGGCACGCTCAAAAGCCATCTTCATTATCCCGCAGATCCCAAAAGGCCCGGAGAATAGATGGGAGTCTTTAAATTGGTGGGTTTTTTTGGGGGGGGGGGGAAGGCGCAGGCCGAAAAGACGGTGGTGTGCGTAGCGAGAGAGCAGGAAGCCCCATACCCCAAAAGTCCAGCGTCCCAGTCTCGGTGGCCAAGCCCTCCTCCCCTCTCCTTAGCAGATCTCCCCCCACCCACCCCACCCCCTTTCCAACTCCAACTTATAAGGAGGCTCTGTTACGTCTGTTGGGGTCTCACTTGTGCACAGTTCTCCAAAGTGGGGCTGTCGTGTAAGACTTGTAGGCGGGAGATGAGAACACAACTTCGTGCTTGTTCGCGCCTGCCTCTTTTTTTTTTTTTTTTAAACCGGGACAAAGAGCCACCCCGCTTTTCCGGCTGGAGCTCCCCAAAGATACGAAGAGAGCCAGGGCTCCTGATTCTTCTTCCTCTCCCACTCCGACACACACACACACACACACACACACACACAGACACACACCGGCCTGTCTCTCCCCCACCCCCACCCCAAAAAGAGCGACCGCTTGGAGGGATTGCCAGACGGCCGGGGGGGGGGGGAGAGAGGGGGGAAGGAGGGGGGGCGGCCGTAGAGATTGGCCAGTCGCTCTACTCGGAGGTTTACGGTGGGGAGCTGTTCTTCAGCACCAGACGCCCGGCCATCCCCGGCGCAGACGCTAGGCGCTGTCCGCGGTGCTGAACGGGAGCCGCGTTCGCCGGCGGAAGATCGCGGATGGGCTGGAGACCCCCGTCCCCGCTCGTCGGGAAGCGCCGACCCAGGTTGAGCCCAGCGCGGCCGCTTCGCCCTGAAGACGGGAAGGCGGCGGCTAGGAGACGGGCCAGCTTCGGGGGCGCTGCTGCGGGCCCCTTCCCCCCTCGCCCCGGCATGAGCTGCTTTGGGGAGCGCCGCGCCGCCGAGGACAGCCCCCCCCTACCACAATCCCGCCGTCTCCATCGCCACAGACGCCGCCAGGCGATGAAGGCGCTTCTGGCGTTCTGCCTCCTCTTCGCCGCCTTTGCCGGGGCCCAGGCACAAGGTAGGCACCGCGGGCAGCAGCGGAGGGACTGCTCGGCCTCTGGCGGTTAGGGGGAAGGGGATCCTTTGGGTGTGGGTGTGGGGGTCAGGACTGAAGGAAGGGGAAGGCAGGAGAGAAAGAGAAAGAGAAAAGGGCAAAAGAGATGCGTTCCCCCATTTGGTCAACCACGGCTGCTGCTACTTGCCCAATACCTCCATCGCTACCCAGGGCGCCCCTCTAGGTTTGGGTCAGGGCATCCCCCCCCCCAGCTGCTGAGGGGGTGGGGTGTGAGAAGTGAGGAGGAGGTCATTTTAAAACTCTCTCTCTCTCTCTCTCTCTCTTTCTTTCTCACGGCTGTTCTGCCGTAGCTTTCCCTCCGGCTCAAATCCTTTCGCAAGGCAATTTGCATCTCCCTCGACCAGACCTGCCAGGCAGGAGCTTTCGGTCGCTAAGCTGAGGTGGGCTCCTGGCAACGGTGGTGGTGGCAGCGGTGGGCGAGGAGGGAGCGGTGTGGCGTCCTTCGTCCAAGGACAGAGAAGCTTGCCAGACTAGCGGGGCCAGCAAAGGATCCCCTGTCGGACCAAACTTCTCCAAGTTTGTGTCGTCAGGACTTTTTTTTAGGGGGGGGGGAAGGAAGGAGAGGCAACCCCAGCAGGACCCCCTTCGGAAGCCACAGGTGCCCGGATGGCCCCACCCTCCTTCCACGGATATTGTCCGATCTCTCCTTGAGAACGAATCCCTCTCTCATCTCAGTTTCGCCCAGCCCAGCTTGGTCGCTATTTAAACCCGGGTTCACGCCTGTGATATTTCACTGTACCCACAGAAAAACAAGGATATTTTAGGAGCTGGACGGGGTGGGGGAGAGAACACAGTTGGGAACCCCAGGTTCTGTCTTTGTTGGGGGGGGGGAAGCGAAGGAGCTGATCTTTTGTTGAAATTCTCTGTGTATTTTGAGCGCCCGTATTTGTTGCGTTCACCGGAAGCCCTGGTTGTTTGGATTTCTCTCCCATTAACTTAGTTTACAAATCAGTACCGAAGTGGCAAATAGCACCACAATAAATGAACACATACACACACACAGAGAGAGAGGAGGGGGAGGGAGGGAGAGAGAAAGAGAGAAAAAGAGGGTGAGAGAGGGAGAGAGGGGGGAGAGAGAGAGAAAGAGAGAGGGGAGGGAGGGAGAGAGGGGGGGAGAGAAAGAGAGAAAAAGAGAGGGGGAGAGAGAAAGAGAGAGAGAAAGAGAGAGAGAAAGAGAGAGGGGAGGGAGGGGGAGAGGGAGAGAGAGGGGGGAGGGAGAAAGAGGGGAGCAGAGAGAAAGAGAAACAGAGGGATAGGGGGGAGAGAGAAAGAGAGAAAGAGAGAGGGGAGGGAGGGAGAGGGGGAGAGAGAAAGAGAGAAAAAGAGGGAGAGAGGGGGAGAGAGAGAAAGAGAGAAAAAGAGGGAGAGAGGGGGAGAGAGAGAGAAAGAGAGGGGAGGGAGGGAGAGAGGGGAGAGAAAGAGAGAAAAAGGGAGAGAAAGAGAGAAAAAGAGGGAGAGAGGGGGGAGAGAGAGAAAGAGAGGGGAGGGAGAGAGGGGGGAGAGAAAGAGAGAAAAAGAGGGAGAGAGAAAGAGAGAAAAAGAGGGAGAGAGGGGGAGAGAGAGAGAAAGAGAGGGGAAGGAGGGAGAGAGAGGGGGGAGAAAGAGAGAAAAAGAGGGAGAGAGGGGGGAGAGAGAGAGGGAGAGAGAAAGAGAAAAAGAGGGAGAGAGGGGGGAGAGAGAAAGAGAGAGAAAGAAAGCATTTTGGGTTGCTGGAGAGGAAGGTCCCACTCCCCAGATCTCAAGCAGAATTCAGGAAGATTTAGAAATCATTTTTTGACAGTGAGTGACAGGCGAGGGCTCTCTGGTTAACAGGTACGGAGCCTCCCTGTCCTTAATTGGCAAGGGAGGAACACAGCTGGATTTACTTCTGAGTAAACACATCAAGATTGAGTTGCCTGTGGCTCTCAACAGGAGCCTCTTTCAGGCAACAGCATCTGTTGTGAGCTTGTTGATAAGACGGGCAGGCAAGCTAAGCGAAGGTTAAAAACGAAAATAAAGCCCTTGGTTGGGTGGTCTTTTTTTCAAAGACACCCCAGGTATAAATCTCCAGAATGTGTAAATTGTTACCTTCTCAATCCTGGCAGTCCTGCGAAAGGGTTCGGGAGGGAATGGGTTTTTCACGGTGCTTGCATTCTCACGACACCCCATAACCCGATCAGACAAAGACACAAAAGGCTTTGCACAACCTGCCAAGCTGGGATGGAGTTAATCCTGATTAAAGGGTTGGTTTTTTTTTTTTTTTGTGGCTTAAGAAGATGCACGAACGCACAGCCCGCCCGCCAGCGAGTCTGTGGTTCAACTTTGTTTGTGTAAATCCAGAAAAAAAAAAAAAGTCTTAATTTAGCTATCAGGTCAAGTGTCCTGCAGACGGGCAGTCAATGCGTTGCAAAGGTTAATAGCTTTCCCATCCATACGTCAGGAGAACAGCCGTGTTTCTGATTTATCGCCACGTATCATTGAAATAAGGAGACTGGGGTCATTGATATCACCCACTTGGGGGTGTCTTCGTTGTAACAATTAAGCCTCCTGCCCCCCCAAAATAAATAAACAATAAATTGCTGATCCTTACTCTAAAATATATATATATATATATATTAGGTAACTCGGATTAGAGAGCGATGCTCGCGAAGGCTAAATGTGCCATCTGGAAATGGAATTCATGCCCTCCGCAATTCCTTACTAGCAACCTTCAAAAAAAGGTTCAATTGCACAGTGGCTTAAGAGCTCTAGATTCCAAAGGATTTAGCCAGCGATTAATCTGGGATTTTCCCTTCCCTGAGCAAACTCGATGGTTGGCCTGGGTGCTCTTTCCGACTTGATCTATTTTCTAGAAATACATGATAGTCATGGCTCCGGGGTCACTTTCCTTAATTGCTCAAAACGTCGGCCTGTTTGGCGTTGCGTTAACCCACAAAAGTCACCCATGAATCCAGGCTGGGAAAATCTTGCCATTGGGGGCTCACGATTGTCTGCCGGGACAGCCAAAGGATCTTGAATGCTGCAGGAGAGGGATTGTTAAGAAGGTCGGCCTTCAGCAAAAATTCCTTCCTTCCTTCCTTCCTTTCTTTCTTCCTTCCTTCCTTCCTTCCTTCCTTCCTTCCTTCCTTCCTTCCTTCCTTCCTTCTGTCCTTCTCCCACTTTTCCTTCCTTCCTTCTTCTTCCTCTTTTCCTTCCTTCCTTTCTTCTGTCTCCCACTTTTCCTTCCCTCCCTCCTTCCTTCCTTCCTTCTCCCATTCTTCCTTCCTTCCCTCCTTCTCCCACTTTTCCTTCCTTCCTTCCTCCTTCTCTGCCTCCCTTTTTTCCTTCCTTCCTTCCTTCTCCCACTTTTCCTTCCTTCTCTTCTCCCTCTTTTTCCTTCTTTCCTTCCTTCCTTCTCTCTTTCTCCCTCTTTTCCTTCCTTCCTTCTCCCACTTTTCCTTCCTTCTTTCTCCTATTCTTCCTTCCTTCCCCCACTCTTCCTTCCTT
Organism: Crotalus adamanteus; assembly: GCA_039797435.1. Taxonomy (NCBI): domain Eukaryota; kingdom Metazoa; phylum Chordata; class Lepidosauria; order Squamata; family Viperidae; genus Crotalus; species Crotalus adamanteus. Next base: position 357,634,433 of record CM077918.1, on the reverse strand, counting down.
CTTTCTCCCATCCTTCCTTCCTTCCTTCTCCCACTTTTCCTTCCTTCCTCCTTCTCCTTCTCCCTCTTTTTCCTTCCTTCCTTCTCCCACTTTTCCTTCCTTCCTCCTTCTCCTTCTTCCTCTTTTTTCCTTCCTTCCTTCCTTCCTTCCTTCCTTCCTTCCTTCCTTCCTTCCTTCCTTCCTTCCTTCTTTCCTTCTTTCCTTCCTTCCTTCTCCCATTTTTCCTTCCTTCTTCCTTCTCCTTCTTTTTTCCTTCCTTCTCTCTCCTCCCTCCCTTCCAAAGGACAGGTTGCTCTTTCTCTCTTTCCTGATACAACAGGGACTTTATTTCTGGCTCAAGAACTGATGGCCAGGTAGATTTGGAGCTCTCAGAGCCTCACCTGCTGCTTTGTCGTCAGGCAAGGCATTTAAATACCGGGCATCTTAGGTGCCCAACTCCTTAGAAAAGGGGCACAATCTTGTGTGAAAGGAAGCATCCCTTTTCTAACGTGCCTGCTGTGGAACTGCACACCTGAAGTCCGGATTGTGGTTTTTCCAAGACAGCCCCCCCCCCCCCACCTTTAGGGATGCTCTTTAAAATGTCAGCGGCCACCAGCCCTATATTTTGCCTCGGGAAACCCACAGTAGACTTCCCTGGAGACGAGTCAGTGCTGCAGCCTGTGCAGTTCATTGGTGCCACTTCAGCCCCGATCTTCTCCTTGGCCACGAATGGAGGATGAACGGATGGATTGACAGCTGAGCAAGAATCTGAGTTTCAGGTTTCTTGCAAATCCCATTTGATCCTGGCTCCAGTATAACTCTCTTCCAGCAGGCTGGCTCAGGGGCGCAATTTACTCGGAGGTTGTTGAGACTCTTGTAAAGGGACAAGGCAGGATTTGGGGAACACCCCCCCCCCATTCCCAGCTGGGGACCCAGCAGTCCTTCGGTGTGCTCACCTGCTGTGTGTCCTCTCCAGCGGGATTAACCGAGTGGATTTTGCTTTCCGGAGGCAGGAAATTCCAGCCTTCAGGACTCAGCCGTTAGGAGAACAAGGACACGGCCCGGCATCCTTCCAGATGTGTGGGATTGCTTTCTCCCAGCCAAGCTGTCCAAAGCCTGTTGGAATTCTGGGAACTGCCATCCCCAAACAACTGGAGAACCTCAGCAGCAGGAAACGAGCAGCTTCTGTTAGGGCTGGCTGGACCAAAAAAAAAAAGCTTGCAAACGGATCTGTCCAGGAGTCTCCCCCCCCCCCCCAGATTGATTTGCTCCTGTGCCTCCCGTATCCCTGGCCTGGGACAGGATCCAAGGGGAGGTAATCCCTCCTGGATAAAATGCAAGGGAATGAGTCTTAACGAGAGCCAGGGCGGGTGTGGGGGACATGCTTTGTAAAGGTTTTTGCTCGGAATTGATTTTTTATTATCCTTCCTAAGAAAGATCTATAGGCTGGGAAGGTGAAGAGAACGAATTAGCCTCCAATTTAGGCACTCCAAACAGTGAAACCTGAGGTTAGTCAATGAAGATGATTAGCAGGGAGAATCAAAACGGATTTCAAAATCATGCTGCAGAAGGGCAGGGTTCTTAGCTGCCTTTACGAGGCCCCCCAGGGGATGGTAAGGTTGTGATTTTCAACACACCTGAGCAAGAAACAAGGCCTGGGGGGGGTCATAAATACAGGGAATAGGTGAGGGAGAGAATCAACATTCAGAACCGTCCCTGCATGTCTTTCCCAGCTGACCCCAAGGTTTTGGAGACTGGACTTTGTCCAGTGTTGGCTGAAACTGCCTCTCTCAATTCTTCTTGACCTTGGAAGCTTGGAAATGGGACTTCAACTCCCAGAATTCCCCAGCCAGTCTGCTTGAAGAGTGTAATAGCACTCAGACTTATATAACCACTTGACACGGCTTTACAGCCCTCATTAAGAGGTTTAAAGAGTCAGCCTATTGCCAACAAGGATATGGGTCCTCGTGGGTGGGCTACAACTCCCAGAATTCCCCAGCTAGCATGCTTTAAGAGGGGTGGGCTTCCCCTCCCAGAATTTGCCAGCCAGAATGATTTAAGAGGGGTAGACCTCCACTCCCAGGCATCCCCCAGCAAGCCTGCTTTAAGATAGGTGGGCTTCATTTTCAGAATCCCCCAGACAGCCTGCTTTAAGAGGGTGGACTTCCATTCCCAGAATTCCCCATCCAGCCTGCTTTAAGAGGGGTGGACTTCCACTCCAGGATTCCTCAGCATGTTGAACTCCATACACGTTAAAATTGCCAAGGTTAAGAAACACAGGCTTATATGATGCAGAATTATTTTGTGTCTGTGTGTGTGTGTGTGTGTGTGTGTGTGAGAGAGAGAGACAGAGAGGAAGAGTGAGAGAGAAAGAGAGAGAGAGAGAGAGAGAGAGAGAGAGAGAAATATAGATAGATAGATAGAGAGAGAGAGAAAGGAGAGAGAGAAATATAGATAGATAGATAGAGAGAGAGAGAGAGAGAGAGAAAGACAGAGAGAGAAAAAAACAGGGAGAAATAAAAAGAGAAAGAAAGAGGAAGTCAAGCTATTCTTCAAAGCCCCTGAAGGCAGGACAAGAAGCAACGGATGGAAACTAACCAAGGAGAGAAGCAACCTAGAACTAAGGAGAAACTTCCTGGCAGTTAGAGCAATTAACCAGTGGAACATCCTGCCTCCAGAAGCAGTGAATGCACCAACACTGGAAGTTTTTAAGAAGAGACTGGACAGCCATTTGTCTGAAATGGTATAGGGTTTTTTGCCTGAGCAGGGGTTGGACTCAATGATCTCCAAGGTCCCTTCCAACTTTATTATTATTATTATTATTATTATTATTATTAGCGAAACAAGTGAGAGAGAAAGAGAGAGGGGGAAAGGGGAGAACGAGAGAGAGAGAGAGAGAAAGAGAGTGAGAGAAAAAGAGGAGAGAGAGAGAAAGGGAGGAGAAAGAGAGAGAGAGAAAGGGAGAGAGAGAGAGAAAAAAGAGAGAAAGAGAGTGAGAAAAAGAGAGAGAGAGAGAAAGGGAGAGAAAGAGAGAGAGAAAGAGAGAGAGAGAGAGTGAGAGAAAGAGAGAGAGAGAGAAAAGGAGAAAAAGAGAGAGAAAGGGAGAGAAAGAGAGTGAGAGAGAGAAAGAGAAAGAGAGAGAAGAGAGAGAGACAGAAAGAGAAAGAGAGAGAAAGAGAGAGAGAGAGAGAAAAGAGAGAGAAAGAGAGAGTGAGTGAGAGAGAAAGAGAGAGAGGAGAAAGGGAGAGAAAGAGAGAGAGAAAGGGAGAGAAAGAAAGAGAGAGAGAAAGAGAGAGAGAGAAAGAGAGAAAGAAAGAGAGAGAGAGAAAGAGAGAGAGAGTGAGAGAAAAAGAGAGAAAGAGAGAGAGAAAGAGAGAGAGAGAAAGATAGTGAGAGAAAAAAAGAGAGAGAGAAAGAGAGTGAGAGAAAAAGAGAGTGAGAGAAAAAAAGAGAGAGAGAAAGAGAGAGAAAAAGAGAGAGAGCTCCTGTGCATAAAGGCGACTGACTGTTCCTTGGGATTTCTCATTTGCAAAGCCCAGGCTCTCCGGCTGCACAACGCAAGGCTCCTTTCGGCTTTCGGCTTTCGCAGCTCAAGGATGATCTGGCCAGCTCCCTCCCCCCGTTCCCCCCCTCAAATCCTCTGGCCAGATGGGCTTCACAGCTGTGCATCTTTGGACAAGTCAGCCGTGCCAAGCTTGGGGATGAGGGACCTGGCCCGCTTGGTGCCTGCTTATTTCCAAAACGAGGTCCCCCACGAGGAGAGCCTCCCCTAGGAGGCCTGGCCTATGCACTGGGGCCTATGCACTGGGGCAGGCTGTGTGTGTGTTTGTGCCTGTGTGTCTGCGCCTGTGTGTGTCTTTGTGTTTGTGTCTAAGTAAGGAAAGCAAGCAGGGGTCCTGGCTAGAAAGCAGAGAATCAGAGATCCAGATGTTCTTTGCCACAACCAGGTTGGAAAAGTCTTTAAAAACCTGTTTCTCTCTCTCTCCCCCCCCATTTTTGGGTTGGGGGGGGAACGTTTCTTACATAACCTGACACGTTCCCTGGAGGCTTTTGTCTCTCACAGAGGCTTCTGCCTTGACTTGGTTGCATTTTTTGTTCCAGCTGGTTTTCAATATTGCTTGCTGCCCAGAATCCTTAGGGCAGGGGTCTTCCAACTTGGCCCTTTGATGACCTGTGGACTTCAACTCCCAGAATTCCTCAGCCGGGATGCTTTAAGACAGGCGTCTTCTAACTTGGCCCTTTGATGACTTGTGGACTTCAACTCCCAGAATTCCTCAGGAAAGCTGGCTGAAGAATTCTGGGAGCTGAAGTCCACAAGTCATAAAAGGGCCAAGTTTGAAGACCCCTGCCTTAGGGAGTCAGGTACTCTTTTAAATTAGATGGATAGATGGATAGATACAGGGTGGAGGGATGGAGGTAGGGATGGATGGATGGATGGATTTATGGAGAGATAAAGAGATAAGATGGATGGATGGATGGAGAAATAAAGAGATAGAGAGATTGGATAGATGGATGGATGAATGGATGGAGATTGGATGGATGGATGGAGGGAGGGAGGGAGGGATTTATGGGGGAGATAAAGAGGTAAGATGGATGGATGGATGGATGGAGAAATAAAGAGATAGAGAGATTGGATAGATGGATGGATGGATGGAGATTGGATGGATGGATGGAGGGAGGGATTTATGGAGAGATAAAGAGGTAAGATGGATGGATGGATGGAGAAATAAAGAGATAGAGAGATTGGATAGATGGATGGACGAATGGATGGAGATTGGATGGATGGATGGATGGATTTATGGAGAGATAGAGGTAAAATGGATGGATGGAGAAATGAAGAGATAGAGAGATTGGATAGATGGATGGATGAATGGATGGAGATTGGATGGATGGATGGAGGGAGGGAGGGAGGGATTTATGGGGAGTTAAAGAGGTAAGATGGATGGATGGAGAAATAAAGAGATAGAGAGATTGGATAGATGGATGGATTTATGGAGAGATAAAGAGATTGGATGGATGGATGGATGGATGGATGGATGGATGGATGGAGAGATAAAGAGATAGTAAAGGATGGATGGATAGGTGAATGATAGATAGGAGGAAGAGTGAGAGAGAGAGAGAATCCCTTGATGAGTTAAAACACCTTGAATGAGATGGAATAATATACACCCTTAATTAACATACTGTGGAACTACAATACCCCAGTACCACAAAGCACATCTTGAGGACCAGCTGGAATCTAGGCAGAATCGGCCTCTAAGGCAGAAGTTCCTTGTTCAATCCTTGGCCCTGGGTGCAAAATCTGGGAAATCCATTCGCTGCCTGAGTCTCTGGACTGGGCAAGGCTATGGTTTAAGCAAACTGTGGTAGCTCTCCAGATGTTTAATTGTTTGGTTGGTTTGTTCAGTTCCTGTATCTGCCCATCATGGGTGAGGGACTCTGGGTGGAAATTTTAAAGTGTCTAGGCTGGACCTCTGAACTGGCAACCCAAGGCTAACGGAAGTGAGAAAACAATAACAATCTCTTGGGTTTCCTGTGTTGAGGAAAAGTCTTCATCGGGGTTCAGTCCAAGCCGGGAATAAACAACATGGCGACTGCTTTGGAAAGAAGTTTACAGTTTATTGAAGCGGAGAGCCAGACAGAAAGATGGATTGGGAAGAAAAGAGAGTGAGCACATGTAGGGAATGGGTTTTTATACCCTCTGGAGCCTTTTGTTTGGAGTCGTTCCTGTGGCATGGACTTTGACCTGAGTTGGAGTGTGCCTTTCTGGTATTCTGACGGTGGTGGGTTAATCCTATTATGTCCTAAGGGTCCTATCCTGCTTCCCTGGGGCTGTGACTGATAACTCTTAGATTTTTGGTGTTGATTCTAGGGATCTTTCTCCCTAATTCCAGTTTCCTGATTCCAGTCTTTCTTACAAGATTATCATCTGCAATTCTGCAGTCTTGGTTTCTGCTTGAGACAGAGAGACTTGGGAGCGGGGTTGGTTTCTGCTTTTAAAATGCTTTAGGGAACTATATTTTGCCCTTTTAATATTTCCTTCTCTGGGGGGTTGACTTCCCACACCTACTTGAGCAGGGGGTTGGACTAGAAGACCTCCAGGATCCCTTTCATCTCTGTTACTCTGTTATTCTGTTACTCTGTTATCCTGTTACTGTTATCTTGTTACTCTGTTGCTCTATTGCTCTGTTATTTTGTTACTCTATTGCTCTGTTACTCTATTACTCTGTTATTCTGTTACTGTTATTCTGTTACTCTGTTATTCAGTTATTCTGTTACTTTGTTTTTTTTATTGAAAAGTTTTATAAAAATTACAGTATACACCCCCAAACCCACCCACCCTAACCCCCCCCTCTCCCTCTCCCACTTCCCAGAGCTGAGTACAGGGTTACAAATATAATAATCAAACTCTAACTAACATTAACCAACTATATACATAACCAAGTCCATAATGCGTTTTAACTCCCCTTTAACATAGGTATAAACAAATTAAAAGTAAACATAATAATATAAATAAGTCAATATTATTAAACAATACAATATTCTGTTATCTAGATGTAGCTCCAAGGGTGAAATCTGCAGGGTAGGAAAGCAAGGGTAGGACCAGAGCAGCCCCTTAAAAAAAAGGAGATTCACTCTTTCTGGACAAAAAGAGCTGTTAAGCTCTGGAACCGTCGGCTGAGATGGGCAGGGGTCTCCCCCTTGCTGGAGTTTCTCAAATGGGCGACCACAGTTAGGGATGGCTGGCCAGGTTCCGGTGCTGAGTAGGGACCAGCTAGATGACCTCAAGAGTTCATGCTAGGCACGGCAATAAGCTGCCCAGGATCCCTGGGGGTAGGAAGTATGCACTTATGAATGAATGAATGAAGGAAGGAAGGAATGAATGAATGACTCCATTGATCCATCAATCCATCCATCTGTTTTGCAGTAATTCAGTCACTCGCTAACAACACTGCCCGACGGTGATGGGCAGTTAAGAAGCACGAAATATAAATGTACCGAAGTAGATCGATGGATTGACGGATTGACGGATGGATTGATTCGCTCATGTCAAGTCTGCGAAGCTCTTGTTTACGTACACACTTTATTTCTTTTTAACCCCCCCCTCTACGATGAGTCAAGCCCCGGAGTAAGATAGATAGATAAATAAATAAATCTTCACAGACTCCAGACGCACAAATGGAGTAAACGAACGAACGAACGGGCTCCTTCATCCATCCACCCATCCACCCGTCAATCTCTTCTGTAGGAATTCAGTCCCAAAGCCAACAGCCAGGGCTTCGCAAGACTTTGGCATGAGTACGTACTATACAAATGGCTATACTGCAGGCAAAATAAAAATAAATGTGTTTTATTAGCGATCCCTTCGTTTATTAAATTTATACGTTGCCCATCTCACTGCCCAAAGCGACTCTGAGTGGCTTGCCGTCTGATAAAAGCAGAAACATTTAAAAACGAAAATAAAATGAAAACGAACAGGGACCAGATTAAAAAGAGATCCCGCGTGCGTGCAATGCAGAGTATCTGCTTTCCTGCAGAACAAATGCGGGGTTATTCTGCAGGCTGCAATGGCTGGGCTGCCAAGAGATAGAGAAAAAGCGTGTTTTTTGGGGGGGGAAGGGTTTGCAATCTTGCCGTTGCCTAGATTTTTTTTTTTCCCAGAGTGGCTGTCACAGGGAGCCATTTGTGCAAGGCGAGGGGCGGGTGGGGTGGGGGGAAACAGGAGTGGGTGGGCCTTTCCTGTTCTTACGTTATCCAAAGGAGAGCCGGATAATTCATCCGGGGTGCAATTTTAAGTGTCACCTGCTTGTCAGGGCGGATTAAGCCACCTCTGCCTGTTTCATCCTGGCTTGTGACAGCGCAGAGGGTAACCCTGGGCGACGGTGAAAGAAGGAGCGGGATCCAAGAGGATGGAGACCGTGAGAGATCCAGCCGGGTTGGGGGCTGCTTCCCTAAAGTCCCTGGATTCTGCAGTTCGAAGGAAGGCCGAGAGTCTGGACGGTTGGCCCAAGGGTCAAGGGTGACTTCCAGCTGCAGAAGGTCAGCGAGGATTCAGCCCAACTGGAGTTCCCATCCTGGGAGGAAGTTTGGAAAGCCGGGAAGGGAGGAAGGAGGGGGCATAAGAGAAAGAAGGAGCCCGCCTTGCGGGAAAATCTGCATTTTTATCCTAGGACAGGTCATGTAAGAGGGTGATTCCTGTCCTTGTGGCATTTGGACAGGCGATTTCAGCTCTCTCCCCGACAGCATGAAGTCTTGCTCTCCTTCCTTCCTTTTTTTTCTTTCTTTCCTTCTGTTCTTCCTTCCTTGTTTCTCATGTTCCATCTTCCTTTCCTCCCTCCCTCCCTTCCTCCTTTCTCATCTTCCTTCCTTCCTTTCCTTCCTTCCTTTCTTCCTAACACCCTTCTTAGTTACTTTCCTCCTTCCCTCCCTCCTTTTCTCCTCCCTCCCTCCCTCCCTCTCTATTTATTTACTTCCTATCTTCTTTTTCCTTTTCTTATTTTTCTTCTTTTCCTCCTTCCCTCCCTTCCCTTCTTTCTAATCTTCCTTCCTTCTTCTTCTCTTTCTTCCTTCTTCCTTCCTTCCCTTCCTTTCTCATCTTCCTCCCTTCCTTCTTCCCCTTTCTTTCCTTCTTCCTTCCTTCCTTCTTCCCTTCCTCCCTCTTTCTTTCCTTCCTCCTTCCTTCCCTCCTTTTTTCCTTCCCTTCCTCCTTTCTCATCTTTCTTCCCTTCCTCCCTTCCTCTCACCCTCCCTCCCTTTCTTTCCTTCCTCCCTTTCTTTCCTTCCTTCCTTCCCTCCCTCCTTCCTTCCTCCTTTCTCATCTTCCTTCCCTTCCATTCCTTCCTTCCTTCCTTCCTTCCTTTCTCCCTCCCTCCTTCCCTCCCTCTTTCTTTCTTTCTTTCTTTCTTCTTCTTTCTTTCTTTCTTTCTTTCTTTCTTTCTTTCTTTCTTTCTTTCTTTCTTTCCTTCCTTCCTTCCTTCCTTCCTTCCTTCCTTCCCTCCTTCCCTTCCTCCTTTCTCCTCTCCCTCCCTCCTTCCCTCCTCTCTGGCTGGGGAATTGTGAGTGTTGAGGTCCACACATCTGCTCCAACCCCAGGCGAGGGGAGAGTCCCTCCATCAGACACAGCCAGCTGGATCATCTCATTCCAGACTTTCCCTTGAAACCTGGTTCAATCATCAGTCTTGGGGGGCCCATGGAAACGGGGAGCCTGCATAACGCTTCTCTTGGGGGCAAGATTTTGAATGGAGCCTCCTGTGCCTTCCTTCACCGTTTTCCATCTTTCCAAGGATTTTTACTGGCTTGGTTTGAGTGGTCCACGCCCCCAGCTTAGCGTAATAAACACTATAATGAGGTTAATAAATAAATAAATAGAATAAAGAGGTCACCTTAAGACAGGGAACGGCTTGGGACTCAGTTGTGGCTGTGGAGCCCAGGCCTAGATTTCAGCAATGGGAGTGGCCGTTTTTGAAATCAGCCCATTGTCGTCTTCTGAAACGGAGAATTTGAAGAGGGTATACACAGTGTTGAACTGATTAATTTGGGGGGAAAGGAATGGGTGTGTGTATGTGGGGGGGTCTCAAAACAAATGGAGCCCCGTCAAAGGCACACCGCACAGTTTCTGACTTACAGCAGCTTGTTTAGTGACAGTTTGAAGTCACAACGGTACTGAAAAAAGCCACTTTGGACTGCTTTTCACCCTTAACAACTGTTGCTGCACCTTTGCGGTCCCGTGATCAAAATTCAGACGTTTGGCCGTTGACTCGTATTTACAAAAAAAAAAGCCTTTGCTTTCTTTGATTATTTTTGCTTTCTTTTGATTGTGTTCTTATTTCCTTTTTCTTATTGTGTTGTATTTTATGGTATGTTTATTATTTTATTTTTAAAAATCCCCACAGCGTCTTTCTCCCTTAAGTGACTCTGTGCAGTTCACAATAACGTAATAAAACAATTATGCTGGGCAGAGCCACCTCTAGAGCAAGACTGGCAGCATATTTAAATTTAATAAGTAAATAATAAGTAAATAAATTGAGGTTGTTAGGGTCAGTCAGAGGAAGATTTGGAAAGGATGCACCCAAAAAAGTCCGGAAGCAAATCATTTGGGGCCAGGCAGCTCTCAATTTCCATGTCTTTTACAAGTGTATTATTTATTTATTTATTTTGCTTTTCTCAGTTCCTCGTGTTTGCAAATATCTCAAGTTTGGTTCGCTGATCTAGAGAAGGTTGAGATTCTTTCCTTTTTTAAAAAAAGTATGCATTAACCATTAAATGGATTTCGGTTCATCCTTCTCTGAGTGATTTTCTTTGCAATTTTGCCTCGTGGACGCATTTCCTTAACGTTTCCATAATACAATTTACTTTGAACGTTCTTCTCATGAATATATGGCTTCTGTGTACCGACTTCCCGGGCCTGCATTTTTTCAAATCTTATTAATAAGCAAACGGTGTTGGGAAATGGGCAGATCCGTGACTTTTAAAGGATAGGGACTTTTTGATTCCGAAGTTAGGATGGTGGTGTCAACGCTGCAAATATTGTATATTCTTGCTTTTGACAATATGTAGAATTGTCTGGTAATTATGGGGTTAATACAGAGCAGAAGGGGGGGTTGGGGGGAAAAGCCCTGGAAAGAGAGAGGAAGGAAAACTTTGACCTTCACACTAATTGGATAATGTGAGATATGACGGCTAATTTAGGGAGGAAACATGCTGATAATTTAACTGCTCAGAGGAAGAGAACTTAGATCCTAGCATCCCTCCGTTATGCCTGGTGCCGACATTTTGTAACAATAAAAGACTTTTAGGAAAATAAATGCCTGGAAATTCTTTGAAGTGTTTCATTAACCGGAACCATAACAGGTGGATTCTTTTCCTAGCCTTAGGTCAGCATTTTTCAATTTTGACAGGTTTAAGATGGACTTCAACTCCCAGAATTCCCCAGCCACCATGGCTGGCTAGAAAATTCTGGGGATCGAAATCCACCCACCTTAAAGCATGCCGGCTGGGGGATTCTGGGAGTTGAAGTCCATCAAAGCAGAGGAATTCTGGGAGTTGAAGTCCACCCACCTTAAAGAATGCTGGTTGGAGGATTCTGTGAGTTGAAGTCCCACCCCCCACCTTAAAACAAGCCGACAGGGGAATTCTGGGAGTTTAAGACCACCTGTCTTAAAAACATGATGGCTGGGCAATTCTGGGAGCTGAAATGCAGACACCGTAAAGTTGGCAAACTTGAGTAACCCTGCTTAGTGCATCGTTTGAACCATGCTTAAGCAAACCATGATTCAGCATGAATAATGAACCTGTTCCATGAATGCAGAAAACTGCCTTTTTTTACAGGACCAAAATTAAACTGTGAAAGGAGTTGCTTGCCCATTCAGCTCTGGCTTTCAACCCTGGTCCTTCTATCTGAATCACATCCCTGTCTTCTACTGAATCCATCTAGTCAGCCAGTACCACAGTGTTCACAGGACCCACCAAATCTCAGCCTTAAGATAATAATGATAATGATAATGGTAGTGATGATGATGATGATGATGATGATGATGATGATAATAATAATAATAATAATAATAATAATAATAATAAGAAGAAGAAGAAGAAGAAGAAGAAGAAGAAGAAGAAGAAGAAGAAGAAGAAGAAGAAGAAGAAGAAGAAGAAGAAGAAGAAGAAGAAGAAGAAGAAGAAGAAGAAGAAGAAGAAGAAGAAGAAGAAGAAGAAGAAGAAGAAGAAGAAGTCTGGATAGTGGACGTGGCAGTTCCTGGAGACAGCAGAATAGATGAGAAAGAACTGGAGAAGATAACAAAATACAAAGACCTACAAATAGAAATAGAAAGACTGTGGCAAAGGCAAGCAAGGGTAGTACCAATAGTAATAGGCGTCTTGGGTGCAATCCCAAAACAACTGGAGCACCACTTGAACACCATCATCGGCATTGACAAATTCGCCATCAGTAAATTGCAAAAGGCGGCCTTACTAGGAACCGCTTCCATCCTGCGACTGTAATACCATCAAACATCCACATCTGCCTATCCCAGGTCCTTGGTAAGGACTCAATAGGTAGACAAAAATGCCAAATCCAGTCTGAACATCTGGCTGACTGTGTGATCATCATCATCAATAATAATAATAATAATAATAATAAAATTGGAAGGGGCCCTGGAGGTCATCAACCCCCTGATCAGGCAGGAAACCCTATACCATTTCAGACAAATGGCTGTCCAGTCTCTTCTTTAAAACTTCCAGTGTTCACACCTTCTGGAGGCAAGGAGTTCCACTGGTTAATTATTCTAACTGTCAGGAAGTTTCTCCTTAGTTCTACATTGCTTCTCTCCTTGATTAGGTCAAGATCACCTCTTGAATCTCAGGAGGTGAAGAACAATTGAAAGCCTTCCTTAGTTAATTACAGTGATGGGATTCAAATATGTGAACAACCGGTTCTCTGTGCTGATGCCGCTTCCAGAAGTCCATTCTGGGCCTGAGCAACAAAAAATTTGCTACTGGTTCTGCCGAAGTGTGTGAATCCCACCACTGGTTAATTCCTAACGAAAGGAAAAGAATCTGCACACCACAGGCTTAAGAAATGAAGAGCAAAGCTCCCTTATTTCTGCTTTAGTTCAATCTTCTCAAGAAGATTGTTTGCTTTTCACCAGTCAGTTGTAAAGTGTAGGATGAAGGGGCAGGATTGGTTCTTGAGAAAGAAACACAATAAGACTGAATTTGTTTAAATCTCTAGAAACCAAATAAATTGTCTCTTAGAATAGGAAAGGAAATGGATTTAAGAAAGTTTGAGGAATAGGTGAAGGGTGACTGTGAAGAGTAGGATGGAGGCACAAAACTGGTTCTTGAGAAAGACAATAAACACAATAAGACTGGGTTCGTTTAAATTTCCAGAAATCATATAAATGCATCTTAGAATAGGAAGGCGTCTGGATTTAAGAAAGTTTGAAGAACGAATAGAAAAGCGTCTGGATTTAAGAAAGTTTGAAGAATGAATAGGAAAGCGGCCGGACTTAAGAAAGTTTGAAGTACGAATAGGAAAGCAGCTGGATTTAAGAAAGTTTGAGGAATGAATAGGAAAGTGGCTGGATTTAGGAAAGTTTGAAGAATGAATAAGAGAACGGCTGGATTTAAGAAAGCTTGAAGAATGAATAGAAAAGCAGCTGGATTTAAGAAAGTTTGAAGAATGGCTGAAGGACGATTGGAGGGGAGCTAATATTGTCCCTCCCCCTCAAAAAAAATCTGACATCCATACAACACATGAGAAGATTATAAAGCCAATGATCAGTGAGCACCTTAAGAAGAATGTGATGCAATGCAAAAGAATGTTAAAAAAAATAATTACAAGAGATAAGCAGGGATGTGTTGGCTTAATCTTTTTCATGCTTTGATTGTGTGACTTCCATAGTAGACTCTGGGAATGCTGCAGAAGTAATATATCTTGATTTCAGCAAAGCCTGTGTGTCAAACGTATCCAAAATCGTCTGTAGCACGAAGCAAAGAAGACCGGCACACGCTGACACCCAACAAGCTCTTTATTGTGCAAGTGAGACAAAGTCAGCACTGGGACTAAGTTCCTTCCACCGCAATATATCGGTGTGCTCCACCCTGCAGCCCCGGCCCCCATCCCAAACCAACATCCGTTTGAGATGGATAAAGGCTATGCCCCTTCCCTGTGCTTTCCCTTTCCCCGACGAAGCTCCGCCCCCACGCCCCGCTGTCCGTGCGCCCGATCCGCGCACCTGTTGCCCACCGCTAATCTCGCCCTGCTGACCTTCCTGGTGGCTAGGAGACAACCCCCTGCTCTCCCGCCGAGGTGCATTCCCCTTAGTCCGAGACGGCTCGCCCGTCGTTGTCCTTTCAGCAGGCCGTGGGTGACCCTTGGGAACTCCCACTAATATCTCAGGTTTCGTTGGCGTCTGTCGTGCATCTCGTGGAGATGTCCGCCCAGAGGACGTTCGCCCGGTGCGGCTGTGGGGTGTGGCGGTGCACTGCTCAGCTGCTTCTCGGCCCGGTGGGTTGTCGTTCGTGCTCCCCCTGTCCCCGTTCGTATGGCAAGCCTTTGGGGCTTGACATGTGGCCCCCTCTACCACGCGTCCCCCTGGAAAAGAAAGGAAAGGGGTTGAATACACAGCGTTACACTTGTTCCGCCCCGGCTTATCCGGGTGCCTACGGTGGAACGTCCGAATTAGGTTGGGTGCCTTTATGTCCTCCTCTCCCACCCAGGTTGCGTTCGATAATGGGTAGCCCTTCCACCGAAGGAGGTATTGGGTTTTACCACATCGCTTTCGTGAGTCTAGGACCTCCTGCACTTCATAATGGGACCCGGAGACCGGTCCTGGTGCCCCGTCAGCATAGGGACTTCTACGTGCTGGTTTGAGTAGACTACTATGGAACACGGGGTGAACCTTACCTAGAGAGGCGGGTAGCCGTAGCTGAACTGTAACTGGGTTAACCACTTTGAGGATCTGGAAGGGCCCCACATATTTCGGGCCCAGCTTCTTACATGGCACTTGCAGGCATAGACATTTGGTGGCTAAATACACCCAGTCTCCCACTTTGAACGGTTTATGCTCGGCCCGTTTTTTGTCGGCTTGGACTTTGGCAACAGCTTCGGCCTTCCTTCGTGCTACCTTCACCCGGTCCCACAACCCTGAAATTTTGGATTGCCATGTTTGAGAGGTCTGGCCGCCGGCCACCTCTGGTGACAATTCGGGCATGGGGTTAAACTCCATACCATACACTATTTTAAACGGGGTATACCCCGTACTGTTGTGGACGGTATTATTATATGCCACTTCAGCAAACGGCAATAAGTCCACCCAATCCGTTTGCTGGAATGACACATAACTCCGGAGGTACCTTTCCACCATGGCGTTTGCTCTTTCCGCCGCCCCGTTGGTGCTCGGGTGATATGCTGAACTCAACGCCTGTGACGACCCTAGCGAACGAACGAACACCCTCCAGAATTTTGCGGTGAATTGCACCCCTCTATCTGACACTATTCTCCTAGGTACACCGTGGAGCCGATAGATGTGTTGAATAAACAACCGTGACAATCGTCGCGCTGATGGCAGGCCTCTGCATGGGATGAAATGTGCCTGTTTGGAGAAGAGATCTATCACGGTCCATATCACGCTGTAGCCCCGATTGTCGGGTAGTTCTACGATAAAATCCATGGCGATCTCTTCCCACGGCCGAGACGGGTCGGCCACCGTTTGTAATAACCCCATGGGCTTCCCTACCCGGGGCTTCGCGCTGGCGCACACGTGGCACCCTTTTACATGCTGTTCCACATCTACTTTCAGTTTGGGCCACCAGAATTGTCGTCGTACTAAATGCAGGGTCTTTAAAAATCCAAAATGGCCCGCTTGTTTAGCGTCATGACCCCTTCGAAGAATGGAGGGGCGTAGGCTCTCGGGCACATATATCCTATCCCCTTTCCATGCCACACCGTCTCGATTAGTCAACCATCCCGAATGCTCATTCGCCCACGCATCCGACAGCAAGGCAGTCCTAATGGCCTCTAATTCGCTTACCCGAGACCCGTGACTTACGGTCTCAGCGGTCTCACGCCGATAAGGAGGCATCAGGGCCTGTATCACCTCCTCCCGTTTGCTACGGTACTGCGGCATCCGCGATAATGCGTCGGCCAAAAAGTTCTTCCCTCCCGGCACATACCTCAGTGTGAAATTAAATCGGTTGAAGTATTGTGCCCATCGGACA
Source organism: Crotalus adamanteus (assembly GCA_039797435.1). NCBI lineage: Eukaryota > Metazoa > Chordata > Lepidosauria > Squamata > Viperidae > Crotalus > Crotalus adamanteus. Next base: position 357,618,740 of record CM077918.1, on the reverse strand, counting down.
TGTTTGGGGCCCAGGCGCCTCGGGGTCTGTAGCGCCTCTAAGTTCTTATGGTCTGTCCACACCTCAAAAGGTAGCTTGGCCCCTTCTAACAAATGCCGCCACGTTGCCAGAGCCCAGCGGATCGCGAAGGCCTCCTTCTCCCAGACGGTCCAGCTACATTCGGCCGTCGTGAATTTACGCGACGTATAGGCACATGGCTGCAACGCTCCCCCATTGTTCTTCTGCAACAGCACCGCCCCCACCGCCACATCGCTGGCGTCCACCTGGACCACAAAAGGGGCACTCTGGTCCGGGTGGCGTAACACGGGCTCCTTAGCGAATAACGTTTTCAGTGACTCAAACGCCTTGTGACAACTCACGGTCCACTCTAGCCGTTGGCTCGGGCGAGGCCTCGCCGCAAGGTGTTTCGTCCGCAGCAGTTCCGTGAGGGGATGCACCACGGTTGCAAACGATGGAATGAACTGGCGATAAAAATTCGCGAATCCGAGAAAACTTTGCAGCTGGCGTCTAGTCTGGGGTGCTTGCCATTCCTGTACTGCTTGCACCTTGCTCGGATCCATTTTCACCCCGCTCCCCGAGATGCGGTAGCCCAGATAATCTAGTCGCTCCCGGTGAAATTCGCACTTCGATAATTTCACATAAAGCTGGGCCTCCAGCAACTTCTGCAGTACTTGCCGCACCAGGCTGACATGCTCCTCCCTTGTTGCGGTATATATTAGAATGTCATCTAGGTACACGAGTACCCCGCGGTATAGGTGTTCATGCAACACCTGATTGATTAACTGCATGAATACCGCGGGGCCCCTCGTAACCCGAACGGCATGACGCGAAACTGGAAACTGCCTAACGGACAGTTGAACGCCGTTTTCCACTCGTCGCCAGCCTTAATTCGTACTCTATAGTACGCCTCCCGTAGGTCTAATTTGGTGAATATGCGGCCCGTCCCCAAATGTGCCAATAAATCCTTCATTAGGGGTAGGGGGTATACATGCTCAACACATACTGCGTTCAACCCCCGGAAGTCGACACATAAGCGTAATGAACCATCCTTCTTTTCTTTGAAAAGGACGGGAGCCGCTATCCGGGACCTAGCAGGCTGAATGAACCCTCGCGCCAAGTTCTGGTCAATGTATCTACGGAGTTCCTGCACCTCCGGTGATGTCATAGCGTACATCCGGGGTTTCGGGAGCTTAACCCCCGGCAATAGCTCTATAGCGCAATCCGTCGGCCGGTGAGGGGGCAGGTGATTACACTCCTCCTCGCTGAAGACCGCCGCTAAATCCCTGTATTCCTCGGGATATGGTACTTCTCTTCCCATCTCCTGGAGTTGCGCCGCTATCCCCGGGCACCTGGGAACCTGGCCCTGGTGTTGGACCTACCCCGAGACGCACTTTACGGTACCCCCCTTCCCACCATATAGTTGGGGTCCATTTGTCCAACCAGGACAACCCCAGGATGACCGTCTTCGTCATAATGGGCACCACGATGAACCGTAACACCTCCCAATGGTCTCCTAGGTCCATGCGTACCCGTTCCGTCACATGGGTCGCGGGGACTCCCCCCAACAATGACCCGTCTACTTGTTCGAACCGTATTGGTTGTGGCAATGGATATATCCGAAACCCACTGTCCACCGCTACCTTTCTACTCATCAGACATCGTGTACATCCGGTGTCGATCAAGGCCTGACACGCCTTCTGTACACCCGTCACCGGACTCGTGAGGACTATAGGGAGGAGGAATGGGCTAATGGGATCACTCACCATTGGTTCGGCCATTCCCTCGTCAGGGCTGTCCTCCTCGTCCCCCGGCTGGTAACGTAACCCGGCTGTAGGCTCTGACATAATCGGAGACCCTGTTTTCGCCCCTGGAGTTGGCTGCTGGATAACCGCCCTCGAACTCTCCGTGGCTTTCTTCATGGGCGTGGCTCTACCAACTGCTGCGGCCTTACGGGGGCTGGGTGCTGGACAGTCGGCTGCGCGGTGGCCCGGCTGGCCGCAGCGGAAACATCGAAAACCGGCTGCTCCTGACGCCCCTGGTGGCTTTGGTGTTCCCCGCTGTTGGTCCTGGCTTCCCTCGCGAGGCCTATCCCCGGGACGCCGCAGCCGCGGAACGTCCCCATACCCTCGATATACTTCTTTCAGGCCTGCCTCAAGTTCGACCACTACCCTGAACCAGTCTCTCAGTCTGTTGGGCACACCCCGGTATACGCAGGCTTGCCGTAGGTCGTGGTCTAGGCCTGCTCTGAATTGATGTACTAACATCCGCTCCGGCCAAGAAGACTGCAACCGGCCGGCTAACTTCCGAAACTCCCGCACGTACTCAATGGTCGGGCGTTTCCCCTGTTGGAGCGCCAGCAGGTCTGCCTCGGCCCTCTGTGCCCGGGTGGGGTCATCAAACCTCCCATGCAGAGCGTCCAAAAACAGCCCCGCACTCCCCAACTCCCGGGCATGGTCACTGTACAGGTCGGCCGCCCACGCGGCCGCCTCTCCGCGCAAGGCAGCAGTAATGGCGCCGACCAAAGCCCATTGGGAGACATATAGCTGTGCAAACTGGTCCAGGTGGCTTATGGCCTGTCCCAGGAACATTGCCAATTGATCGGGGTTACCATCAAATGTAACCGGAATAGGGGGAACCCCCCATAGATATCCTGGCCCCCACAGCCCCTGGGGTTGGCCTGGAACAATGTTTGGATGTCCGGCCGCGAAGCTCTGCTGTTCCCTACCTCCTGTCGTCGTCGGGCCTCTTGCCACGTTCCTGGCCCCGCCCGGCTGGGCTGGGTGTGTCTGACCCGGCGGCCCGCTCGAGGGGAGTCCCATAACGCCCGGTCCACCTGTGGGATTAGGCAACCGCAGCCGCGGACTGCTCAGGCGGAACCTAGACGAGGGGGTGCGCCCTGCAGCCTCCCCTTCCGATTGCCACATATTGGAGGCACCCTTGTAACTTGCTTCGCCAAACCGATGGCGCAAGATATCCATGGTTTCCTGGCCCGGAGCCGTGGAATAGCTCCAGTCTTCGTCGTCCTCTATGGTGGCGCGTCTCTCTCTCCACCCCGAATGACCGAGCTTCGGCTTTGGCGTTAGGAGCTGTTCGGGCTGCAGTCCAGTCACCGCCGGGCTTTGCCACCACTCCTCCTGTGGCTTAGCGGCCCCCGTCTCCCCCACGTCGAGCCCCGAGATTGCAGACTGTAACAGTTTCGGCCGTACCACTGGCTGGGCCACCGCCGGCTCCGGCGCCGGGATAGCATCCGCAACCCCGTCGGCCGCCATCTCTCCCTCAACCAAGGTGGCCCCCTGCGTTCCCTCCGCCATACCGTAGCCGTACGCGGAAACTGGAGGCTGGAGAGTTAGGTAGTGCTGACTTTATGTCAAACGTATCCAAAATCATCTGTAGCACGAAGCAAAGAAGACCGGCACACGCTGACACCCAACAAGCTCTTTATTGTGCAAGTGAGACAAAGTCAGCACTGGGACTAAGTTCCTTCCACCGCAATATATCGGTGTGCTCCACCCTGCAGCCCCGGCCCCCATCCCAAACCAACATCCGTTTGAGATGGATAAAGGCTACGCCCCTTCCCTGTGCTTTCCCTTTCCCCGACGAAGCTCTGCCCCCACGCCCCGCTGTCCGTGCGCCCGATCCACGCGCCTGTTGCCCGCCGCTAATCTCGCCCTGCCGACCTTCCTGGTGGCTAGGAGACAACCCCCTGCTCTCCCGCCGAGGTGCATTCCCCTTAGTCCGAGGCGGCTCGCCCGTCGTTGTCCTTTCAACAGGCCGTGGGTGACCCTTGGGAACTCCCACTAATATCTCAGGTTTCGTTGGCGTCTGTCGTGCATCTCGTGGAGACGTCCGCCCAGAGGACGTTCGCCTGGTGCGGCTGTGGGGTGTGGCGGTGCACTGCTCAGCTGCTTCTCGGCCCGATGGGTTGTCGTTCGTGCTCCCCCTGTCCCCGTTCGTATGGCAAGCCTTTGGGGCTTGACACTGTGGCAGAATATCTTGATGTTCTAATTAAAAAGTATTGGTAGAATGGCAGACACTTGGTTGAGTTGAGCGGCTACAAAAATTGAATGAACAAACAAACAAATAAATATTATGGTCTGTGGAACAGTCAGCCAGATGTTCAGACTAGATTTGGCATTTTTGTTATTATCAAATTTATTTGCCGCCCATCTCATGGTTCAAGACAACTCTGAGCAGTGTCGTTAAACACAGATCAGAATCAAAAATTAACTTCAGAATTAGTTGTCAGTAGTTCCTCATCAAGCTGGAGAGCCATGAATAACATCAATCAATCAATCAATCAGAATAGAGCTGGAAGGGACCTTGGAGGTCTTCTAGTCTAGCCCCCTGCTCAAGCAGGAGACCCTATACCAGGGGTAGGCAACCTTGGCTCTTTTATGACTGGTGGACTTCAACTCCCAGAATTCCTGAGCCAGCATGGGGGAACAATGGCCCCCTTCATGACTTGTGGACTTCAACTCCCAGAATTCCTGAGCCAGCCATGCTGAGGAGAGAGGGAGAGGTTTCCATGCTGAGCCATGCTGGCTCAGGAATTCTGGGAGTTGAAGTCCACGAGTCATGAAGGGGCCATAGTTCCCCCATGCTGGCTCAGGAATTCTGGGAGTTGAAGTCCACCAGTCATGAAGGGGCCATAATTCCCCCATGCTGGCTCAGGAATTCTGGGAGTTGAAGTCCACGAGTCATGAAGGGGCCATAGTTCCCCCATGCTGGCTCAGGAATTCTGGGAGTTGAAGTCCACGAGTCATAAAGGGAGCATAGTTCCCCCATGCTGGCTCAGGAATTCTGGGAATTGAAGTCCACGAGTCATAAAAGAGCCAAGGTTGCCTATCCCTGGATAAGACAAATGGCATGATTACAAAAAAAAAAAAAAAAATTAGGAAAAGTGATATATTTTACCAGAGATATATTTTACCAGCCACTGACTAGTTGGACAGGTAAGGATGGAGAATACCTGACTTTCTCACATTTCACAGGAAAAAAGTCTTGGAATAATAGCTGTTTGCAAACTGAGCATCAGCTAGCAGTGTGTTACAGTTGTAAAAAAAAAAAAAAAGCCAATATAATATTGAGCTGCATCATCAGCTTAATGGTGATGAAAAAGTCATTTTGCAACCAATCCTCACAATAACGATATTTGCAGGTCTGTAAAGCAAAGGGAAGCTGAACGACATGAAGAGAGACAGGAGGAGAAGCCACACACTGGACAACTGGTGTATTAAAAAATACCTTAGCCCACAGGAGGGTGTGTGAAACATTTCAGCAGGGACCCTCCCTAGTTTTCTGGAGAATAAAAGGAAGGGAGCGTCAGACTTCCCAGGTAGAACAAAGAAGAAACACAACCAGCTAATTTTATTTTATTGCGACATCAACAGAATCTTGCGGGTCTGAAAAGACAAATCTCCCGCTGACTCTTTTTACGGCCTGAAAAGTTAGCGAGGTTCCTTCCGAGAGTTTCATTATCCACACGGTGTATAGCTCTGGGCTACGTCCTCTCTTATCTGACTGTTCTGTAAAGCTACATTAACAGAATCTTGCAGGTCTGAAAAGACAAATCTCCCACTGACTCTTTTTACAGCCTGAAATGTTAGCGAGGTTCCTTCCGAGAGTTTCATTATCCACACGGTGTATAGCTCTGGGCTACGTCCTCTCTTATCTGACTGTTCTGTAAAGCTACATTAACAGAATCTTGCAGGTCTGAAAAGACAAATCTCCCACTGTCTCTTTTACAGTCCAAGGCTCCTTTTTCTGCCCGTTAAGCAGCTAAGGGCTATGCCGTCTCTTATCCAATTGTTTCCCAGGCAGCCTCAATTCCCACATTCTCACATTCCATTACAGGATGGGAGAAATGCAAGATTTGGTTAATATAACGTTACTGTAAAGACAGAGCTAGTTCTCCTGGCTGTCCTTCTTGGCTGTACTGCCTTGCAGGGCCAACCCACTGACTCTATTCTTCCCTCCTTACTATCCAGTGGATGTGCATACTCAGCACATGCTCAGGGACTACATCTCTGGGTTAGCAGAGCCCAGCCCAACTGGGAAGCTAGACCAGAATCAGAAAGTGCTGGAGGTGGGAGCTGACAGGGTTTTTAGTGAAGTGTTGGGTGCAAAACCTGCCCTTCCACCATCCACAAGCAAAGCTGAATGTTAAAGAGGAGTCCATGCCACAGAAGGCTCGGGCCTGGCTCTCCCTCTTGTTGTTGTTAATTGCGAAGTCGTGTCCGACCCATCGCGATCCCATGGACAACGTTCCTCCAGGCCTTCCTGTCTTTTACCATTTTCTGGAGTCCATTGAAGCTCCCGCCTCCTGCTTCAGGGACTCCATCCAGCCACCTCCTTCTCTGTCGTCCCCTTCTTCTCTTGCCCTCCATCTTTCCCAGCATCAGGCCCTTCTCTAGTGAATCCTTCCTTCTCATTAGGTGGCCAAAGGACTTGAGTTTCAATCTCAGGATCTGGCCTTCTCAAGAGCAGTCAGAGTTGATCTCCTCCAGGACTGACTGGTTGGATCACCTTGCAGTCCAGGGGACTCGCAGGAGTCTTCTCCAGCACCAGAGTTCAAAGGCCTCAGTTCTTTTGTGCTCAGCCTTTCTTATGGTCCAACTTTCACAGCCATACATTGCAGCTGGGAAAACCATGGCCTGGACTATACGCACTTTTGTTGGCAGGGTGACGTCTCTGCTTTTTAGTGTGCTGTCTAGATTTGCCCTAGCTTTCCTCCCCAGGAGCAAGCGTCTTTTAATTTCTGTGGTGACCTTGGAGCCCAGAAAAATAAAATCTGTCACTACCTCCATTTCTTCCCATCTATTTGCCAGGAATTGAGAGGGCCGGATGCATGATCTTGGTTTTCTTAAGGTTGAGTTCCAAGCCCACTTTTGCACTCTCCTTCTTCACCCGCATCAAGAGGCTCTTTAGTTCCTCTTCGCTTTCTGCCATTAGAGTGGTATCATCTGCATATTTTATAGGTTGTGGATATTTCTCCCGGCAATCTTAATTCCAACTTTTGAGTCATCTAGCCCTTTCCCTCTACCCCCCCACCCCCAAAATGGGCAGAGATTCAGAGAAGTCCACGTGCATTTTTTGCAGCCAGTCCAGCGGGCGCGGCCTACTTGGGGAAGTAAGCCAAGCTGCGTTCCCACGGAAGGCGCAGAGCCACTGGGGCCAACCCATAGGAGTCCAATCTAGACAGTCCCTTAATCCCCCCCTCCAGTATTTGGGGGGACATGGCAAGAGGAGGAAGCCCCCCCCTTAATTGGAGAAGCAGGACAGGCATCCTCCACCATGCCTGCTGTGTCAGTTTAATGATTTGTAATGAGCAATTACCTTTACTCATTTCTCCTAATTTCTGAATATCAATAAAGTTAATTAAACTCCGCGTGTGTCATTCTCCTGCATCGGTGAGAAATGCTGACAGGCAAAAGGTGGTTGGGGGGGGGGAGAAGGCAGACAGAGGGACGGGAACGATTTGGGCCTGCGGTGCCCAAGGACATGTGTGTGGGTGTGTGTATCCCCGTGTTTGTGTGTGTGCGCATGTTGTATGGCGTTCCTCCCCTTGCTCAAAGTTTGTGGGCAGGGTGGAAAAGGTCCTTATGGAGATCAGAGGACGGAATGGAGCGGAACAGAAAGGGTGGGGGGATCTGGCTGGCGGCTTGGCTGGCTGGGTTGACCTTTGCATTGACCTTCGCATCAGGAAGGGCAGCCCTTTCCACCAGCTCATGCCTTGCACCCCGCAGGGTAAAGGCTGTCGGTGATCACACGCCGGGCTTGTCTCGGTTCGGCCTGCCCTCCGGTTATGTGCAGCCTTTTGCACAGAAACAAAAGCAGCGTTCGCAACCGCAGGAACCGGCCCTGCCCCAGTTGAATTGCTTGGCAACGCACGGAGAGAGCGCTCAAAGGCAACGGTGACACCTGCCCGCAGGCGCTCTCTGCATCCCGGCGGACTGGGCGACTGAACCAGCTGCGGGAGGCAGCAGAGGCACCCAAGGGGCTGTCCCTGGTTCAAAGTCTTCGGCTGGAGAATGCGGGCGAGGGGGGGGGGAGAGAAAGTAGCTAAGCAGGGGGAGGGAGAATAGAATAGAATGGAAGGGAAGAGAAGAGAAGAGAATTATGGAATAGAATAGAATGGAAGGGAAGGGAAGGGAAGGGAAGAGAAGAGAAAAGAAAAGAAAAGAGAAGAAGAGAAGAGAATTATGGGATAGAATAGAATAGAATAAAATTATGGAATAGAATAGAATAGAATAGAATAGAATAGAATAGAATAGAATAGAATAGAATAGAATAGAATTATGGGATAGAATAGAGTTATGGGATAGAATAGAATAAAATTATGGAATGGAATAGAATAGAATAGAATAGAATAGAATAGAATAGAATAGAATAGAATAGAATAGAATAGAATAGAATAGAATAGAATTATGGGATAGAATAGGATAGAATAGAAGAGAAGAGAAGAGAAGAAAAGAGAAGAGAAGAGAAGAGAGAAGAGTCGGAAGGGACCTTGGAGGTCATCTAGTCCAACCCCCTGCTCAGGCAGGAAACCCTATACCATTTCAGGCAAATGGCTGTCCGGTCTCTTCTTAAAAACTTCCAGTGTTGGAGCATTCACAGCTTCTGGAGGCAAGGAGTTCCACTGCTAAACAAGAGTAAGTTTTGCCTGGTTTTACAACCCTTTTTTTTGGCCACGGTTATTTTATTTTTATTTATTTATTTTTTTAATAAAGATTTTATTGGGGTTTTTTTTCATCAACATTATGTTAATTTTTCCAATCAACAAGTTGTCTGGCGTTTGCTGTGCTAATACATGTTCAATTCCTAATCCTTCATTCTTTCCTCTAGCCAAGAATAAAATAAGTTCCAAATTTGATAGTAGTCTGTATCTTCTTTATCTTTCAATCTCATAGTTAATCTGTCCATCTCTGCACATTCCTATATTTTCCTGATTATTTCTTCTTCTGATGGTAGTCCTTCATTCTTCCAGTATTATGCAAAAATTATTCTCGCTGCTATAGTGATGTGTAAGATTAAATATAATTTCTGCTTATTAATCTTTTCAGGCATAATGCCTAGTAGAAAAAGTTCAGGTTTAAAATCCACTTGTTCGCCCAATATTTTTTCTAACCACATATGTATCTTTCTCCAATAGGCCTTTGCCTTCCCACATGTCCACCAAATATGATAATATGTGCCTATGTTATGTTTACATTTGCAACATCTATCTGACATATTTTTAAACATTTTTGCTAATCTTGCTGGCGGCAGGCGCCATTTATAAAACATTTTATACAGATTTTCTTTGTATGAAATTGACATTGTTAATTTGTAGTTTCTCTCCCATAACATTTGCCATTTTTCTAATTCTATATTATAGCCAAAATTTTTTGCCCATCTTGTCATCATTTCTTTCACTTGTTCACTTTCCATATCCAAAATTAACAAAAAGTTATACATTTTCTTAATTGATTTCTCATCTGAGGTTAACAAAATCTTATCAAACACAGTTTGATCCTTATAAAATCCATACATTTTTACATCTTTTTCATATCTACTTTGTATCTGTAAATGTGCCCACCAGGACAAGTTAATTCCCTGATTTTCCAGTTCTTGTTTAGATTTTAATTTCCCATCAATATCTAGAATATCTTTATATGTCCATATTTTTTCAAAGTCTACCAAGTTCGGATGTATAAATGCCTCCAATCGTTGATAACCACCCTGGAATTTTTAAATATATTTTAGCTTTAATTTTTTCCCATACTGTTGACAAGGCATTTCTTATAAAATGATTTTGAAAGTACTTATGGACTTTCCCGTACCATAAGAAAGCATGGCCACGGTTATTTTAGGGAATCGCTGTGGTCGTTAAGTTAGCGACACGGTTGTTAAATGAAACACTGCATTTGTTAAACTAGTAACAGGGTTGCTAAATAAATTGCTGCAGTTGTTAAGTTAGAGACACGGTTGTTAAGCAAATCCAGTTTCCGCCTTGATTTTGCTGGTCAGACGGTCACCAAAGGGATTTATTTATTTATTTATTTATGAAACTTATATACCGCTTTAAGTGCAAGCACTCTCTAAGCGGTGTACACCAGTAAGCAATGTATATATATATTTACATTGCCCCCAACAATCTGGGTCCTCATTTTACCTACCCCGGAAGGATGGAAGGCTGAGTCAACCTTGAGCCGGTGAGATTTGAACCGCTGACCTGCTGAACACAGTCGTCATAAATACGAGTCAGTTGCCGAGCATCCGTATTTTGATCCCGTGACCCACGGGGACGCTGCAACGGCTGTAAGTGTGAGAAGCGGGCCTAAGTCCCTTTTTTTAGCGCCGTTGTAACTTTCAACGGTCACTAAACCAACCGTCGTAAAGCAAGGACCGCCGGCACAAATCCGCAGCCTCCGTGCAATGGAACGGAGGGTTGCCTGAGCTCTTTGGTGCTGGTTGAAAAGCCATTACGGAGAGGCTGCCGTGCGCCAAATCTCGGCGGGCTCCTGCATATCAATAATTCAGAGCCGGTAAGGAAAAATGCTGGAGGGTTAAAATATTAATCAGCCTGTTCTGACCCCAGAAAGCCAGGATCTGGGGCTGGAAAATCCATGTAATGTATGGATGAACATTAGGGGCAAGTTGGTCACTTTCATCCCCTCTTCAAGCCCAGCGGAAATTGGGGGTTCAGCTCGTCTGGGGGCTGTTCTGCAACAGATGGAAACTCATCAAGGAGAGAAGCAACATAGAACTAAGGAGAAACTTCCTTAACCAGTGGAACTCCTTGCCTCCAGAAATGGTGAATGCTCCAACACTGGAAGTTTTTAAGAAGAGACTGGACAACCATTTGTCCTAAATGGTCTAGGGTTTCCTGCCTGAGCAGGGGGTTGGACTCAATGACCTCCAAGGTCCCTTCCAACTTTATTATTATTATTATTATTATTATTATTATTATTATTATTATTATTATTATTATTATTATTATTATTATTATTATTATTATTATTATTATTATTTTGGATCATCGCACAGTCAGCCAGATGTTCAGACTGGATTTGGCATTTTGTCTACCTATCGAGTCCTTACCCAGGACCCTGGGATAGGCAGATGTGGATGTTTGATGGTATTACAGGTATCGTCGCAGGATGGAAGCAGTTCCTAGTAAGGCCGCCTTTTGCAATTGACTAATAGCGAATTTGTCAATGCCAATGGTGTTCAAGTGGTGCTCCAGTTGTTTTGGGATTGCACCCAAGAAGCCTATCACTGTTGGTACTACCCTTGCTTGCTTTTGCCACAGTCTTTCTATTTCTATTTGTAGGTCTTTGTATTTTGTTATCTTCTCCAGTTCTTTCTCTTCTATTCTGCCATTTCCAGGCACTGCCACGTCCATTATCCAGACTTTTTTGTCTTTCTTATCGACAATTGTTAAGTCCGGAGTGTTATGTTGCAGGTGCTTGTCTGTTTGAATTCTGAAGTCCCAGAGCAGTTTAATTTTATCATTTTCTATGACTTTCTCTATTTTATGATCCCACCAGTTCTTGCTTACAGGCAAATGATATTTCTTGCAGATCTTCCAATGCACCATTGTTGCTACTTTGTCATATTATTATTATTATTATTACTACTACTACTACTACTACTACTACTACTACTACTACTACTACTACTACTACTACTACTACTACTACTACTATTATGAACCCCTCAAAAACCTCCTTTCCTTACAGCCCACCTGCAGGACTTTTCCAAGCTGTCAGCTGAGGAAAAAAAATAAATCGGGCTCCTGTGAGGTTAAAGAGGTGGTTCGTAGAGGAGGTGGACTATCACGTCTCTGTAGGAGTTGCTGGGTTGAGATACGGGTTTCACCAATCCCTCTCCACTTTGAGGGGTGCAAAAAATATCAGGGGTTCCTGTGAGGCTAAGAAGCTGGTTCATAGAGGGGGTTGGTTGTCGCGTCTCTGTTTGAGTTGCTGGGTTCCACCAATCCATTTCCACTTTGGGGGTGGAACAAAACCAGAGACTGGTTAAAGAGATGATTCGTAGAGAGGGTTGACTGTTGTGCCTCTGTATGAGTTGCCAGATTGAGATATGGGTTCCATCAATCCATCAAAGTTGGGGTGCAAAAAAATCAGGGGCTCTAGAAAGGTCAAAGAGCTGGTTCGTAGAGCAGGCTCACTGTCACGTCTCTGTTTGAGTCGCTGGGTTGGGACATGCGTTCCACCAAACCATTTCCGCTTTGGGGGTGCAAAAAATATCAGGGGCTCCTGTGAGCTGGTTCATAGAGGAGGTTGACTGTTGCGCCTCTGTATGAGTGGTATTTATTTAGTCACTTACTTATTGACAAAATTTCTTCGCCACCAACGACGCGGGGCGGTTTGCAACATGAAAACATCAAAGCATTTAAAAGCCCTTGAGATCAAGGGTCATAGAAACACAGTGGCTAAAATCATTAACAAATAAAATCCGTTAACAGCGTACGGGAAAGGAGGGAGCCAGACATGGATGGGGGGGGATGGATGGGGAGGGGGGAAATTAAGTTTTAATTAGTCAACCACCTCCAATAAAAAGCTCCGCCATTGGGGCCCAGTTGCTGGGTTGAATATGGGTTCTACCAATCCACTTTCCCCCTTTGGGGTGCAAGCTGGAAGGGACCTTGGAGGTCTTCTAGTCCAGCCCCCTGCTCAAGCAGGAGATCCTATACCATTTCATACAAGTGACTGTCCGGTTTCTTCTTAAAAACCTCCAGGGATGGAGCACCCACAATTTCTAGAGGCAAGGAGTTCCACTGGTTACTTGTCCTCACTGTTAGGAAGTTTTTCCTTAATTCCAGGTTGCTTCTCTAATAGAATAGAATAGAATAGAATAGAATAGAATAGAATAGAATAGAATAGAATAGAATAGAATAGAATAGAATTACAGGATAGAATAGAATAGAATAGAATAGAATAGAATAGAATAGAATAGAATAGAATAGAATAGAATAGAATAGAATAGAATTACAGGATAGAATAGAATAGAATAGAATAGAATAGAATAGAATAGAATAGAATAGAATAGAATAGAATAGAATAGAATAGAATTACAGGATAGGATAGAATAGAATAGAATAGAATAGAATAGAATAGAATAGAATAGAATAGAATAGAATAGAATAGAATAGAATAGAATTACAGGATAGAATAGAATAGAATAGAATAGAATAGAATAGAATAGAATAGAATAGAATAGAATAGAATAGAATTACAGGATAGGATAGAATAGAATAGAATAGAATAGAATTACAGGATAGAATAGAATAGAATAGAATAGAATAGAATAGAATAGAATAGAATAGAATAGAATAGAATAGAATAGAATAGAATAGAATTACAGGATAGGATAGAATAGAATAGAATAGAATTACAGGATAGAATAGAATAGAATAGAATAGAATAGAATAGAATAGAATAGAATAGAATAGAATAGAATAGAATAGAATAGAATAGAATAGAATTACAGGATAGAATAGAATAGAATAGAATAGAATAGAATAGAATAGAATAGAATAGAATAGAATAGAATAGAATAGAATTACAGGATAGGATAGGATAGGATAGGATAGGATAGGATAGGATAGGATAGGATAAGATAGGATAGGGTAGGGTAGGGTAGGGTAGGGTAGGGTAGGGTAGAGTAGAGTAGAGTAGAGTAGAATAGAATAGAATAGAATAGAATAGAATAGAATAGAATAGAATAGAATAGAATAGAATAGAATAGAAATAGAAATAGAATGGAGTGGAGTGGAATGGAGTAGAATAGAAATAGAAATGAAGTGGAGTGGAGTGGAATAAAAATAGAAATAGAATGGAGTGGAGTGGAGTGGAGTGGAGAGGAGTAGAAATAGAAATAGAATAGAACAGAACAGAACAGAACAGAACAGAGCAGAGCAGAACAGAACAGAATAAAATAGAATAGAGCTGGAAGGGACCTTGGAGGTCTTCTAGTCCAGCCCCCTGCTCAAACTTACACCATCTCAGACAAGTGACTGTCCAGTCTCTCCTTAAAAATGCATTCTTTCTTTTCCTGCCTTCTGGTTCCTTGGAGAATAATTTGACCCCCTCTTTTTTGGGGCAGCGTCTCAGTCTTTGTGGCAGTCCCCAACTTCCAGGCCAGGGCCCATTCCTGAGCCTGGAGCCGTTCGGAACCAGGGTGCAGAAGTGGCGGGCAAGCACACGCGCACGTGAGCATCCCCACTTGCGCAAGCAGCTGGCTAGCGCATGCACACACTCATAAATGGAGCTGTGCACGCCCACGGACCCATCGCTCGCTTGGAACCATCCCCTCTTCCATCATCACCACCCCGGGCCGGGCCGCAAAGTCGAAAAAGTTGGGGAACTGTGATCCAAAACATAAAGGGGGGGGGAATCCAAGCTATTGTCTCTGATTGCACATAAAAAACACCCACTGGAGTTTGGGTCTAACCGTCCCAGATGCCATCTTGACTTTTTCGACCCCATCCCGCAGACACCCCCCCCCACCCTGCCTGCCTATCCAGAACGGGATTCCTGCAGAGATACTGTGGGAGTGCCCGCCTGCCGGCTTCAACAGCGGAGCAAACCCCCTTTGAACGGATGGGGGGATTTTAATTCAAGGAAAGGGCTTCGGAGAAAGTGGGGATGCTAATGGAGACAAATGAGATGCTGTTTCTTTTGCGTCTGTTTTTCCGCCTGGCGCTCGTCTCCGTGATGTGAAGAAGGCCAAGCACTTCGTTAGCAAAGGCAATCAGAGGCAAAGTACCTACTAAGCAAAAAAAAAAAAAAAAAAAAGACAGAGCCAGGAGATTCTCTGAACTTGGAAGCAGGTTATTGGAGGAAGAAAGAAGAGAAGAGGGGAAAAGTCACCACGTGGGGATCCCAGGAAGAGTCGGAGGCCACCTTGTTCAAGGGGTACCTCAGGTACCTGGGAGGATGACGTGCCAAGACTTACATTTTATTTAATGGATTCGTATCCCAATCCTAATAAGGTGGCAGACATGCTGATCCTCCTTCCTCCTCTCTCACCCACAACAACCCTGTGAGGTGGGTTGGCCTGAGAGCGTGATTAGCCTAAAGTTACGCAGCTGGCTTTCCTGCCTAAATTCACCAGTCTCCTGGTGACTGACCCAGCTGGCTTTCTTAACTAAGGCGGGACTAGAACTCACCGCCTCCTGCTGATTGGCCCAAAGCCACCCAGCCGGCTTCCTGACCTAAGGCGGGACTAGAACTCACCGTCTCCTGGTGATTGGCCCAAAGTCACCCAGCTGGCTTTCTTAGCTAAGGCAGGACTAGAACTCCCCATCTTCTGGTGATTAGCCCAAAGTCACCCAGCTGGCTTTGATTCCTAAGGCGGGACTAGAATTCACCGTCTCCTGGTGATTGGCCCAAAGTCACTCAGCTGGCTTTTTTGCCCAAGGTGGGACTAGAACTCACCGTCTCCTGGTGATTGGCCCAAAGTCACCCAGCTGGCTTTCAGGCCTAAGGCAGGACTAGAACTCCCCATCTTCTGGTGATTGGCCCAAAGTCACCCAGCTGGCTTTGATTCCTAAGGCAGGACTAGAATTCACCGTCTCCTGGTGATTGGCCCAAAGTCACTCAGCTGTCTTTTTTGCCCAAGGTGGGACTAGAACTCACCGTCTCCTGGTGATTGGCCCTAAGTCACCCAGCTGGCTTTCAGGCCTAAGGCAGGACTAGAACTCCCCATCTTCTGGTGATTGGCCCAAAGTCACCCAGCTGGCTTTGATTCCTAAGGCGGGACTAGAATTCACCGTCTCCTGGTGATTGGCCCAAAGTCACTCAGCTGTCTTTTTTGCCCAAGGTGGGACTAGAACTCACCGTCTCCTGGTGATTGGCCCTAAGTCACCCAGCTGGCTTTCTTAGGTAAGGCAGGACTAGAACTCACCATCTCCTGGTGCCTTCATCCATAGACCAAACTGGCTAAACTCCCTCGGAGTAGCCCCATTGAATGTACCAGGATCCACTTCTCAGAAGACATGGCCTGGATACACAGGGGTCTGCCCATCTCCTCTTTCAATTACCAGTGCGAGAGACTCCAGCCCCAAACCCGTGGCCTTCGTTAAGACTGCCCTGTTGTACAGGACGAGTTTACTCAGAGGCCTGCCCCTTGGACGCAAAGCCTTTACACTAGTGGTTCTCAACCTGTGGGTCGGGACCCCATTTGGGGTCGAACGACCATTTCACGGGGGTCACCAAACAACGCAGTCCGCCATTTTTCCCCCTTTTCCTTAGCTGTGCTCCTCCCTTTTATTCTATTGGCTTTTGAAAGCCAATCGAATAGACTCTCTTGAATAGAGTCTAATTCTATTGGCTTTCCAAAGCCAATAGGAATTGTCCAGGCTGTCTCTGCCCTGCTGAGCCCGCCAAAAGTCCCATTCTGCCAATGGTGCTGCACCAGTTGAGTAGTCCTCGCCTTACGACCAGTTGAGTAGTCCTCGACTTATAACCAGTTGGGGGTCGCGGCATTAAAAAAGGTTGAGAACCACTGCTTTACACCCAGCAGCCTCTATTAGACGCACATTTGCATATTGTTCCCGATCAATTATTCCATCACACTTGAGGTGATGAAGCTGGCAGTGTGACACGGACGTTGTGGAGCCGTGCTGGGTGCGAGGCTGTTCACCAACACACACACACACACACCACAAAAAAAAAAGGCTCTTACTAATGGCTGGACGTGTTTCAACGCATCGCCCGGCCATACTGGGCAGCGGCCCTAGAAAGAGAAACCGTATATAAACAAAGGCCCAATCTCTGGGAATCTGCCTTTTGCGTCCTCCAGCAAATGTCTGTGGCTCGTGTTTTGTTTTTTTTTCCCTTTTAAAACCAGGAATAAATGCACTCCCATTTTATACACCTAACAACAGGAGGAAGGAAATGGAAGACCTGGCACAGAATCCGTGTGCCGCGGACTCTGGGATGGATGGATGAAAGGCAGGGGAGGGAGGAAAAACATAAAATAAAGCATCCCTGGCACTTAAGAAGGCAGCTTTTCTTTCCAAAAGGTGCAGCTTGAAGCCTTTTCCCTTTTTCAACACCCTTGCAGAGATGGAGATTGTGGCATAGATTGCGCGGGCTGGCAGATTAGAGAAGGTTGCGTGAGCGGGATGCCTGCCTCTCTGCCTTTCCAGCCGGGACAACTATTATTTTTTGGTTATTTATTTCTGTTTTTGCTGGACATTTTGTGGGTCCGTTCGCCACGAGACGGGAGCCTCTTGTTGGAACGGGGCCAGTAATTGCTGCCTTTTGTTGGCTGTTTGCTATGATTCAGCCACCTCCGATAATGGCATTTCACTGGACGGTACACAAATCAATTAGAGCCGGGCGATTAGAAAAGGGAAAAGTATATTAACATCAATCGAAAGCGGTAAACACTATTAAAAGCAGCAGGAGAGCCGCACGCCATCCTTGCCACTGAAAAAGGGAATGGGAAATTGGGGGGGGGGGGGAAAGATAGCAATTGCTGCCGTGCAAAATCACCCTGGTGGTTGCAATTATATCCTGAAGCAGCAGAGAGAGACCAAAAAGGGGGTGGGTTTTTTGGTTTTTTTTTTTTTTTTTAATATTCTGCCCAGTGAAAAGGTTTCTGCCTGGGCGCTGAAAGGACAGTAATTACGTCCTGAGGTTTTTCTGCTTTTTTCTTGTCTTTTTGGGCACTGGCGTGTGTGGGTATAATGGGGACAATCCAGCAACAATTTCAGCCGCGGTATGTTTGAAAAATGATAGTCGGTCTATTCTCCTTTTTTTTTTTTTTTTTTGCAGCAGGTTAATCATCCAAAGCTGTTTCATTTTTTTAACAATATGGAGTGATTTGCCACACAGCCTTGCGTCTTCCCCCTAATAGGATCTGGCCGTTTCGGTGCGCTTGGCCCTCAGAAAAGATGAAAGGAAGGAAGAAGAGAAAGGACAAAGGGAGAAGGAAGGAAGGAAGGAAGGAAGGAAGGAAGGAAGGAAGGAAAGAAGGAAGGAAAGAAGATGAGAAAGGGACAAAGAGAGAAGGAAGGAAGGAAAGAAGGAAGGAAGATGAAAAAGGGACAAAGACAGAAGGAAGATGAGAAAGGGACAAAAAGAGAAGGAAGGAAAGAAGGAAGGAAAGAAGAAAGAAAGAAAGAAAGAAAGAAAGAAAGAAAGAAAGAAAGATGAGAAAGGGACAAAGAGATAAGGAAGAAGGAAGGAAGGAAAAAAGGAAAGGAAGAAAGGAAGATGAGAAAGGGACAAGAGATAAGGAAGGAAGGAAGGAAAGAAGGAAAGAAGGAAAGGAAAGAAGGAAGATGAGAAAGGGACGAAAAGAGAAGGAAGGAAAGAAGGAAGAAAAGAAGAAAGAAAGAAAGAAAGAAAGAAAGAAAGATGAGAAAGGGACAAAGAGATAAGGAAGAAGGAAGGAAGGAAAGAAGGAAAGGAAGAAAAGAAGATGAGAAAGGGACAAGAGATAAGGAAGGAAGGAAGGAAAGAAGGAAAGAAGGAAAGGAAAGAAGGAAGATGAAAAAGGGACAAAGAGAGAAGGAAGGAAGGAAGAGAAAGGGACAAAGAGAGAAGGAAGGAAGGAAGGAAGGAAGGAAGGAAGGAAGGAAGGAAGGAAGGAAGGAAGGAAGGAAGGAAGGGGCCAATGGGCGGCTTAGAACACGATAAAACAGACAGATATAAAAAACAATCGTAAATACGGAGACAGATTGAAGCGACAAAATAAGATCCAATCTGGATAATAATAATAACAATAATAATGACCCGATAGGTGGACAAAATGCCAAATCCAGTCTGAACATCTGGCTGACTGTGCGATGATCCATAATAATAATAATGATGATGATGATGATAATGTTGAAAGGGACCTTGGAGGTCATCTAGTCCAACCCCCTGCTCAGGCAGGAAACCCCTTTCCCGGCCGGGAAAGTCGCAAATGGGGATCACCCCAGGATGCCTTAACCGTCACCCGTACATGCCAGTTTCCGAGCGCCTGAATCTTAATCGCAGGGCGGTGGGGAATGCTGTGACGGTCGTAAATGCGAGGATCACTCGCGGGTTCCTTTTTTTTTAAGGCCGTGAAACGAGTGCTCTGTGCACCCAAGAGCACAGCGAGCTGGGTGTTCGCAGACTAAATGTGGATCCCGTTTGGGGGGTTCTGCTGGGGAACCGGGGGGGGGGGCTCTCCTTGCACACAGCCACAGCCAGCCCCGTATTCAAGTCTGAGAGAGACCTTTTAAAATCCCCGGATCTAGTTGTGTGGAACGAGGACAGGGAGCATCCTGGCAGCTGGCAATTCTCTGCCCGTCTGCGCAGCCGACAGATGGCCCAGCTGCCAGCGTGGAGGGGTGCCAAGCTGCAGCACCCGTTACGGGAACTGGCCGGTTGGGAAGAAGAGGCTTCTCCGGGTCCCCAGCCTCTGCTGGACTTCTGATCCGAAGGGGCCGGAGGGAGGTGGAGCATGAAAGCAGTTGCATCCTAGCTAAGGTTCCTCTTTATAAATATGTCATAATAATAATGATGATGATTATAACAACAATAATGTCATAACAACAACAACAACAACAATAGAGTTGGGGGGACCTTGGAGGTCATCTAGTCCAACCCCCTGCTCAGGCAGGAAACCCTAGGCCAGGGCTTTTCAAAACTTTTTCACTCATTGTGCCACTTTTAGGATATGGCAACATCCGAGGACCACCCGTCGCCTAGCAAGGTCTCAAAAACGTGATGACCAAAAAAAAAAAAAGGGGGAAAAAGTGATATAGTACAGGTAGTCCTCGACTTACAACAGTTCGCTTAGTGACTGTTCGAAGTTACAATGGCACTGAAAAAAGTGCCCCCCCGAGCCACAGCCGAGCAAGACACCTATCTACTCGCCCGGCGGCGTTCTTCCTCCTGTCCGAGGTTTTCATTGTTGTGAGCATTTCTGTTGAGGATTGGCAGTGGAGGTGGGGTGGGGGGTGTTTGGTTTTTATTCCCCCCCATCTGCTGGGTGGTTGCAGCAGGTTTTGGTCCCTTCCCATGATCCTGGGACACTGTGACCGTCATAAATATGAATCAGTTGCCAAGCATCTGAATGTAAAGCACAAGACCCTGGAGGGGCTGCAACATTCCAGCTGATCGGCGCTTCTTCTGGGCTCAGCAGAAGCGTCAGGATCAGTGCTGAGCTCTAGCTGGAGCCTGGCGCTGATCCTGGCGCTTCCGCTGAGCCCTGACAGCCCCGAAGAAGCGCCCATCAGCTGGAGCCTGGCACTGATCCTGGTGCTTCCACTGAGCCCTGACAGCCCTGCAGCTCCAGCCATCTCTCGCTCAGGCTTGTGCGGTGCTGACACCGGTTCAGCTCATTCCCCTCCCTCGCTACCCCTTTTCTAGGATGGTCGCGTACCCCCTGCCAGGGGCCAATGGACCACAGGTGGTACCCGTACCACTGGTTGAAAAGCCCTGTTCTAGGCCATTTCAGACAAATGGCTGTCCAGTCTCTATAGATATATAGATATAGATATAGATTAGATATAGATATAAACATATAGATATAAATAAGTATAAGTATGTATAAATATAAATTTAAATATAAGTATAAATATAAATAATTATAGAATATGGAAGGAACCTTGGAGGTCACCTAGTCCACATTTCATACAAATAGCTGTCCAGTCTATATAGATATATAGATATAGATTAGACATAGATATAAAGATATCGATATAAATGTATAAGTATGTATAAATATAAATTTAAATATAAGTATAAATATAAATATAAAATAAAGAATATAAATATAAAGCATAAATATAAATATGTATAAGTAATGTAAAAGTATAAATATAGAAGTATAAATATAAATATAAATATGTATAAGTATAGATGTAAATAACAATATTTCTCCTTTATCAGTAGCCAAGGTCCATTCCCCACTGTGAATCCTTCACTATTCATTAATATTACCTACAGGTTATCCTTGATATACGGCCACCGTTGAGCCCCAAATTTCTGTCACTAAGCGAGACCGTTGTTAAGTGAGTTTTGCTCCATTTTACGTCTTTTCTTCCTGCAGTGAATCACAGCAGACGTTATTACGACGCTCTTTGCTGGATTAAACAGCCAGGAAATTAGATAATAACGGTGCTCGAAAAGAGAGTTAGAGAAAGTCAGAAGCAGGGTTATTTACTACAGACTTATCGCCATTCCTTGAGTGACGGTTCAGAGTAACAACAGCACTGAAAAAATGATCCTCAGGCTTACGACGGTTGCAAGAGTGCCACAGTCCTGGGATCTAAATCCAGGCACTTGGCGTACGTTTTACAACAGGGGTCTTCCAACTTGGCCCTTTTATGACTTGTGGACATCCGCTCCCAGAATTCCCCAGCCAGGATGCTTTAAGAGGGGTGGGCTTCCACTCCCAGAATCCCCCAGCCAGCATGCTTTAATATGGGTGGACTTCCCCACCCAGAATCCCCAGCCAGCATGCTTTAAGAGGGGTGGATTTCCATTCCCAGAATTCCCAGCCAGCCTGCTTTATGAGGGGTAGACTTCCACTCCCAGAATCCCCCAGTTGTCATGCTTTAAGAGGGGTGGGCTTCCACTCCCAGAATCCCCCAGCCAGCAGGCTTTAAGATGGATGTACTTCATATATGGTGGACTTGTAGAAATATAAAAGCCTTTTGGATTAAGATCTGGTGGAACATTCAACAGATTTCCAAGAGAAAGATAAAGTTTACCCCACAATTATTTTTATTGGGTGTTATTATAGATTGTGATGTTAAAGAAATTAATTTGATGTTGAATTTGATAACAGCTGCAAGGTTACTAGTAGGGCAATATTGGAAGAAGGATTGTTTGCCTACTATAGAAGAATGGACGCTTAAAGTGTCAAATTTAGCAGAAATGGCTAAGATTTCTGCTTACTTGAAGGATCACTCATAAGAAAGATACATTTCGGTTTGGAGAAGATGGATAGATTATATTCAGAATAAATATGGGACTAAAAAGTTTCATTTAGCTTATGAGTGAATTTTAGAGCATTATTATGATATTATTATTATTTTTAGTATTAGTATTGTTTAACAATTTCGAGACTGTATTGTTTAATAATTAGGATATTAATTTGTTTATGTTTTCATTATTATTATGTTTATTTTTAATTTGTTTATATTTATGTTAAAGGGGAGTTAAAGTGCATAATGGACTTGGTTATTTATATAGTTGGTTAATGTTAGTTAGATTATGATTATCATATTTGTAACCCTGTATTCTGGGAAGTTGGGGAGGGAGAGGGGGGGTTGGGTGGGTTATATTGTAATTTTTATAAAACTTTTTAATAAAAAAAAGATGGGTGGACTTCAGTTCCCAAAATTCCCCAGCTCACATGCTTTAAGATGGATGGACTAACTCCCAGAATTCCCCCGCCAGCGTGGTTTAAGGGGACGGACTTCCACTCCCAGAATTCCTCAGTCTGTTTCAAGATGGGTGGATGTTCACTCCCAGAATTCCCCAGCCGGCAGGCTTCAATATCGGTGCCCATCAATTCCCATGCTGGCTGGGGAATTCTGGGAGAGGAAGCCCAGCCCTTTTAAGTTTAGTAATAGTAATAGTAGTAAAGTTTGAAGGGACCTTGGAGGTCATCTAGTCCAACCCCCTGCTCAGGCAGGAAATCCTACAACATTTTGGACAAATGGCTGTCCAGTCTCTTCTTAAAAACTTCCAGTGTTGGAGCAACTTCCGCTTCTGGAGACTGGCTTAGAGGCGGTGCATCTGTGACGCTAGCTAGCCTTTTAAAACAACCTTTTGAAACTAAGCCAACTTAGGGGACAACCTTATACCTTGTGGCAGTGAATGCCACAGGTGAAAACATATGCTTGCCTGGGACAGCCCTTCCCGGGTCCAGTGTGCATTAAAAAAAACCACACACACAAAATGGGGTACCGCAATGTGCTTCAGATTCTGCCTCAATGCTCCCAAGCTATGGGGGGGGGTGGACAATTACGATCATTACAATTAATTAATTACTTAACTAAGAGGGGGCAGGCGGGCCGTCCATATTTACTGAATAACTAGCTAAATAAATAAATTGAGTTTCTCCTCCTGATGCCAGCTGGGCATCTCCGAAGAACCGCCCGGTTCCGGGAACAAAAACCAGTTCTTCGCACAGGTAGAAAATTGAGCGGTTGATTTATGGCGCCGCTTCCCTGTTTTATGAGATTTATGGGTGTTAATTTGGCCCCATTTATTATTTTGAGCTCCAGGCGACGTCCCGAGGAAATGAGAATGAAGAAGGGGGAAGCGGTAAGAGGCGATAAATAAAACTTGTTTGAGAGCCAAAAGAAGAAGAAAAAAAAAGGAAAAAGGAGCAGGGTTTCTAGTCCTCTCTGTGCTATGAAGGCGGAGGCCGGACCCCCGGGGCAGAATCGTGGGAGGATCAAGGGGGAGAGCAGGATCCCAGGGCAGAAGGTCAGGGTCTTCCTAAATCCAGTGGCTCCTCTTCCTCCCCTTCTCCTCCTTCCTTCTTCCTTTTGCTTCTCCTTCTTCTCTTTCATCTTCACTTTCTCCTTCTTCCAGTGTTCTCCTTCTCCTCCTCTTTCCTTCCCCTTCCCTTCTCTTCTCTCCCTCCTCCTCCTCCTCTCCCTCCTTCTTCTCCTCTTCCTTCACTTTCTCCTCACCCTCCTCTTCCTCCTTTTTCCTTCTCCTTCCCTTCTCCTCCTTTTTTCTCCTTCTGCTCCTCCTCCTCTTCCTGCCCAGTCCTTCTGTTTCTCCTTCACCTTCTCTTCTCCTCTTCCCTTCTGCTTCTCCCCCTCCTTCACTTTCTCCTTCTTCCAGTGTTCTCCTCTCCCTCCTCCTTCTGTCTCCTTCTTTTCCTCCTTCTCCCTCCTTCTCCTCCTCCTTCAGTTCCTCCTTCTCTTTCTCTTCCCTTCTGCTTCTCCCCCTCCTTCACTTTCTCCTTCTTCCAGTGTTCTCCTTCTCCTCTCCCTCCTTCCTTTCTCCTTCTCTTCCTCCTCCTCCTTTTCTCCTCCTCTTTCCTTCCCTTCTCTTCTCTCCCTCTTCTTCTCCTCCTCCTCACCCTCCTCTTCCTCCTTTTTCCTCCATCTGCTCCTCCTCCTCTTCCTGCCCAGTCCTTCTGCTTCTCTTTTACCTTCTCTCCTCCTCCTTCTCTTTCTCTTCCCTTCTGCTTCTCCCCCTCCTTCACTTTCTCCTTCTTCCAGTGTTCTCCTTTTCCTCTCCCTCCTTCAGTTTCTCCTTCTCTTTCTCCTCCTCCGCGCTACAGAGAGGCAGGCAGGCAGGCAGGGAGGGAGGCAGCCAGCCTGGAAGCCGCGCGTCCTTCCTCCTCCCCACAATCGCTCCTGCTCAGCTTCCAAGGTCAAGCGCGCCAGCCCCCCCCCCGCCTCCCCCCTCCCCATCTCCTTTCACTGAATCGCTGGCCTCTCTCCCGTCCCCACCGCCGCAGGGAGTCGGGCTCCTCGGATGCCAGCAGCAGATGCGGCGGGCGCCAAATCCGCCGCCCCCTCCGCCCCCGAGTAGAGATGTAGGAGGGTACGCGGGGGGGGGGGGAGAAAAAGGCTCCCCCCCAAAAAAGCAAAGGGCCTTGGAAACTAGAGAAGGGGGAAAGGGTTTTGCCAGAGGCTGTCTCATTACAAAACACACACACGCGCGCGCGCGCACACACACACACACACACACACAGAAATACGGGAGCTTTTAAAGGCATGTTCTGGGTGGAATGGTCGGGGCTGCCATTCTTCGGGCGGCCACTAGGGGGAGGAAAGCACCTCCTTCTTCGCTGCCCTCTGGCGGTCGCCTGGATTGTTGCAGCCCCCGCCGGCCGGGTCCAAAGTCGTCCTGGCTCCGCGGGAGAGAAGGCGCGTATGTCGCCGTGGGGCGGCTGCGTCGTCTCCCGAGCCCCGGAGCTCAAGGCGAGGCCCTCGGTCCGTCCCCCCCCCCGCGCCTTCGTCTCCGCAAAGGGGGGGGGACTTCGGGCGACATTCAGACTCACAGAAGGGGGGGGTGCAGAAAAATGGGGTCTGTGGGTCTTTTCCTTCCCTTTTTATCTTCCTTTCCTCCTTCCTTTTCCCTTTTCCTTTCCCTTCCCCCTTCCCCCTTCCCATTTCCTTCCCTTCTCCTTCCCCTTCCCTTTCCCCTTCCTCTTCCTTTTCCCTTCCCCCCTCCCCCTTCCCTTTTCCATTTCCTTCCCTTCCCTTTCCCATTTCCTTCCCTTCTCCTTCCCCTTCCCTTTCCCCTTCCTCTTCCTTTTCCCTTCCCCCTTTCCCCTTCCCTTTCCCATTTCCTTCTCTTCCCCTTCCCCTTCCTTTTCCCTTCCCCCCCTTCCCCCTTCCCTTTCCCATTTCCTTCCCTTCCCCTTCCCTTCCCCCTTCCCTTTCCCCTTTCCTTCCCTTCTCCTTCCCCTTCCCCTTCCCCTTCCCTTTCCCCTTCCTCTTCCTTTTCCCTTCCCCCCTTCCCCCTTCCCTTTCCCATTTCCTTCCCTTCCCCTTCCCCTTCCCTTCCCCCTTCCCTTTCCCCTTTCCTTCCCTTCTCCTTCCCCTTCCCTTTCCCCTTCCTCTTCCTCTTCCTTTTCCCTTCCCCCCTTCCCCCTTCCCTTTCCCATTTCCTCCCCTTCCCCTTCCCCTTCCCTTCCCCCTTCCCTTTCCCCTTTCCTTCCCTTCTCCTTCCCCCTTCCCTTTCCCATTTCCTTCTCTTCCCCTTCCCTTCCCCCTTCCCTTTCCCATTTCCTTCTCTTCCCCTTCCCCTTCCTTTTCCCTTCCCCCCTTCCCCTTCCCTTTCCCATTTCCTTCCCTTCCCCTTCCCTTCCCCCTTCCTTTTCCCCTTTCCTTCCCTTCTCCTTCCCCTTCCCCTTCCCTTTCCCCTTCCTCTTCCTTTTCCCTTCTCCCCTTCCCCCTTCCCTTTCCCATTTCCTTCCCTTCCCCTTCCCTTCCCCCTTCCCTTTCCCCTTTCCTTCCCTTCTCCTTCCCCTTCCCTTTCCCCTTCCTCTTCCTCTTCCTTTTTCCTTCCCCCCTTCCCCCCTTCCCCCTTCCCTTTCCCATTTCCTCCCCTTCCCCTTCCCTTCCCCCTTCCCTTTCCCCTTTCCTTCCCTTCTCCTTCCCCTTCCCTTTCCCCTTCCTCTTCCTTTTCTGCTCCCCCCTTCCCCCTTCCCTTTCCCCTTTCCTTCCCTTCTCCTTCCCCTTCCCTTTCCCCTTCCTCTTCCTTTTCCCTTCCCCCCTTCCCCCTTCCCCCTTCCCCCTTCCCTTTTCCATTTCCTTCCCTTCCCCTTCCCCTTCCTTTTCCCTTTCCCCTTCCCTTTCTCATTTTCTTCCCCTTCCTTTTCCCTTTCCCCTTCCTTTTCCCTTTCCCCTTCCCCTTCTCCTTCCCCCTTCCTTTTCCCTTCCCCTTCCTTTTCCCTTCCTTTCCCCTTCTCCTTCCCCCTTCCGTTTCTCTTTCCCATTCCCTTTCTCCTTCCCTTTTCCATTTCCTTCCCTTTCCCCTTCCCTTTCCCTTTTCTTCCCTTCCCTTCCTCTTTTTATCTTCCTTTCCTTTTCCCTCTTCTCTTCCCTTCCCTTCTTTTCTTTTCTTTTCTCTTCTTTCAAGTAGGATTGGAAAATGGAGACTCCTGAGTAATTTTGCTTCAAAAGCATCCTGGAGTTTTGACGGCAGGCTGTAATTATTTTTCTCCTTATCGCTCTGCTTTTTTTGTATCTCACACACTCCTTCTCTCACCTGCCGTCACACACACACAGGCAGAGACACACACGTGCGCACCCACACACAGCAGGCACAGGCAAGGAAGGGCGAGGGGTACAAAGCAGCGCCCTTTTGCCCCGTTTTACAACCTTGCTTCCTACAGTTGTTAAGGGAGTCACTGCAGTTGATGAGTAACCCGGTCGTTAAGCAAATCTGGCTCCCCCCCATTGACTTTGCTTGCCAGAAGGTCGCAAAAGAGGAACGTATGACCCACCAGGGGAGCAGCGACCGTCGTAAATCTGAGTCACTTGCCAGGTGGCCGGATTTTGATCATGTGACCATGGGGGATGCTGAAACGGTCGTAAGGGTGAAATAGGGTCACGAGTCCCTTTTTTCAGTGCCGTCGTAACTTGGAACGGTCGCTAAATGAACTGTTGTAAATTGAGAACTACCCAACTAGGTGGAGCAACCAGGCAGGAGAATCCATGGGACGTGGGGATTGGAGCTGGTGGCCAAGGACGTGTGAGCAAATTGAAATTTTCCCCCGTTTGAAATGTGAAACAAATGAGAAATTTCCTGACAGGGAGAACAATTAATTAATCGGTGGAACGACTTGCCTCCAGATGGTTGTTGGTGCTGCAATACTGGGAAATTTGAAGAAGAAATGGGACAGCCATTTCTCCAGGAGGGTCTAGGCCTGCTTAAGCAGGGGGTTGGACTAGAAGACCTCCAAGGTCCCTTCCAGCTCTTATGCTATGATTCTGGAAGGAAGGAAGGAAGGAAGGAAGGAAGGGAGGGAGGGAGGGAGGGAGGGAGGGAGGGAGGGAGGAGAGAAAGGGACAAAGGAGAAGAAAGGAAATGAAAGAAGAAGAAAAGGAAGGAAATGAGGAAGGAAGGAAGGAAGGAGAGACAAAGGAGAAGGAAGGAAATGAAGAAGAAAATGAGGAAGATGAGGAAAGAGAAGGAAGGGAGGGAGGGAGGAGGGAAAGGGACAAAGGAGAAGGAAGGAAATGAAGAAAGAAGAAAAGAAAGAAGGAAACGAGGAAAGAAGAGAAGGAAGGGAGGGAGGGAAGAGAGAAAGGGACAAAGGAGAAGGAAATGAAGAAAGAAGGAAAGGGAGGGAGGGAGGGAGGGAGAGGGAGGAGAGAAAGGGACAAAGGAGAAGGAAGGAAATGAAAGAAGAAAAGGAAGAAAATGAGGAAAGAAGGGAAGGAAGGAAGGAAGGAGAGAGGGACAAAGGAGAAGGAAGGAAATGAAGAAGAAAATGAGGGAAATGAGGAAAAAAGAGAAGGAAGAAACAGAAGGAAGGAAGGAAGGTGAGAAAGGGACAAAGGAGACGGAAAGAAATGAAAAGAAGAAAAGGAAGGAAATGAGGAAGGAAGGAGAGGGACAAAGGAGAAGGAAGGAAATGAAGAAGAAAATGAGGGAAATAAGGAAAGAAGAGAAGGAAGGAACGGAAGGAAGCAAGGTGAGAAAGGGACAAAGGAGAAGGAAGAAAACGAAGAAGAAAAGGAAGGAAATGAAAGAAGAGAAGAAAGGAAGAAAGGAAGGTAGATTAAAAAGGGACAAAGAAGGAAGGAAATGAAGAAAGAAGAAGAAAAGGAAGGAAATGAGGAAAGAAGAGAAGGAAGGAAGGAAGATAAGAAGGAAAAAAGCGTAGGAGAAGAAGGGGCAGAACAAGG
This sequence comes from Crotalus adamanteus, assembly GCA_039797435.1. Taxonomy (NCBI): domain Eukaryota; kingdom Metazoa; phylum Chordata; class Lepidosauria; order Squamata; family Viperidae; genus Crotalus; species Crotalus adamanteus. Next base: position 357,590,404 of record CM077918.1, on the reverse strand, counting down.
CAGTCCAAAGAGGCACCAGCCCAGAATTCCTATGTAGCCACAAATGAACAAAAGAAGGAAGGGAAATGGGGAAGGGAAAAAGATGAGGAAAATGACAAAGGGAAATGGGAAGGAAAAGAAAGAAATTAAGAAAGAAAGAAAGAAAGAAAGAAAGAAAGAAAGAAAGAAAGAAAGAAAGAGAAAGAAAGGAAAAAAGAAAAAGAAAGAAAAAAGAAAAAGAAAGAAAGAGAAAAAGAAAGAAAGAAAGAAAGAAAAAGAGAAAGAAAGGAAAAAAGAAAAAGAAACAAAAAAGAAAAAGAAAGAAAGAGAAAAAGAAAGAAAGAGAAAAAGAAAGAAAGAAAGAGAAAGAAAGGAAAAAAGAAAAAGAAAGAAAAAGAAAGAAAGAGAAAAAGAAAGAAAGAAAGAGAAAGAAAGAAAAAGAAAAAGAAAGAAAGAGAGAAAGAAAGAAAGAAAGAAAGAAAGAAAGAAAGAAAGAAAGAAAGAAAGAAAGATGGGAAAGGGAAAAAGAAGGAAGTGGCAGAACCAGGGGGGGCGGAGTCCAAAGAGGCATCAGCCTAGAATCCCTGCGTAGCTGCAAACGAACTAAGCCCGACCCATCCTTTCTGTTTCGTGGATGCCGCATTTCCTTCCTAGCAGCTGCTAACCATTAGTCCAGAAGATTCCTCTGCAGGGCCCTGAGTATCAATAAATCACTTTAATTGGACCTTCGCAGGTGGACTTTCCCAGCTGACAATAATAACCAACAACTTGAATTGAAACTGGCAAACTGGCAGCCGGGCCAGATTGCCCTAACCGAGGGGTTTCCTGCTGCCTCTTGTCTGAATCTAAGCAGCGTCGGGCTCGGTTCGTCTTTGGATGGGGACCTGGAGGACCCTGGCTAGAGGGAGAAGTTGAGACACCTTGCTGATGATTTGCCAAGGACCAGGCTCCCAGCCGGATGTACCTGGTTTGCCTTCTGGCTGAACATAATACAAAGACCTACAAATAGAAATAGAAAGACTGTGGCAAAAGCAAGCAAGGGTAGTACCAATAGTCATAGGCTCCTTGGGTGCAATCCCAAAACAACTGGAGCACCACTTGAACACCATTGGCATTGACAAATTCGCTATTAGTCAATTGCAAAAGGCGGCCTTACTAGGAACTGCTTCCATCCTGCGACGATATCTGTAATACCATCAAACATCCACATCTGCCTATCCCAGGTCCTGGGTAAGGACTCGATAGGTAGACAAAATGCCAGATCCAGTCTGAACATCTGGCTGACTATGCGATGATCCGTAATAATAATAATAATAATAAAGTTGGAAGGGACCTTGGAGGTCTTCTAGTCCAGCCCCCTGATTAGGCAGGAAACACTATACCCTTTCAGACAAATGGCTGTCCAGTCTCTTCTTAAAAACTTCCAGTGTTGGAGCATTCACCTCTTCTGGAGGCAGGTTGTTAATAATAGTAATAAAGTTGGAAGGGACCTTGGAGGTCATCTAGTCCAACCCCTGCTCAGACAGACCCTATATCATTTCAGACAAATGGCTGTCTAGTCTCTTCTTAAAAACTTCCAGTGTTGGCACATTCACCGCTTCTGGAGGCAGGTTGTTCCACTGGTTAATTGTCCTCACCGTCAGAAAATTCCTCCTTAGTTCCAGGTTGCTTCTTTCCTTGATTCGTTTCCATCCGTTGCTTCTTGTCCGGTGCTTTGCAGAAGAGGTGGACCCCCTCTTTTTCGGGGCAGCCCCTCCAATATTGAAAGACTGCTATGCTAAAGAAAGCAGTATCTGAATTCACCACAACCCCGTCCATGGCTCATTCCCAGCCCCTGCAAGGGGGTGACATCAGCCAGACACACACATACCCTCCATTTTGGGGGGCAGCAGCCCAACGCTGGCGGTTTCTTCTTGGCAGCCCCCCATCTTTTCCCAGGTATGGGCTGATCCCAGCAGCTCAATGCCAGGTTTGTGACAAGGTTCAGCTGCGCCGCCTGTGCCCCCCCCCCCGTGCTCCCCTGGCGCCATCCGCATAATTCCAATTTGATGCGTCCCTCGGCGGAGCGAATGGATTGATACAGCAATTTCCACGAACATCAGCAATGACAGGAGGTGCGTTGGCTGTTTTTTCCCCCCGGCTGCCTTCTGTCCTTGCACAGGACTGGCGACTTGGGTGGGGGAGTGGGTGAGTGAGTGGCAGTGGGGGGGGAGGGTGGTAGAGGCTGCTGTGTCCACGGCATTTCCCCCCCCCCCTTGCACTCTGACCTGGCGGGGAGGTAGCATCCCCGCCCCGGCGGCCCGCCAAATTTTTGCACCCTTGCGATGGGAACCGAGAGGCAAACGAAGCTGTAATGGGGCCTGGGGGAAGGGGGCTTAAAGGAAGAGAGAAATGGGGGGGGGGTGTTTAAGTGAGGGATTTGAACTCCTCCAACTAACCCCCGAACCCCTTCCAAGACTGGAAGTTTTTAAGAAGAGACTGGACAGCCATTTGTCTGAAATGGGACTATAGGGCAGGCCTTAGGATATGGCAGCATCCGAGGACCACCAGTCGCCTAGCAAAGTGTCAAAAACTTGATGACCAAAAAAAAAAGTGATAAAGTACAGGTAGTCCTCGACTTACAACAGTTTGCTTAGTGACTGTTGGAAGTTACAATGGCCCTGAAAAAAGGCCCCCCAAGACACAGCCGAGCAAGATACGTGCCTGCCCTCCCGGCTGCGCTCTTCCTCCTGTCCGAGGTTTTCATTGTTGTGAGCATTTCTGTTGAGGATTGGCAATGGGGGTGGAGTGGGGGGTGTTTGGTTTTTATTCCCCCCCCCCCGCAGGTGGTACTCGACCATCCTAGAAAAGTGGTAGCAGGAGAGGGGAATGAGCTGAACAAGCCTGAGGGAGAGACGGCTGGAACTGCAGGGCTGTCAGGGCTCAGCGGAAGCCCCAGGATCAGTGCCGCTTTCCAGCTGATCGGTGCTTTTTCGGGGCTGTCAGGCCTCAGCGGAAGCGCCAGGATCAGCGCCAGGCTCCATTTGGAGGTCGGTGCTGATCCTGGTGCTTCTGCTGAGCCCTGAAGAAGCACCAATCAGCCGGAAAGCAGCACTGATCCTGGCGCTTCTGCTGAGCCCAGAAGAAGCGCCGATCAGCTGGAATGTTGCAGCCTCTCCAGGGTCTTGTGATTTACATTCAGATGCCTGGCAATTGATTCATATTTATGACGGTCACAGTGTCCCAGGGTCATGTGAAGGGACCAAAACCTGCTGCAACCACCCAGCAGACGGGGGGGGGGAATAAAACCAAACACCCCCCCACTCTACCTCCCCTGCCAATCCTCAACAGAAATGCTCACAAGAATGAAAACCTCGGACAGGAGGAAGAGCGCAGCCAGGAGGGCAGGCACGTATCTTGCTCGGCTGTGTCTTGGGGGGCACTTTTTTCAGTGCCATTGTAACTTCGAACAGTCACTAAGAAAACTGTTATATGTCGAGGACTACCTGTACTTTATCACTTTTTTCCTTTTTTTTTTTTTTTGGTCATCACGTTTTTGATACCTTGCTAGGCAACTGGTGGTCCTCGGATGTTGCCATATCCTAAAAGTGGCACAACGGGTGAAAAGGTTATTGGTATTCTGTTATCTCACAGATTAGGGTTTAGAAAGCAAAAGGGGGTTTTGCAAACCATGATGGGTGAAGGAAAGGGTTAGACCAGGGGTAGGCAACCTTGGCTCTTTTATGACTCTTGGACTTCAACTCCCAGAATTCCTGAGCCAGCATGGGAGAACTATGGCCCCTTCATGATTGGTGGACTTCAACTGAAGTCCTGAGCCAGTATGGCTCAACTTGGAAACCTCTCCCTTTCCCCTCAGCATGGCTGGCTCAGGAATTCTGGGAGTTGAAGTCCACAAGTCATAAAAGAGCCAAGGTGGCCTACCCTTGGGTTAGACCGAAAGAGACACGATTCACTTGTCCGTCACCGTCTGGGTGAGGACAGCTAATCAGAAATATGCAGGCTATTGCAGAGTTCAAACCACGGTTATCTGATAGGGTGAGATGGACAGTATATAAATGTTATAAATAAATAAATTTGAATTGTTCTGAGCTTGAAAAAGTTGCTTTGAGTTCAAAGGTTTAATCCAGGGGTCTTCAGACTTGGCCCTTTGATGACTTGTGGACTTCAACTCCCAGAATTGCTGAGGAATTCGGGGAGTTGAAGTCCACCAGTCATCAAAGGGCCAAGTTGGAAGACCCTTGTCTTAAAGCATCCTGTCTGAGGAATTTTGGGAGTTGAAATCCACCAGTCCTCAAAGGGCCAAGTTGGAAGACCCCTGTCTTAAAGCACAGCTGGCTGAGGAATTCTGGGAGTTGAAGTCCACAAATCCTAAAAGGGCCAAGTTGGAAGACCCCTGTCTTAAAGCACAGCTGGCTGAGGAATTCTGGGAGTTTAAGCCCACCCCTCTTCAAGCTGCCAAGGTTGACAAACATTGGATTAACCTTTACTTGACATGCTGCATGCTCTTTCCATCATTCCAGACGTGTTCTGAGTTCAAAATGCGCTGCCCCTTTTATGCGTAGAGCTGTTTGAAAAATATTTACAAGAGGGCTGGGCCTTTCTGGGGAAGAGGGAACAGCTTCATATCTAAACAGAATTTCAAATCCGCAAAGTTTGGGGTGCCGTTCAATCCTAGAGACCTGTATTGGATCATTGTAGTAGACCCTCCCGAGTCAGCGAGAGACCCCCGCAAATGGGGAGCAGCATTGTTTGATTTTGGAAAAAAGAAATAAAATTAGATTTGGTTGGGTTTTTTTTGTTTTTCGGGTTTTTGTCCAGAGAAGAGACGAAATCAGCTCTTGGTTTTCTGTGACTAACAGAAGTGAGGTACATGGTGCAACCTGGCAACCGGAGAGAAAACAAGAATTAATGAATTTGAACATGATAATATCTATGCCAGCTTTGTGCGGTTCTTATTTTACAGCCTCGGAATTCGCTGAGCAGAATTTTCCATTTTAAATTGTGATGGGAAATACTCGACGTGGTGGTCACCGAGGGTCTCCCTGGAAGTAAAGAGAATTCCCATGTATTTTAGATTTTGCATCAGGCAGCCGTGGGATAGCTGACTGCATTCATTGGAAGACTAAAGTTTCTAGCCCATAAGGACCTGGAAGGAAGGAAGAATTCTCATGCATTGTAGATTTTGCATCAGGTAGCTGCGAGGCATTTAATTCGGATGTGAGGAGGGTCTGGCTGCGTTCATTGGAGGGCTAATGTTTCTAGTCCATAAGGACCAGTAAGGAAGGAGAATTCCCATGTAGATTTTGCACCAGGCAATTGTAAGATATTTAATTCCAATATGAGGAGGGTCTGGCTGCATTAATTAGAGGGCTAAAGTTTCTAGTCCATGAGGGACCTGGAAAGAAAGAGAATTCCCATGTATCGTAAATTTTGCATCATGCAGCAGCTGCAAGGTGTTTAATTCAGATTTGAAGAGGGTCTGGCTGCATTCATTAGAGGGCTAAAGCTTCTAGTCCATAAGGACCTGGAAGGAAAGAGAATTCTCATGTATTGCAGATTTTCCATCAGGAAGCAGCTGCAAGGTGTTTAATTCAGATTTGAAGAGAGTCTGGCTGCATTCATTAGAGGGCTAAAGTTTCTAGTCCATAAGGACCTGGAAGGAAAGAGAATTCTCATGTATTGCAGATTTTCCATCAGGCAGCAGCTGCAAGGTGTTTAATTCAGATTTGAAGAGAGTCTGGCTGCATTCTTTGGAGGGCTAAAGCTTCTAGTCCTTAAGGACCCAAAGAAGAGGACGCACGTCGGTCGTCAGCACCAGGAAAGACTGAAATATGTTTCCCATGATTCTGGAAGCTTCCGTAGTCTTTGTTTCTCCCTGTAATTAACAGAAGCAGAATCAATTAAGCCAAAGGGGAGCACATTTGCACGATGCACGGAGGCCCCCAAGTCTTGTGCTTCGCTGGGGGCAGTGTTTTTATCTGGGCACAACACACAACCCCCAAGGCCACGTTTGGCCCAGCATCCCTTCCACAGAACCCAAATCCCTCTGCAGTGGGACTTGCCAATCCCAGACCTGAGCCCTCTTTTTGCGGTTTTTGGCAGAGGTCTGAAGAAGCAAGCTTCCTATTCCGGTTTTTAACAGATTTAATTTTGGTTTACTGGTAGTTCTCGGCTTACCATCGTTCATTTATTGACCATTCAAAGTTACGATGGCACTGAAAAAAAGTGGCTTATGTCCATTTTTCAGACTTACGGCCACTGCAGCATCCCCAGGGGCATGTGTTCAAAATTCATTCGCTTGGCAACTGACTCACATACATGATAGAATGGAATAGAATAGAGTAGTAAATAGAATATAGAATAGAATAGAAAATAGAATAGAATACAATAGAATAGAAAATAGAATAGAATATAGAATAGAATAGAATAGAATAGGAACATACAATAGAATAGAAAATAGAATAGAATAGAAAATAGAATAGAATAGAATAGAAAAGAAAATAGAACAGAATAGAATAGAATATAGAATAGAATAGAAAATAGAATAGAATAGAAAAGAAAATAGAACAGAATAGAATAGAATATAGAATAGAATAGAAAATAGAATAGAATATAGAATAGAATACAGAATAGAATAGAAAATAGAATAGAACAGAATAGAATATAGAATAGAAAATAGAACAGAATAGAATAGAAAATAGAATAGAAAATAGAATAGAATAGAATAGAATAGAATAGAATAGAATAGAATAGAATAGAATAGAATAGAATAGAATAGAATATAGAATAGAATAGAAAATAGAATAGAATATAGAATAGAAAATAGAATAGAAAATAGAATGGAATGGAATGGAATGGAATAGAATAGAGCTGGAAGGGACCTTGGAGGTCTTCTAGTCCAGCCCCCTGCTCAAGCAGGAGAACCTACACCCTTTCAGATCATGGGCTCCCCTTTTGCCACCTTCTGGCAAGCAAAGTCAATGGGGAAGGCAGATTCATTTAAAAACCACGTGTCTCACTTAACGACTGCGATGATTTGCTTAACAATCGTGGGCGAGGAAGGTTGTAAAATGGGGCAAAACCCACGGAACAACCGTCTGGCTTTAGCGAGAGAAATTTTGGTCTCGGCTGTGGCCATAAATCAAAAACTACCTTGTTTGTTTGCCGTGGCTTGAAATTAAATGTTTCACCGCCGTTTTAATGGTTTTGCAGATAATCCTGGAAGGCGAAAAAGGCTTCAGGATTTCACCTTTCGCTTCCTACCTCTTGCAAACGTGGCCAGCGATTAAAACGGTGCCAGCCTGGCCTTTCATCTCCTGGGCAAATTCCAAGCGTTCAAATCCTCCGTGTTTTTATTTCCTGCTTTGGTTTTTTGTTTTTACAGAAACACCCCCCCCAATATTTTTCCAACTGACATCCTTTCCACTTAAATCAGTGGTTCTCAACCTTTTTAATGCCGCGACCCCCAACCGGTCGTAAGTCGAGGACTACTCAACCGGTCGTAAGTCAAGGACTACTCAACTGGTGCAGCACCGTTGGCAGAATGGGACTTTTGGCGGGCTGGGTATTATTATGCAGCCCACTTTAAACCCAGCTGGGTTTTTTTTAAAAAAAAAATAATTAAAGTAGGAAATTGGCGAAGCTTTGTGAAAATCTGCACAGGGAGACGTCAACTAATCAAGGAGAGAAGCAACCTAGACCAGTGATGGCGAACCTTTTAGAGACCGAGTGCCCAAAAACTAGCCCCGCCCCTGCTCCGCCCCACCCCGCCAGCCCGCAAGGCCACTCACCGCCTCCAGGCCCCGCCGCAGATGGCCCAGCAGCGCCAGGGCGGCCACGTCCTCTGCCCATGCCCCGCAGCATCAACTGTGCACGATGGGGCGTGAGGGCAGAGTCATGTCCTTGGCTGCGATGCTCCACGTGGACCACACTCGGGGGCGACTCTCCTTCAGAGGAGGGGGTCACGGGGGAAGGCGAGGCTGGGGCAACGGCACGTGTGCCCACAGAGAGGGCTCCGAGTGCCACCTCTGGCACCCGTGCCATAGGTTCGCCACCACTGTTCTAGTCCAACTTCCTGCTCAGGCAGGAAACCCTACACTATTTCAGACAAATGGCTGTCCAGTCTCTTCTTAAAAACTTCCAGTGTTTGAGCATTCACCGCTTCTGGAGGCAAGGAGTTCCACTGGTTAATTGTTCTCATTGTCTTGAAATTTCTCCTTAGTTCTAGGTTGCTTCTCTCCTTGATCAGTTTCCCTCCGTTGCTTCTTGTCCTGCCTTCAGGCACCTTAGAGAATAGCTTGACTCCCTCTTCTTTGGGGCAGCCCCTGAGATACTGGAAAACTGCTATCATGTCCCCCCTCGTCCTTCTCTTCATTAAACTGGACATGCCCAATTCCTGCAACCGTTCCTTGTATGTTTTAGCTTCCAGTCCCCTGATCCTCTTTGTTGCTCTTCTCTGTTCTCCTCTAAATGAGCAGAATTCAGGATGGGAAATTCATGAAATCCTGTTTTAAAAAGAGGGTGGAAAGCCCCCCCCCAAGTTTCTAGTCCTTCGCGATGACCATAAAAGATGGGGAAATGTAAACATGGCAGGAGATTGCTCGGATTAGACCTTCAATGCCTTTCTGAAGGAAAGTGTCAGCATGCTGATTAGCAACGACAGAATAGATTATGCAAAAAAGGATAATTACGGCAGGCGGTAATATGCAGAACAGAAAGCAAATATTCAGATTAGGATACGGTAGAGAAAAGAGATGGTCTCAGGGCAAAACGAGGGGGTGTCTTTCTCTTTTTTTCTTTTCTTTTCTTTTTTTTTTTTTTTTTTTTTTTTTTTGCTTTCTTTGCTTTGCCTGCTCACCAACAACAGCTTTAAATATAACCTTGCAAAATCCAGTGTAGGGAAGAAACATTTTTCAAGGTCGAAATACAAAATTTGACATGAAAACATACAAGGTGCAGAGGTTGGCTGGGGGAGGGGGGAGGATGAATGCTCCAACACTGGAAGTTTTTAAAAAGAGACTGGACAGCCATTTGTCTGAAATGGCATAGGGTTTCCTGCCTGAGCAGGGGGTTGGACTAGATGACCTTCAAGGTCTCTTCTTAATCTGTTGTTCTGTTATGGATGGAAACTAACCAAAGAGAGAAGCAACCTTAACACTAAGGAGAAATTTCCTGACAGTTGGAATAATTAACCAGTGGAACCACCTGCCTCCAGGAGCGGTGAATGCTCCAACATTGGAAGTCTTTAAGAAGAGACTGGACAGCCATTTGTCCGAAATGGTATAGGGTTTCCTGCCTGAGCAGGGGGTTGGACTAGATGACCTCCCAGGTCCCTTCCAATTTTCTTATTATTATTTGATAATAATCTTATTCTGTTTTCTAAAAGTTATCTATTTTCCACCGTATTAAACCATCTAATTAACAGTACAGTATCCTCTCTTAACCTGGTTGTTAAATGAATCCGGCTTCCCCCGTTGACTGTGTCAGAAGGTTGCAAAAGGGGATCACGTGATCCCAGGACACTGCGACCGTCATAAATATGAGTCAGTTGCCAAGCGTCCGAATGTAAATCACAGGACCCTGGGGATGCTGCAACGGCCATAAGTTTGAAAAACAGTTCTGCCAGTTTTTTCAGTGCCATTGTAACTTTGAACTAAATGAATTTTTGTTAAGATAATAATAATAATAATAATAATAATAATAATAATAATAATAATAATAATAATAATAATAATAAAGTCATAGAAAATGATAAAATTAAACTGCTCTGGGACTTCAGAATTCAAACAGACAAGCACCTGCAACATAACACCCCAGACTTAACAATTGTCGATAAGAAAGACAAAAAAGTCTGGATAGTGGACGTGGCAGTGCCTGGAGATAGCAGAATAGAAGAGAAAGAACTGGAGAAGATAACAAAATACAAAGACCTACAAATAGAAATAGAAAGACTGTGGCAAAAGCAAGCAAGGGTAGTACCAATAGTAATAGGCTCCTTGGGTGCAATCCCAAAACAACTGGAGCACCACTTGAACACCATTGGCATTGACAAATTCGCTATTGGTCAATTGCAAAAGGCGGCCTTGCTAGGAACTGCTTCCATCCTGCGACGATACCTGTAATACCATCAAACATCTACATCTGCCTATCCCAGGTCCTGGGTAAGGACTCGATAGGTAGACAAAATGCCAAATCCAGTCTGAACATCTGGCTGACTGTGCGATGATCCATAATAATAATAATAATATATGCCAATAGTGATAGGCTCCTTGGGTGCAATTCCAAAACAACTGGAGCACCACATGAATACCATTGGCATTGACGCGTGCCTGGCTGAGGAATTCTGGGAGTTGAAGTCCACCAGTCATAAAAGAGCCAAGGTTGCCTACCCCTGGTTTAGGGTTTCCTGCCTGAGCAAGGGGTTGGACTAGAAGACCTCCAGAGTCCCTCCCAACTCTATTCTAACTCTATCCAGCCTGCGTGGGTCGCTTTTGTTCTGAAAGCGACTGCTCGTTGCTTTCCCATCTACGCAGGTGCGTTTGTGCAGGCTTACGCACCTTCACAGCTCTGTCCGTCCCTCCACAACAGTCCATGTTGCTCAGCTGGTCCCTTGAGAAAATTAGTGGCCCACCCCTCCTTTAATAAGTGGGGGAAAGGGGCGCTGTCGTCTGTCCCTTGTGGGTCTCCCGAGACGCATCGTTCCCCAGTCCCCGGCGCATTGATATTCATGCGCCTCTCTCCAGAAGCAGTTGACCTTGTGCGATGTGCGACTCTCCTTGAGCGGCAGCGTCATTTACACACGCTGACACTTGTCACAGGTGGTCTCCATGGGCTCCCTGGAGAGGCAGAAGTGACAGCTGACAGCTGACAGATCGGATCCCGTGTTTGGCCATGACGCTCCTGTCATGTCGCGGTAACGGAGCCCTGGGTGAAGGGGCAGGCGGCCTGGCTGGTGGGGCACTGGGGGTGCAGCACGGGCCTGGGGCTGGGGAGGAGAGGTGGGGGAGATCTCCCCCAATACACGAAAACGAGGTAAAGGGGTTTCTCCCAAGGAAAGGGAGTCTGGAAGGACATCGAATGCAAGGCTGGAAGGGACCTGGGAGGTCTTCTAGTCCACCCCCTGCTCAAGGCAGGAGACCTGAGATCCTGCTGAGTCAAAGGACTGGCCGATCTTTCCTGGAAAACCTCCAGGGATGGAGAGCCTACAGCTTCTGAAGGGAAGCCATTCCCCTGATTGTCCGTTTCCATTGTCAGGAAATTTCTCCTCATTTCTAGACTGAATCGCCCTGTGATGAGTTTCCACCCATTGCCCTTCCTTTCCTTTCCTTCTTTCTTCCTTCCTTCTTCTTTCCTCTTTCCTTAACTTCCCCTTCTCTTTCTTTCTTTCCTTCCGTCCTTTCCTTCCTTCCTTCCTTCCCTCCCTCATTCCTTCTACCTTCTTCCTTCCTTCCTTCCCTTCTTCCTCCTTCCTTCCATCCTTCCTTCCCTCCCTGCCTCCTTCCTTCCTCCTTCCTTCTTTTCCTTCCTTCCTTTCTTCCCTTCTTCCTTCCTTCCTAAACTTCCCCTTCTCTTTTCCTTCCTTCCTTCCTTTCCTTCTTCCTTTCCTTCTTCCCTCTGATGAGTTTCCACCCATTGCCCTTCCTTCTTTTCCTTCTTCCTTCCTTCCTTCCTTCCTTCCTTCCTTCTTCTTTCCTTTCCTTAACTTCCCCTTCTCTCTTTTCTTTCTTTCCTTCCTTCTGTCCTTTCCTTCCTTCCTTCTTTCCTTCCTTCCTTCCTTCCCTTCCTTCTACCTTCCTCCTTCCTTCCTTAACTTGCCCTTCTCTTTTCCTTCCTTCCTTCCTTCCCTCCCTCCTTCCTCCTTCGTTCCTTTCCTTCCTTCTACTTCTTCCTTCCTTCCATTCTTCCTTCCTTCCTTCCTCCTTCCTTTCCTTCCTTCTACATTCCTCCTTCCTTCCTTAACTTCTCCTTCTCTTTTCCTTCCTTCCCTCCCTCTCTCCTTCCTTCCTCCTTCTACTTCTTCCTTCCTTCCCTTCTTCCTTCCTTCCTTCCTTCCTCCTTCCTTTCCTTCCTTCTACCTTCCTCCTTCCTTCCTTAACTTCCCCTTCTCTCTTTTCCTTCCTTCCTTCCTTCCTTCCTTCCTTCCTTCCTTCCTTCCTTCCTTCCTCCCGCTGATGACCTGTGACACGGAAGCCCCCTCTTTGTGCCGTCCACGGCCTCCTGCCTGTCACTCAATTTAATTGGCTGACCTGCCAGCACAGAAGGTAGAAGAAATGAGTGTCAAAGAGACCTTTCATTTGGCCTCTTCAAACAAACAGACACTTTGTCACGCTCTGCCAGTGCTTCTGCTGACCCAGGGAGGGGTTTCCCCCCTCAAGATGCCTTTAAGCAGCCCCCCCAGGCAGCTGAGGGTCCCCTGGGCCCTCTCTCCAGGGGTTGCAGGCCTCCCACACGATGCCTGTCAGCAGGACCACGCTTGGCTGAACTAAACGTTCAGACATCCCGCAACATCTGGATCCAAGGGGGGTGGGCTGGCTTTCCCCAGTTTAAAAAAGGAGTCTTGTTTGGTTGGCATGCAGACCCAGGCCCAGGTTTTGGGGGAGCTCTGCAACCTGCAGCCCCTCACCCCTTCTTCTCCCACCCGCCCACCCACTCAAAAGGGCTGAACCACGACGAGGTGTTTGTTTATTTATGAATTCACTTACGTAAAGGCAGTCAATCCATCAATCAGAACAATGCTGGAAGGGACCTTGGAGGTCATCTAGTCCAGGGCTTTTCAACCAGTGGTACAGGTACCACCTGTGGTCCATTGGCACCTGGCCGGTGGTACGCGACCATCCTAGAAAAGGGGTAGCGGGGGAGGGGAATGAGCTGAACCGGTGGCAGCACCGCACAAGCCTGAGTGAGAGACGGCTGGAGCTGCAGGGCCGTCGGGGCTCAGCGGAAGCACCAGGATCAGCGCCAGGATCAGTGCAGGCTCCAGCTGATATTTGGGGCTGTCAGGGCTCAGTGGAAGCACCAGGATCAGTGCCTCTTTCCAGCTGATCGGCGCTTCTTCGGGGCTGTCAGGGCTCAGCAGAAGCGCCAGGATCAATGCCAGGCTCCAGCTGGAGCTCAGCGCTGATCCTGACGTTTCTGCTGAGCCCAGAAGAAGCGCCGATCAGCTGGAATGTTGCAGCCTCTCCAGGGTCTTGTGATTTACATTCAGATGCTTGGCAACTGATTCATATTTATGATGGTCACAGTGTCCCAGGGTCATGTGAAGAGACCAAAACCTGCTGCAACCACCCAGCAGATGGGGGGGGGGAATAAAAACCAAACACCCCCCACCCCACCCCACCCTGCCAATCCCCAACAGAAATGCTCCCAACAATGAAAACCTCGGACAGGAGGAAGAGCGCGGCCAGGTGGGCAGGCAGGAGTCTTGCTCGGCTGTGGCTTGGGGGGCCTTTTTTCAGGGCCATTGTAACTTCAAACAGTCACTAAGCGAACTGTTGTAAGTTGAGGACTACCTGTACTTTATCACTTTTTTCCTTTTGGGGGGGGGCACCAAGTTTTTGACACCTTGTTGCCATATCCTAAAAGTGGCACAATGGGTGAAAAGGTTGAAAAGCCCTGTTCTAGTCCAACCCTGTGCTCAGACAGGAGACCCCCAGAATGTTTCAGACAAGTGTCGGTCCTTGAATTACCACCCCAATTCAGCACAAAATTGTACATGGGCTCCCGGCCGGCCTGGGCCAGGGCCAAGGCAGCGGGGGCCATTCCCTCACTGTTTCCAGGATGGCTTTGCGGGCCACATGAAACCATTTCGCAGGCTGCATCCGGCCCCCGGGCCTTGGGTTTGACATGTCTGCCCTAGGGTCACTCTCTGCTCTTCATAAGATGCTCTTTATTAGAGAGACAAAGAGATGGAAGGGTTGATGAACAGATAGATGGACGGACGGACGGGCAGGCAGGCAAGCAGACAGACAGACAGATAGATGGATGTAAGACAACAGACAGAAAGACATGATAGAGTAGATAGATAGGTAGGTATGTAGGTAGGCAGGCAGGCAGGCAGGCAGACACAGGCAAGAGTTCCACTGATTAGTTCCCTTGGGCAGATTCAGGTCTAGAGACGCTGCTGGTTTCTCAGTACAGTGAAGTCCTCAACTTACAACTATTTCTTTAGTGACCGTTCAAAGTTACAACAGCACTGGAACAAGCAACTCACGACCGTTTTTCACACTTACGACCATTTCAGCATCCCCCCCCCATGGTCATATGATCAAAACCCAGATGCTTGGCAACTGACTCAGAGTTGTGACGGTCGTAGTGTCCCGGGGTCTCCTCTTGCGAGCTTCTGAGAAGCAAAGTCAACGGGGGAAGCCGGATTCGTTTAATAACCAGGCGATAACTTCAATGATTCACTTAATAACAGTGGCAAGAAACATCATAAAACGGGGCAAAACTTGCAGAACGACTGTCTCACTTAGTAACAGACGTTTTGGGCTCTTCATAGGATGCTTTTTATTAGAGAGACAGAGGGAGATGGAAGGATGGATGGGTGGATGAACAGATAGACAGACACAGACAGACAGACAGACTAGATAGATAGATAGATGGATGGATAGATAGATAGATAGATAGATAGATAGATAGATAGATAGATAGACAGACAGACAGAGACAGACTGATAGAAGGATAGTCAGACAGAGACAGACAGACAAGACATACAGACAGAGATGGATGGATGGACGGATAGATAGAGACAGACAAGATAGATAGATAGATAGATAGATAGATAGATAGAAAGATAGATAGATAGATAGATAGATAGATAGATAGATAGATAGATAGATAGATAGATAGGCAGGCAGGCAGGCAGGCAGGCAGGCAGGCAGGCAGGCAGGCAGGCAGGCAGGCAGGCAGACAGATAGATATTGACTGACACACAGATAGACAGACAGACAGATAGACAGACAGATAGATAGATATATGGGTGGGTGGGTGGACGGACAGACAGAGGAACAGACTGGATGGGTGGATGGAGACAGACAGACCTTCATGATGATGATGATGATGATGACAGATGCTGGGTGTGTTCTTGCTGCCTAGGAGAAAAACCGCCCCTCCCCCACCTCTCCCCTCCTCCCCTCCTCCCCCTGGCAGCGTGCCAGCGCCCGTCTCTCCTCGCCAGATGTCCGAAATCTCGCGCCAGGTGGCTTCACCAGCCTCGCGCTTTCCCATTAATTAAATGTTGGGCTTTTTTTCACCACTCCTCCAACCTTCCTTATGGCCATTGTGGGACTCCCAAGATTAGCCCGTTTAACAGCCGGCTGGGGAGCCAGGCCGGGCATGCCGAGCTAGGCTCCCTCGCTCGGTCCGGCTGTGGCAGCTGCTCCCTGCCTGCGCTCCAGCCTGGATGGACAGAAATGCCAGGAATATCCTGTTCCGTTCCTTCCTTCCTTCCTTCCTTCCTTCCTTCCTTCCTTCCTTCCTTCCTTCCTTCCTTCCTTCCTTCCTTCCTTCCTTCCTTCCTTTCCTGGCTAGAGAAGCCTGATCAGTTTTTAATGCCTGTCAGGCGGTTGCTAAGGCACCATTAATCGCGGGGCCGTTAATGCAAAAAACTCGGCTTCCCAGAGCATCCAGACGGGGTCTCCGACTTGCCATCTCGTCTGTAAAATGGGCATAGCAAGAGTGAGCGCACAGAGGCCTCTGCTAGTTCTGTGAAATCGTTCTGTTCTTTTCTGTTCTGTTCTCAGCCGTTGTGGGCTAGTCCCAAGCCCTTGGCAATCATGGAATAGAATGGAATGGAATGGAATAGAATAGAATAGAATAGAATAGAATAGAATAGAATAGAATAGAATAGAATAGAATAGAACAGAACATAGAATAGAATAGAATAGAATAGAATAGAATAGAATAGAATAGAATAGAATAGAATAGAATAGAATAGAACAGAACAGAACAGAACAGAATAGAATATAGAATAGAATAGAACAGAACAGAACAGAATATAGAATAGAATAGAATAGAATAGAATAGAATAGAATAGAATAATTAGAATAGAACTAGGAATAGAACTAGTAGAACAGAACATAGAATAGAATAGAATAGAATAGAATAGAATATAGAATAGAATAGAATAGAATTAAAATAATAGAATAGAATATAGAATGGAATGGAATAGAATAGAATAGAATAGGAATAGCAATAGAACAGAACAGAACAGAACAGAAAAGAAAAGAATAGAAAAGAAAATAGAATAGAGAATAGAAAAGAATAGAGAATAGAATAGAGTAGAATAGAGAATAACATATAGAATAGAATATAGAATAAAACAGAACAGAGTAGAATAGAAAATAGAACAGAACAGAATAGAAAACAGAACAGAACAGAATAGAGAATAAAATATAGAATAGAATAGTTCCAATCTCGTCTTAAAAACCTCCAGTGTTGGAACATTCACAACTTCTGGAGGCAAGGAGTTCCACTGATTAATTCCCTTGGGCAGATTCAGGTCTAGAGACGCTGCTGGTTTCTCAGTACAGTGAAGTCCTCAACTTACAACTATTTCTTTAGTGACCGTTCAAAGTTACAACAGCACTGGAACAAGCAACTCACGACCGTTTTTCACACTTACGACCATTTCAGCACCCCCCCCCATGGTCATATGATCAAAACCCAGATGCTTGGCAACTGACTCAGAGTTGTGACGGTCGTAGTGTCCCGGGGTCTCCTCTTGCGAGCTTCTGAGAAGCAAAGTCAACGGGGGAAGCCGGATTCGTTTAATAACCAGGCAATAACTTCAATGATTCACTTAATAACAGTGGCAAGGAACATCATAAAACGGGGCAAAACTTGCAGAACGACTGTCTCACTTAGTAACAGATGTTTTGGGCTCTTCATAGGATGCTCTTTATTAGAGAGACAGAGGGAGATGGAAGGATGGATGGGTGGATGAACAGATAGACAGACACAGACAGACAGACAGACAGACAGGCAGGCAGGCAGGCAGACAGACACATAGAGACAGATAGATAGATAGATAGATAGATAGATAGATAGATAGATAGATAGATAGATAGATAGATAGATAGTCAGACAGAGACAGACAGACTAGATCAGTGGTTCTCAACCTTTTTAATGCCGCGACCCCCAACCGGTTGTAAGTCGAGGACTACTCAACCGGTCGTAAGTCGAGAACTACTCAACTGGTGCAGCACCATTTGCAGACTGGGACTTTTGGCGGGCTCAGCAGGGCAGAGACAGCCTGGACAATTCCTATTGGCTTTTGAAAGCCAATAGAATTAGAGTCTATTCAAGAGAGTCTCTTCTATTGGCTTTCAAAAGCCAATAGAAGAAAAGGGAGTAGCACAGCTAAGGAAAAGGGGGGGGGGAAATGGCGGACTGCGTTGTTTGGCGACCCCCGTGAAATGGTCGTTCGACCCCAAATGGGGACCCGACCCACCGGTTGAGAACCACTGGACTAGATAGATAGATAGATAGATAGATAGATAGATAGATAGATAGATAGATAGATAGATGGATGGATGGATGGATGGATGGATGGATGGATGGATGGATGGATGGATGGACGGACGGACGGACGGACGGACGGACGGACAGACAGACGGATGGATAGAAGGATAGTCAGACAGACAAGACAGACAGACAGACAGACAGATAGAGATGTATGGATGGACGGATAGATAGAGACAGACAGACAGACAAGATAGATAGATAGATAGATAGATAGATAGATAGATAGATAGATAGATAGATAGATAGATAGATGGATGGATGGATGGATGGATGGATGGATGGATGGATGGATGGATGGATGGACGGACGGACGGATGGACAGACAGATAGACGAATAGTCAGACAGACAGGCAGGTAGACACAGACAGACAGATAGATGGATGTAGGACAACAGATAGACAGACATGATAGATAGGTAGATAGATAGATAGATAGATAGATAGATAGATAGATAGATAGATAGATAGATAGATAGATAGATAGATAGTAGGTAGGCAGGCAGGAAGGCAGGCAGGCAGACAGACAGACAGACAGACAAGATATAGACAGACAGACAGAAGACAGAGATGAATGGATGGACGGATAGATAAAGACAGACAAGATAGATAGATAGATAGATAGATAGATAGATAGATAGATAGATAGGTAGGTAGGTAGGTAGGTAGGTAGGTAGGTAGGTAGGTAGGTAGGCAGGCAGGCAGGCAGGCAGGCAGGCAGGCAGGCAGACAAGATAGACAGACAGACAGACAGACAGACAGACAGACATGGATGGATGGATGGTTGTAAGTTGTGGTTGTAAGTTGAGGACTGAGTATATTTCTGTCCAGGCGCAGTGGGTTGCTGACCTCTCTGAGGTCTTCCTAGCCCCCATTTCCACAGACCCATTATCCCTGCCCGGAGGGAAAATGAGCCCATGTGCCTGCAGCTGGGGGAGGCCCCCTTAATGGACGCCTGGCCCCTCTTCCTGCCCAGCTCTCTGCTCCCTGACCCAAGAGAGCCATCTGCAGCATAAACTTTAATTAGGGATTTTTATTCTCTTTAATCGGGCAGCAACACCTGGGGGGGAGCATTGGGAGGCCGGGAGAGGGAGGGGGAGGGAGAAGAAGTGGGGGGGGGAAGCTCCTGGCCAGCAGGGGGAGGGGAGGATGGATGGGTGGATGAACAGATAGACGGATAGAGGGGGAGGAGGGGATAGGCAGGGAGGGGGAGGACTGAGAAATCATCTGTACTCTCTGAGCTGGGTGGTTTTCTTGCTGATGTTTCATGACCCAACTAGGGAACATCATCAGTGCTAGAAGGGAGGGGGGTTTGCAGAAAGAGGGAGAAGGGGGGGAAGAGGAGGAGGAGGAGGAGGAGGATTACAACGACGACGACGATGACAACGGTGGGGTCCCTGGTGCTCTCTGAGCTGGGCGGTTTCCTTGCAGACATTTCATGACCCAACTAGGGAACATCATCAATGGTAGGGGGGAGGGGGGGAGTTGTGAGGAGGAGGAGGAGGAGGAAGAGGAGGAGGAGGAGGAGGAAGAGGAAGGACTGTGGGGTCCTTGGTGCCCTCTGAGCTGGGTGGTTTTCTTGCCGATGTTTCACGACCCAACTAGGGAACATCATCAATGCTAGAAGGGAGGGGGGACTTGTGAGGAGGAGGAGGAGGAGGAGGAGGAGGAGGAGGAGGAGGAGGAGGAGGAGGAGGAGGAGGAGGAGGAGGAGGAGAAAGGGACTGTGGGGTCCTTGGTGCTCTCTGAGCTGGGTGGTTTTCTTGCAGACATTTCATGACCCAACTAGGGAACATCATCAATGCTAGGGGGGTTTGCAGAAAGAGGGAGGAGGAGGAGGAGGAGGAGGATTGTGGGGTCCTTGGAGCCCTCTGAGCTGGGTGGTTGTTTTTCAGACGTTTCATGACCCAACTAGGGAACACCATCAGTGATAGAAGTGTGTGTGTGGGATGGTTACAAAGGAAGTGTCGGGCTTGACTGCAAGGCTTACCTTTAAAACCCCCAGAGAGTTCAAGGATGCTTCTTCCGGCAGAGAAGAGGGCAGGCAGGTTGTGCAAAGGGGAAGTTGAGGCACACTCCACTCGTCCGTCCCTCCTTCGCTGGATCTCTCCTTCTCCGCTTCTGACGGTTTACCTGTCAGCTCTCTCACCCATCAAACAGGATCCTTTCAAGAAAAAAAAAAAATTGCCTTTGAAACAGGACTGGCCATTTTCTGCCAAGGTCCGGCTTTCCTGGCTGTTTGACCCAACAGGTGTTATCTTGGCAGGCCGTTTTCACAAGTGCAACACGTTTTGCCTATTGTTTTCATGCAGCTGTGCAGTTTGTGTACAGATGGTTCCCTGATCTACATATTCAAGCTGGGGGGGGGGGGAAGTGTGAAGACTTGAATTTCAAAGGATAATTCACCTTTCAGATAGGGCTCTTCCAGCTTGGCCCTTTGATGACTTGCGGACTTCAACTCCCAGAATTCCTGAGCCAGCATGGGGGAACTATGGCCCCCTTCATGACTGGTGGACTTCAACTCCCAGAATTCCTGAGCCAGCATGGGGGAAACTATGGCCCCTTCATGACTCATGGACTTCAACTCCCAGAATTCCTGAGCCAGCATGGGGGAAACTATGGCCCCCTTCATGACTGGTGGACTTCAACTCCCAGAATTCCTGAGCCAGCATAGGGGAACTATGCCCCTTCATGACTGTGGACTTCAACTCCCAGAATTCCTCAGCCAGCATGGGGGAACCATGGCCCCTTCATGACGAAGTCCCCAAGTCATCAAAGGGCCAAGTTGGAAGGCCCCTGTTCTAAAGCCTCCTGGCTGAGGAATTCTGGGAGTTGAAGTCCACAAGTCATCAAAGGGCCAAGAAAAATGGTCACAATTTTTCAGTGCCCTTGTAACTCCGAACGGTCACTAAACAAATGGCCGTAAATTGAGAACTACCTGTACAGGTTATTGATACAAATTAGTTTTAAAAGAAAATAAACATCTCAAGCATTTTCCTTTCTAGGCCAAGATGGACAAGGTTTGAGGAAAGAATAGCAGAATAAGAGATTCGGAAGGGACCTTAAAGGTCATCCAGTCCAACCCCCTGCTCAGGCAGGAGACCCTACTCACATTTCAGACAAGTGGCTGTCCGGTCTCTTCTTAAAAGCCTCCAGGGATGAAGCACCCACAATTCCCATTGATTGATTAATTAATTAACAGCATAACAGAGCTGGAAGGGGCCTTGGAGGTCATCTAGTCCAACCCCCTGCTCAGGCAGGAGATCCTAGACCATTTCAGGCAAGTGGCCGTCCAGTCTCTTCTTAAAAGCCTCCAGGGATGAAGCACCCACAACTCCCACCGATTGATTAATTCATTAACAGCATAACCGACCTGAAGGGGCCTTGGAGGTCATCTAGTCCAACCCCCCTGTTCAGGAAGGAGATTTGGAAGTGGCGGGGGGGGGGGGAGGGAATCTAAAAAGGGAGAATTAACGAGCTGAGCCAGCCCCGAGTGCGGGACAGCCCACTAATCTCCCTATTAAAACCTTAAGAGGAATCCTGGCGCCTTTCTGTATAAACTCATTAACTTTTATAGCGTAATAAATGGATCCTATTAAAGCATAATTCGCTCCATGCTGGGGGCGAGTTAACCTCTTGAAGCCTCCCCGGCATCTGCCTGTCATCTTGCCCCCCCTCTCCCCCGCTTGCGGCACGGCACGTGAGAAAGCTTCCCCCCCCCCAGCCGCCCTCGCCTCCCCCGCCCGGCATGGGTGGGGGACTTCTCTGGCCAGCTGCCTACAGTGCAGCCTCCCTCCCAGCTGGAGACCGGCGCTGCTTAGGGAGGACACCCCGAGATCATCTAGTCCAGCCCCGTGCCTGCTCCGTCCCAGCTGGGGGACCGGCGCTGCTTAGGGAGTACACCCCGAGATCATCTAGTCCAGCCCCGTGCCTGCTCCGTCCCAGCTGGGGGACCGGCGCTGCTTAGGGAGGACACCCCGAGATCATCTAGTCCAGCCCCGTGCCTGCAATGAATAGAATAGAATAATATTAGAATAGAATAGAATAGAATAGAATAATATTAGAATAGAATAGAATAGAATAGAATAGAATAGAATAGAATAGAATAGAATAGAATAGAATAGAATAGAATAGAAGCTGGAAGGGACCTTGGAGGTCTTCTAGTCCAGCCCCCCCCCAGCCCGCCCCCACTCAAGCTGGAGAACCGTCCTATAATCAGACAAGTGACTGTCCAGTGATTGTCCGGGGTCCTGCCTCTTTCCACACACACCCCCAAAATGGGGCAATGGGGGTGCAGAAAAGCAAAGCCAGCCCCCCCCCCCGTGCCCACCTGCAGCAGAGCTCCACCAGAGAAGGAGGCCAGCCCCCCAGGGAGGCATTTTGGATGGCTCATTACTGGCTAATGAAAGCAGTTTAGCATTTAGCTTAACGTCTCTAAATGGTCCACGACTTAGTTGCAGATAATGTGAATTGAAGAAACGGGGGGGGGGGGGGGGGCTGTTGTAAAACCGCTTGGCTGCAGTAGCACGTGGTAGAACATGTTTTCGGCCTGGCCTTTAAGAGGAGGCTTTGGGGCATGTGCAGAGATCATTTCTGGGGTGGCTTTTTGGAAAGAAGAGATGCTATCTTGCAAACCTTAACACCGTTTTTTCAATCCTGGCCATTTTAAGCAGGGTGGCCTTCCAGAATTCTCCAGCCTGCATGCTTTAAGACGGGAGGACTTCCACTCCCAGAATCCCCCAGGCGGCTTGTTGAAGCCCACTTCTCTTAAAGCGTTCTGGCTGGGGAATTCTGGGAAGCAGAACCACAAAGGGCCCTTTCATTCCTTCGTCTGCTTACTTTTTCAATTCATTAATTCACTTTCTACACCGCCCATCTTCACAGTTCCAGCAATCCTGTGTACCTCTAGGGCAGGAGTCTTCCAACTTGGCCCTTTGAGGACTTGTGGACAACTCCCAGAATTCCTCAGCCAGGATGCTTTAAGACAGGAGTCTTCCAACTTGGCCCTTTGATGACTTGTGGACTTCAACTCCCAGAATTCCTCAGCCAGGCACGCTGGTTGAGGAATTCTGGGAGTTGAAGTCCACGAGTCATAAAAGAGCCAAGTTGGAAGATACCTGCTTGTGGACTTCAATTCCCAGAATTCCCCAGCCAGTGTTCCTGGCTGAGGAATTCTGGGAGTTGACGTCCACAAGTCCTAAAAGGGCCAAGTTGGAAGACCCCTTGCTCTAGGGGCGACGGAACCCTGCTCGCGGCCCCAGAGGCTGGACTAGATGGCCTCTGGGAGGCCCCCTTCGCCTTCCCCGGCTCCGCTCACCGCCCTCTCCGTCTCCTCTTTTCCCTCCTCTGCAGGCTTCTCCCACGAGGACCCCCAGGTGGCCGGCAGCTCCGAGGCCGAACGGACGGCGCCCCCCACCCGCGACCTGCCGGCGCGCGAAGCCCCCTTCTCCACCACGGCGCCCACCCTGAAGCTGCTCAACCACCACCCGTTGCTGGAGGGCTTTTTCCCTGAGGAGCCCCCGCCCAGGGAGGGCTCGCAGCCCGCGCCCCTCCTCGCCTGGGCGCCCCCCCGCCGCCCGCCCGCCCCGGGGCCCGCCGCGACCCCCACTCCGACGGCGCCGTCTCCAGCCTCGCAGCCCGCGGGCGCCGTTAACCCTCGTGACCGGCAGGCGGCGCACATCTCCCCCGCCGTCGCGGGGGTCGCGCTCTCCAGCTCCAGGGACCGCTCCCCGGGGGCCACGTCGCGCAGGGGGCCTGAGACCACCGCTGCACCTGTGGCAGGTAAGGGAGCGGAAAGGGGGCATCCCGGAGATCCAGCGTGCGGGTATGGAGATGCAGCAGCCATGACTCAGGTTATGGGGGGGGGGTTGCGGGAGCCCGCAGCCCCAGGAGGCTGCAAGGAATCTGGGTCTGCTCAAGAGGCAGGGGGTAAAAAAAGGAGGGTCCAGGTAGGCAGAGGGGAGAACTGGCAGATCTGTAGACAAAGTTCCCACGTTCAGCTGGTGCAAAGGAGTCCCGCATTGGGCGGGGGGGGGGCTGCAGGATTGGGGAAGAATATTTCAGTATTTGAGGGGCTGCCCCAAAGAAGAGGGGGTTCCACCTATTTTCCAAAGCCCCCTGAAGGCCAGGACAAGAAGCAATGGATGGAAACCAATCCAGGAGAGAAGCAACCTGGAATTAAGGAAAAACTTCCTAACAGGGAGGATAGTTAACCAGTGGAACAGCTGGCCACCAGAAGCTGAAAACACTGGAGGTTTTTAAGAACGGTCACTTGTCTGAAGCGGTCTGGACTGGGCAGGGGTAGGCAACCTTGGCTCTTTTATGACTCGTGGACTTCAACTCCCAGAATTCCTCAGCCAGCATGGGGGAACAATGGCCCCTTCATGACTTGTGGACTTCAACTCCCAGAATTCCTGAGCCAACATGGGGGAACTATGGCCCCTCATGACTAAGTGGACTTCAACTCCCAGAATTCCTCAGCCAGCATGGGGGAACTATGGCCCCTTCATGACTGGTGGACTTCAACTCCCAGAATTCCTGAGCCAGCATGGGGGAACTATGGCCCTTTCATGACTGGTGGACTTCAACTCCCAGAATTCCTGAGCCAGCATGGGGGAACTATGGCCCCTTTCATGACTGGAGGACTTCAACTCCCAGAATTCCTGAGCCAACATGGGGGAAATATGGCCCCTTTCATGACTGGTGGACTTCAACTCCCAGAATTCCTGAGCCAGCATGGGGGAACTATGGCTCCCTTCATGACTGGTGGACTTCAACTCCCAGAATTCCTGAGCCAACATGGGGGAAATATGGCCCCTTTCATGACTGGTGGACTTCAACTCCCAGAATTCCTGAGCCAGCATGGGGGAACTATGGCCCCTTTCATGACTTGCGGACCAACTCCCAGAATTCCTGAGCCAGCATGGGGGAACTATGGCCCCTTTCATGACTTGCGGACCAACTCCCAGAATTCCTGAGCCAGCATGGGATAAACTATGGCTCCCTTCATGACTTCTGGACTTCAACTTCCAGAATTCCTCAGCCAGCATGGGGGAACTATGGCCCCCTTATTGAGTCATGGACTTAACTTCCAGATTTCCTGAGCCAGCATGGGGGAACTATGGCCCCCTTCTTGACTGGTGGACTTCAACTCCCAGAATTCCTGAGCCAGCATAGCTCAGCATGGAAACCTCTCCCTTTCCCCTCAGCACGGCTGGCTCAGGAATTCTGGGAGTTGGTCCACATAAAAGAGCCAAGGTTGCCCACCCCTGGTCTAGGGTCTCCTGCTTGAGCAGGGGGTTGGGCTAGATGACCTCCAAGGAGCTCTTCCGATTGAAAAAGTTCCTGTTTTTTATTCCTGAGCAGTGAAAGATCTGGAACGGGGGTGTCCAACTTTAAGGGGTGCTGGCTGGGGAATCCTGGGAGTTGAAGTCCACAGGTCTTCAAAGTTGCCAAGGTTGGATACCCCTGCAATTTTCCCTCGGAGCAAATCCTCCTTCTAGCAGAGGGCAGAGGCCCCCTCCCCTCTTATTGCTGAGGGTCTGCTGCTCTGAGCCCCCTCAAAAAGGGAGGCCTCCCAACGCACCAGCCCTTGAGGGGGGCGTTCCGAGGGGGGGTCAATAGTTTTCATTTGAGGCAGTAAAGCTGCTCAGATGGAAAATCCAATTTTGGATCCTTTTCGACATCCCCGTGGCTCTCGGTTCCACATGGAGACTCCATCTATGGAAGAACAGTGTGTGGGCGAGGGGGAGGAAGGGGGGGGACAAACCTGGGCCTCGGCTGCAGGGGGAAGGAAGGAAGGCAGGCAGCAGGGGGCATAGCCCCTCCCGCTCTCCACAAGTTGAGAGCGACCAATCGATGGAATAGTTTGTTTCCAGGAGATGTGGGTGCTCCACTTCAAAAACAGACTGGACAGCCATTTGACCTGAATAGTATAAAGACTCCTTCCTTGAGCAGGGGGGGTGGAGTAGATGACCTCTGAGGTCCTTTTCCTCTCCCTTCCTAAATCATGATTCCATGATTTAGGAAGGGAGAGGAAAGGGGGGGAAGGAAGGAAGGGAGGGAGGGAGGGAACAAGAGAAGAAGGTGAAGGGAAGGATAAAGAGAGGGAGGGAGGGAGGGAGGGAGGGAGGGAGGAAGGAAGGAAGGAAGGAAGGAAGGAAGGGAAAGGCGGGAAGGAGGGAGGGAGGGAAGGAAAGAAGAGGAAGGGAACAAGAGAAGAAGGGGAAGAGGAAGGATGGAGAGAGGAAGGAAGGAAGGAAGGAAGGAAGAAAAAGAAAAGAAAGAAAAAGAAAGATGAAAGGGAGGGAAGGAGGGGGGAGGGGGAGGGAGGAAATAAGAGATTAACAGAGAGACAAGGAGACAGAGAGAAAGAGGGAGAGAGAAAGAAATGGAGGGAAAGGAAGGAAGAGAGAGAAAGAAAGAGAAAGAAAGAAAAGAAAGAGAGAAAGAAACAAAGAAAGAGAAAGAAAGAAAAGAAAGAGAGAAAGAAACAAAGAAAGAAAGAAAAAGAAAGAAAGAAAGAGAAAGAAACAAAGAAAGAAAGAGAAAGAAACAAAGAAAGAGAAAGAAAGAAAGAAAGAAAAAGAAAGAAAGAAAGAAAGAAAGAAAGAAAGAAAGAAAGAAAGAAAGAAAGAAAGAAAGAAAGAAAGAAAGAAAGAAAGGAAAACATGGGTAGAAGCTCCTCAGAGGGAAATCCAGCATGGAATTAAGGAGGAATTTCCCGACAGTGAGAACCGTCAATGGAATAGTTTGCCTGCTGGAGTTGTGGAGGCTCCATGCTCTTGGCCTTCCTTTGTCTGCGATGGCGTAAGGACTCTTGCTTTAGGCAGGGGGCTGGACTAGAAGACCTCCAAGGTCCCTTCCGGCTCTGTTCTGATTGGTTGATTGAAAAGCTTGATTTTCCTCTACGTAACATCTGTCTTAGAAGACTTCGGAAGTCCTTCCGACTCGGTTATTCCGTGAAGCTTCTAAGAGCCTCTTCCTCCCTCCCACCCTCTTGACCCCCCCCCAAGGGCCCTGCTGCTGGAACCTGACCGGACCTCGGGGCGCCCTGGCATCTCCGCTGCCCAGCAACACCCCCTACGAGAAGGGCTGGCTGGAGTGCGCCTACACCATCTCCGTCTATCCCGGTTACGGCGTGGAGATCCGGGTGAGTGACCCCCAGCGGGAGGAAGGGCTGTGTGCCCGGCTGGCTTTGGGAGGGTGGAGCTGGCCCCCCTTGGCTCAACCTTCGGAAGGGGTCTGGGGTCGGTGGGGGGCTCCCCAGCTTTGGAGGGCTCCGGGGGAGGGGCAAACCCCAGACTGGGCAAGAGCCAATCAGAGAGCACCGAGTGGGAGGGAGGGAGGGTCTTTATTAGCAACCTCCTTTGCAGGTAATCCTCAACTTTCAATCATTCGTTTGGCCACTATTTAAATTTAGAAGTCCTTGGCTTACGACCACAACCGAGATGAGAATTTCTGTCGCTAAGCAAGGCGCCAGGTTAAATGTGCCCACTCTGACGGCCACTTTTGCTACGGTTGTTCAGCAAATCATTCCGATTGTGAAGTGAACCTAGCCCCGTGCTTATCAAGCTGAGCCACTTTAAGACAGTGGACCTCAACTCCCAGAATTCCCCAGGCAGCTGGTAGCACAAGGTCAAAAGTGGAGGTGTTCAACCTTGGCTACTTTAAGACTGTGGACTTCAACTCCCAGAATTCCCCAGGCAGCCGTGCCGGCTGGGGAATTCTGGGAGTTGCAGTCCACGTATGCAAGGAGGAGAAAGACTGCTCTAACCATTAGCACAGCCTCCCCTTCCTCACATTCCAAGCCCCAGCAGTCACTACCACCCCTTCCAGGTATGTGAGGCTGTGATTGGTTGCTGTGGGTGTAAAGGGGGAGTTTCCCTTTTTTCCCGCCTTTTTTCTTCTGTGAGCTCTGCATACTGTTAAGATTTACCTCACGATGTTCCTGGGTTCCTGACTATCTTGTCTGCCATGAATGTAGATGTGAAATATATTTATTTATATAAAACTACAAGTTTGTGTCAGTGTCTCTGACTTCATTTGGACACCTGGCTGCACCATTCCCTGACAAACTCCCAGAATTCCCAGCCAATCGGCATAGGGCAGGGGTCTTCCAACTTGGCCCTTTGATGACTTGTGGACTTCAACTCCCAGAATTCCTGGCTGGGGAATTCTGGGAGTTGCAGTCCACACGTCTTAAGGTATCCAAGGAGGAGAAAGACTGCTCTAACCATTAGCGCCGCCTCCCCTTCCTCACATTCCAAGCCCCAGCAGTCACTACCGCTCCTTCCAGATATGTGAGGCTTGCAGATGCCCACCACAAGGCCGGGCCCATCCGCACCCACCCGTGGGCACCGTGTTGGAGAAGGCCAGATGTTCCTTTCAGGATGTGGCCGTGCGCCTGGCATGCACAAACAAATTTGTGGTTGGCTGACAACCACCGTTGCCTTTGTTCGCCGCACGTGCCGGGAATGGCGGGCGGCAGCTTCGCAGCTCAAGGCTGTTTACGTTCCTAATGACAAGCAATGATGTGTCATTATGCCAGCGTGCAAACACACACAGAGCGAAGAAGAGGCTGAGTTTTTCTGCTCCGGAAGCTGGTGGGGAGGGCATCGGCGGCAGCAAAGCTGAAGGGCAAACAAACCGAGATGGGGGCAGTCAAGCCGTGCCCCTCGATACAGGCATCGCCTGTGGTTATGGCTCCCGTTTTGCTTATTGGACGATCCCCCTTGCAAAATGTGCAGTTTGTCTGCCCTTTCTTGGGGAGAAGCTTGCTCTCTTGAGCGTTAGGATCCAGTGGTGAAAGCACCAGAAACTAGGACAGTGAGTTCCAGTCCCATCTTAAATAGGAAAGCTAGCTGGTTGAGTCTGGACAAATCACCAGGAGACGGTGAATTCTAGTTCTGCCTTAGGGATCAAAGCCGGCTGGGTGACTTTGGCCCAATCACCAGGAGACTGGGAGTTCTAGTCCTGACTTAGACATGAAAGCCAGCTGGGTGACTTTGGCCCAATTACCAGGAGACTGGGAGTTCTAGTCCTGCCTTAGGCATGAAACTAGCTGGGTGACTTTGGCCCAATCACCAGGAGATGGTGAGTTCTAGTCCTGCCTTAAGCATGAAAGCCAGCTGGGTGACTTTGGCCCAATCACCAGGAGATGGTGAGTTCTAGTCCGGCCTTAGGCGTGAAAGCCAGCTAGGTGATTTTGAGCCAGTTCCTTTCCTTCACTCCAACCTACCTCATAGGGTTGTTGTTGTTGTTGTGGGGAAAATTGGCGGAGCAAGGCGGATGAACTACGTCGGTCTCCTTGAGTGATTTATACAAAATCATCAAGCCAGGAGAAAAACGAAATAAATAAGAATAAGTACCCCAGAGAAAACAGGCAGGCTTCTGCCACGGAGATGGTAAAGCGGCAGAAGTCAAGGCGGAGGAAGACGCAGAGCCACGGGGAATGCCAGCCACGGAACATGAGCCACGGAAAGGAGGACCTTCCTTGCTGGATTTAGCCATTTTTAAGGGGTTTTCTTTTTTTAAGAGGGGCAAAATTCGAGGGTTTGGGGCTGTTCCATCGCTCAGCAGCTGAACCAGAGGCCCTTAGCGGGCGGGCGGGGGGGGGGAGTGAGAAACAACTGGGGTGGGGGGGGGCGGCAGGGATGCTGGGCGCTCCGTTGCAAAGGGATGTCTTCCCAGCATCTGAATGAGAAGCCACAAAGGCAGCTTTCCAAGACGCAGCCAGGCGTGCCAGCCCCGGCAACGCAGCGAAGCAAATGTCAAATCGATCGCGATGGCATTTGGCCGACATTTCAACAATACCTGCTCCCCCTCCCAGCTGGGCTCCTGGGGCATCATTAGCTCGCCTGGAGCCGAGGAGCCCTGGGACACCCCTCCCCTTCCAAAGCTGCACGCCTTGCCTCCGGCCAGGGGCACCGAGGACAAAGAGGGAGGGTGTAAAACATGAGGAAACGGTCGGTGGAGGGGGGGGGTGGAAGGAGTCCCTGGCTGAGATTTCTCGGAGTGTGTGTCCAGGGGTTTGTCAGAGGCCGAAGCAGTTAGCAGGGGGGGGGGCAAGGAAGGAAGGAGAAAAAGGGACAGAGGGAGGGAGAAAGGGAAGGAAGGAAGGAAAGAAGGGGAGAAGGGGACAAAGAGGAGAAGGAAGGAAGGAAAGGGACAAAGGGAGGGAGGGAAGGAAAGAAGGAAGGGGAGAAGGGGACAAAGAGGAGAGGGAAGGAAGGAGAGAAAGGATCAAAGAGGAGGGAAGGAAGGAAGGAGATAATGGGACAAAGGAGAGGGAGGGAGGGAGGGAAGGAAGGAAGGGGAGAAGGGGACAAAAAGGAGAGGGAAGGAAGGAGAGAAAGGATCAAAGAGGGAGGGAAGGAAGGAAGGAGAGAAAGGGACAAAGGAGAGGGAGGGAGGAAGAAAAGAATGAGAGGGACAAAGGAGAGGGAAGGAAGGATGGACGAGAGGGACAAAGAGGAGAAGGGAGGAAGGAAGGAAGAGAAAGGGACAAAGAGGAGAGGGAGGAAGGAAGGAGAAAAAGGGACAAAGGAGAGGAAGGGAGAAGGAAGGAAGGGGAGAAGGGGACAGAAGAGAGGGAAGGAGAGAAAGGATCAAAGAGGGAGGGAAGGAAGGAAGGAGAGAAAGGGACAAAGGAGAGAGGGAGGGAAGGAAGGAAGAGAAGGATGAGAGGGAAGGAAAGAAGGAGAGGGAAGGAAGGGAAAGGGACAAAGGGAAGGAAGGGAGGGAGGGAGGAAGAAAAGAATGAGAGGGACAAAGGAGAGGGAAGGAAGAGAAAGGGACAAAGAGGAGAGGGAGGAAGAAAGGAGAAAAAGGGACAAAGGAGAGGGAGGGAGAAGGAAGGAAGGAAGGGGAGAAGGGGACAAAGAGGAGAGGGAAGGAAGGAGAGAAAAGAGGGAGGGAAGGAAGTAAGGAGAGAAAGGGACAAAGGAGAGGGAGGGAGGGAGAGAGGATCAAAGAGGGAGGGAAGGAAGGAAGGAAGGAAGGAAGGAAGAGAAGGACAAGGAAGAGGGAGGGAAGGAAGGATGAGAAAAAGGGACAAAGGAGAGGGAAGGAAAGGGAGGGAGGAATGAGAGGGACAAAGGGAAGGAAGGAAGGAAGGAGAGAAAGGGACAAAAAGGAGAGGGAGGGAGGAAAGGAGGAAGGAAGGAAGGAAGGAGAGAGGGACAGAGAGGAGAGGGAAGGAAGGAGAGAAAGGGACAAAGGAGAGGAAAGGAAGGAGGGAAGAGCTCCTCAGAGGGAGATCCTGGCTGGAATTAAGAAGAAATTTCCTGACAGTTGAGATTACCGTAATTGTTCTCAATCAAGGGAACAGCTTCTCTCCAGATGTTTTGGGTGCTCCATCGCTGGAGGATTTCCAGAAGAGACTGGACAGCCCCTTGTCTGGAGTGGTATAAGGTCTCCTCCTGGAGCAGGGGGTTGGACTAGAAGACCTCCAAGGTCCCTTCCAGCTCTGTCGATCTATTATCCTCTCTCTTCCCCCCCCCCCAGATCTCTGGCACCTTTGATGTAATTAGGGAAAGAGGTTTGCTGCTTTGGCCGTTTATCACCAAGCAGTGCCATTTAATTACCGTGATTAATATACAATCGCTGGATTAATGAGAGACAGTCGGAGAGGCTCCTTGATCAAGATAAGCTGAGCGGAGGAATAAGGGCTTGGCTGGAGCCCAGGAGGAGGTGGAGAGGCGGCTCGGAGCTTTCCTGGCAAGGCCCGCCAAGGACCCTCCCTCAAAAAGCTACACCCTTTGCTCAGACCAAAGACTTGTGTTGTGTTGCAAAGCTCTGCTGGCCCAGGGTGGGACATGCCATAGGCCCCCATCGGTCACTTCTTTCATCTGGATTGTTCTACGCTGATTGTACTCCAATTTATCACATTCTGTTCTATTCATTCTGAATTCTCTTCTCTTCTACTCTATTCTATATTCTCTTTTCTCTTCTCTTCTATTCTATTTTCTCTTCTATATTCTCTTCTCTTCTATGCTATTCTATATTCTCTCTTCTCTTCTACTCTATTCTATATTCTCTCTTCTCTTCTCTTCTATATTCTCTTCTATTCTATATCTCTTCTCTTCTATTCTATATTCTCTTCTATATTCTCTTCTCTTCTATTCTATTTTCTCTTCTATATTCTCTTCTCTTCTACTCTATTCTATATTCTATTCTCTTCTCTTCTCTTCTTTTCTCTTCCATTCCATTCTATTCCATTCCATTCCATTCTATTCTATTCTATTGGAAGGGACCAATAGAGGCTTTCTAGTCCAGCCCCCTGCTCAAGCAGGAAACCTTATACCATTTCAGACAACTGGCTGTCCTGTCTCTTAATAAAAACCTCCAATGTTGGAGCACCCACAATTTCTGGGGGCCAGCTGTTCCACCGATTAATTATTCCCACTGTCAGGAAATTCCTCCTTAGTTCCAGGTTGCTTCTATCCTTGATGGGTTTCCATTCGTTGCTTCTTGTCATTTTGGAGAATAGCTTGACTCCCTCTTCTTTGGGGCAGCCCCTCAGATACTGGAATACTGCTATCATGTTACCCCTCGTCCTTCTCTTCCTTAGACATTCCCCATTGGAATGTCTGGAAGGGAAGGGAAGAGAATGTAGAATAGAATAGAATAGAATAGAATAGAATAGAATAGAATAGAATAGAATAGAATAGAATAGAATAGAATAGAATAGAATAGAATGGAATGGAATGGAATGGAATGGAATGGAATGGAATGGAATGGAAAGGAATGGAATAAGGAATAGAATAGAATAGAATAGAAAATAGAATAGAATAAGGAATAGAATAGAATAGGGAATAGAATAGAATGGAATAGAATAGAATAGAATAGAATAGAATGGAATGGAATGGAATGGAATGGAATGGAATGGAAAGGAATGGAATAAGGAATAGAATAGAATAGAATAGAAAATAGAATAGAATAAGGAATAGAATAGAATAGGGAATAGAATAGAATGGAATAGAATAGAATAGAATAGAATAGAATAGAATAGAATAGAATAGAATAGAATAGAATAGAGAATAGAATAGAATGGAATGGAATGGAATGGAATGGAATAGAATAGAATAGAATAGAATAGAATAGAATAGAATAGAATAGAATAGAATAGAATAGAAAAGAGAATAGAGTGGAATGGAATAAGGAATAGAATAGAATAGAATAGAATAGAATAAGGAATAGAATAGAATAGAATAGAATAGAATAGAATAGAATAGAATAGAATAGAATAGAAAATAGAATAGAATAAGGAATAGAATAGAATAAGGAATAGAATAGAATAGAATAGGGAATAGAATAGAATGGAATGGAATAGAATAGAATAGAAAATAGAATAGAATAGAATGGAATAAGGAATAGAATAGAATAGAATAGAATAGAATAGAATAGGGAATAGAATAGAATAGAATAGAATAGAATAGAATAGAATAGAATAGAATAGAATAGAATAGAATAGAATAGAATGGAATAGAATAGAATAGAAAATAGAATAGAATAGAATGGAATAAGGAATAGAATAGAATAGAATAGAAAATAGAATAGAATAGAATAGAATAAGGAATAGAATAGAATAGAATGGAATAGAATAGAATGGAATAAGGAATAGAATAGAATAGAATAGAATAGAATAGAATAGAATAGAATAGAATGGAATAAGGAATAGAATAGAATAGAATGGAATAGAATAGAATGGAATAAGGAATAGAATAGAATAGAATAGAATAGAATAGAATAGAAAATAGAATAGAATAAGGAATAGAATAGAATAAGGAATAGAATAGAATAGAATAGGGAATAGAATAGAATGGAATGGAATAGAATAGAATAGAAAATAGAATAGAATAGAATGGAATAAGGAATAGAATAGAATAGAATAGAATAGAATAGGGAATAGAATAGAATAGAATAGAATAGAATAGAATAGAATAGAATAGAATAGAATAGAATGGAATAGAATAGAATAGAAAATAGAATAGAATAGAATGGAATAAGGAATAGAATAGAATAGAATAGAAAATAGAATAGAATAGAATAGAATAAGGAATAGAATAGAATAGAATGGAATAGAATAGAATGGAATAAGGAATAGAATAGAATAGAATAGAATAGAATAGAATAGAATAGAATAGAATAGAATAGAATAGAATAGAATAGAATAGAATACTTTATTTGGCCAAGTGTGATTAGACACACAAGGAATGTCTCTTTGGTGCAAAAGCTCTCAGTGTACATGTAAAACCGCAAAGTAATAATAATCATAATAATGATACTCATAAGAGAAGGTGGTGGGACAGATGAGAAGGATAATAACAATATAGCCCTATCACAAAGGCTGCCTTACTATTTTTACCTCTCGGTTGCTCTCCCCTACACTCTTTCTAGATCTGGATTGGTCGTAAGTCGAGGACTAACTGTACAGAATTCTTTCAAGAACAGAAGTAGGGAATCAGTGTTCCTGACGGGACCTGCCCTGTCCCGCTGGCTGCCCCCCTTTGCCAGTCCCCAAGTTGGAGTGGGTGCCCCATGACGCTTCTCTCTTACCCCCCCCCCCCGCAGGTGCAGAACATCAGCCTTGCGGAAGGCGAGACAATCACCGTGGAGACCCTCGGCGGCCTGGAGCCCCTTCCCTTGGCCAATGAGTCCTTCCTGATGCGTGGTCAGGTGGTCCGTGGCCCCACCAATCAGGTGCTGGTCCGGTTCCAGAGCCCCTCCCCTGCCAACCCAGGGACCTTCCACTTCCACTTTGAAGGTAAGTGTCCCGCAGGGATGACGTTGAAGGACACTGGGGAGATGGAGGGCTTTTGGACAGAACTCAGGAAGGGTTGACCTTCAATCAGAACACAGCTGGAAGGGACCTTGGAGGTCTTCCAGTCCAGCCCTCTGCTCAAACAGGAGACTCTGCACCACCCCAGACAGGTAGCTGCCAATCTCTTCTTCAAAATCTCCAGTGATGGAGCAGCCACAATGTCTGGAGGCGAGCTGTTCCACTGTATTCTGACTCTGATATAAAAATGCTTTCTTTTAAATCCAGTCAGATAGATAACTCAAAAGAAAAGATCTTATAATAAACAAAAAATATATTTATTAGAAAGATTACTTGCATTCACGCTGCGGCTGATACTCCTGGAAAATACATCCTTTATCCATTTCTTTAGACCATTTCTTTAGGTAAAAGTATGATGCTCTTCCATGCCATCTTTATAACGGCTCAGGCTTGTTGTGTAACCTTCCACCGCCCATGCTTCTTACAGACAAAGAGATTCCCATGTGGCTTGTGTCCAGGAAGTCTCCCAATGACCTTTTTGACTCCTCCCACTGACCTATCAACATACCTAGCATTTAACCCAGTAACTGCCAGACACTCCAACACACTGATACCTGCTCTCTAGTTAGGGCTACACCCACGTGTCACCTATCCTCTGTGAGCTGCACTGGCTTCCTGTGGGTCTCCGGACACAATTCAAGGTGTTGGTTGTCACCTTTAAAGCCCTTCATGGCATAGGACCAGGTTACTTACAGGACCGCATTCTGCCGCATAGTTCCCAGAGACCGGTGAGGTCCCACAGATTGGGCCTCCTTCAGGTCCCATCGGCCAGACAATGTCGGCTGGCGGGCCCTCGGGGAAGGGCCTTTTCTGTGGTGGCTCCGACCTGGTGGAATCAACTTCCCCCCGAGATTCGAACTACTCCCACCTTGCCGGCCTTTAAGAAAGCCATTAAAACTCTCCTGTTCCGGCAGGCCTGGGGTTGATGTCCCAGGGGGGCTGGGATACAACTGGACACGCTGTATGAATGCACTTATTTTATTGTTTTATCGTTATATTTATTGTTTTAATTTTGTACGCTGCCCTGAGTCCCTAGGGATTGGGCGGCATATAAATTTTATTAATAAAATAAATAAATATACATTCCAGAATACACTGGTTCATTGTCCTCACTGTTGAGAAGTTTCTCCTTAATTCCAGGTTGCTTCTCTCCTTGATTAGTTTCTTGTCCTGCCTTCAGGGGCTTTGGAGAATAGTTTGACCCCCCTCTTTTTTGGGACAGCCCCTCAAATGCTGGAATGTCACCCCTGTTCGTTCTTTTCTTTAGATTGTTGTTGTTGTTAGTTGCGAAGTCGTGTCCGACCCATCGCGACTCCACGGACAACGTTCCTCCAGGCCTTCCTGTCCTCTACCATCATCTGGAGTCCATTGAAGCTCACGCCTGCTGCTTCAGTGACTCCATCCAGCCACCTCCTTCTCTGTCGTCCCCTTCTTCTCTTGCCCTCCATCTTTCTTTAGACTGGCTGTACCCAATTCCTGCCACCGTTCTTCATAGGTTTTTGTCTCCAGGCCTTTGATCATCTTAGTTGCTCTTCTTTGCATTTTTTTTTTCCAGAGTCTCAACATCTTTTTTACATGGTGGCGAGCAAAACTGGACTTAGTATTCCAAGTGTGGCCTTACCAAAGTCTTGTAGAGTGGTATTAACACTTCACGTGATTCTGATTCTATGCAGTCCTAGGCTGCATGAACAGAGGGATAGAATCAAGATCACGGGAAGAGTTAATACCACTTTACAATGCCTTGGTAAGGCCACACTTGGAATACTGCATCCAGTTTTGGTCACCACGATGTAAAAAAAGATGTTGAGACTCTAGAAAGAGTACAGAGAAGAGCAACAAAGATGATTAGGGGACTGGAGGCTAAAGCATACAAGGAATACAAGGCGTCCTCAACGCACAGCTATTCATTTAGTGACCATTTGAAGTTACAACGGCACTGAAAAAGCGACCTACGACCGCGTTCAGAATTCAGACGCAAGGCACCTGACTCGTACTTACGACGATTGCAGTGTTCCAGGGTTCCCCTTTTGGGACCGTCTGACAAGCGAAGTCAGTGAGCAAGTCAGATTCACTTAACAACTGTGTGACTGGCTGAACAAGGGCAGGGATTCCCTTAGCAGCTGTGTGGCAAGGACAGTCGTAAAACGGGGCAAAATCCACCTCACGATTGTCTGGCTTAGCAACAGAAAGTTTGGACTCCGTTGTGGGCGTAAGTCAAGGGCCACCGGTGGGGTCAGAGAAGGGCAGCCAAGCACATGCTTCAGTGCACCGGCAGGGCCCCTAATGCTCCGTTGCCATGTGCACGCACACCCCTCCCTACAACAGCAGCTATTGGGGTGCCACGATGCCAGGATTTTCCCTTGCAGCTGTAGAGCAATTAGCTAATTGGAAGCTTGCTAATCGCTGCAGGAGCTAATCGCTGACACTGCCAGGTTAAAGCGGGCACCTCCGAAGAAGCAACGTCTAATGAGGAGGTAATTGGCCCCAACAATTAACACAATTTGCACAGAGCGGGGGCGGGAAGCGGGGAGGACAGCTGTCACCGTACCTGCCTACACATAGCGTTTGCCGGAGCTTCTCTGCCATCCCATCATCCCAGGTACAGAGGCTTCCTGGTTCGCCCTGCTTGCAAAGAGAGCGGTCGAGTTCACACAATCCTAATCCTCGTGTTGGACAAGCGTGTTCGGCAAGGCCAGGATCCCCATCCTGGTGTCTTACCAGATAGGATGCATTAGAAACCCCATCCTCCCCAGCCAGCAGGGTAGATCAGCGGTCGCCTACCTATTAATACCACTTTACAAGGCCTTGGTAAGGCCACACTTGGAATGCTGCATCCAGTTTTGGTCACCACAATGTAAAAAAGATGCTGAGACTCTAGAACAGTGGTTCTCAACCTGTGGGTCGGGACCCCATTTGGGATCGAATGACCATTTCACGGGGGTCGCCAAACAAGGCTGTCCGCCATTTTTTCCCCCTTTTTTTGGCCACGCCCCTGGCACCCGGTGATGTATAAGTGGTTGGGGGTCACCACAACATGGGGAACTGTATTATGGGGTCGCGGCATTAGAAAGGTTGAGAACCACTGCTCTAGAAAGAGTGCAGAGAAGAGCAACAAAGATGATCAAGGGACTGGAGGCTAAAACATAAGGAACGGTTACTGGAATTGGGTATGTCTAGTTTAACGAAGAGAAGGACGAGGGGGGACATGATAGCAATGTTCCAATATCTCAAGGGCTGCCCCAAAGAAGAGGGAGTCAAGCTATTCTCCAAAGCGCCTGAAGGCAGGACAAGAAGCAATGGATGGAAACCAATCAAGGAGAGAAGCAACCTAGAACTAAGGAGAAACTTCCTGACAGTGAGAACAATTAACCAGTGGAACAACCTGCCTCCAGAAGCTGTGAATGCTCCAACATTGGAAGTTTTTAAGAAGAGACTGGACAGCCATTTGTCTGAAATGGTATAGCGTTTCCTGCCTGAGCAGGGGGTTGGACTAGATGACCTCCAAGACCCCTTCCAACTTTATTATTATTATTATTTCTAGTTTGGCGGCCTGGTAGAGGGGGAGAGAGGGGAGGGTTCCATGCCAGTGGCAGGCACATGCGCACGCACAGCTCCATTTGCACAAGAAGCAGGCATAACACACGCTGTTCACACAAAACGGAACGGCGTGCAAGTTTAGCTGCACACGTGCACCGTGTGCCCTTGCCCACTGCTTGCATGGCTTGGTTTTGCCCCGTTTGACAATGTTTCTTGCTGCAGTTGTAAAGTGAATCACCGCAGAGGTTAAGGTAGTAGCACGGTCATTAAGTGGATCTGGATTCCCCCCTTGACTTTGCTCATCAGGTCGTAAAAGGGGATCATGTGAGCCCAGCATATTGTGACCGTCATAAAGACGAGCCAGTTGATAAACAACTGTACTGCGACCGTCATAAAGACGAGTCAGCTGTCAAATGTCTGTATTACGACTGTCATAAATACGAGTCAGCTGCCAAATGTCTGTACGACTGTCATAAATATGAGTCAGCTGCCAAATGTCTGTACTACGACCGTCATAAATACGAGTCAGCTGCCAAGCATCTGTACCGCGACCATCATAAATACAAGGCAGCTGATAAACATCTGTACTGCACCTGTCATAAATACGAGTCAGCTGTCAAATGTCTGTACTACGACCGTCATAAATACGAGTCAGCTGCCAAATGTCTGTACTACGACCGTCATAAATATGAGTCAGTTGCCAAAGGTCTGTACTACGACCGTCATAAATATGAGTCAGTTGCCAAAGGTCTGTACTACGACCGTCATAAATATGAGTCAGCTGCCAAGCATCTGTACTGCGATCATCATAAATACGAGCAATCTGATAAACATCTGTACTGCACCCGTCATAAATACGAGCCAGCTGCCAAGCGTCTGAATTTTGATCACGTGACCGCAGTGATGTGCAATGGTGATAAGTGTGAAAAACGGTCAAAAGTGCCTTTTTTCACTGCTGTTGTAACTTCGAAGGTCACTAAATGAACTGACACCACCAGCTTCTTGGGGGGGGGGATATTTTTGTCTGAAAAAAGAGTCTCCCACCATCACCGGCAAGCCGGGCCAATGGAAAGGCAGGATCAGAGGGGCTCCTGTGGTTGTTAAGGCAACAAGCCCCTGCAAATGGCACCGGGAGAATGGCAAAAATTGTATTATCTGGGATTATAGCTTCAAATGGGAAAATTGCAGGAAGTCCGAGGCGGCAGGCAGCAGATAAATCTCTCGACAGGCAGCAACTGCAAAGGGAAAGCCTCCTTGTGGAGTTATAGGTAGTCCTCGACGTCGTGACCGCTCAAAGTTACAGTGGCCCTGGAAAAACTGACTTGGAATCACTTTCCACACAATCGTTCCAGCCTCCCCGTGTCGCGTGAGCCAAATTTGGAAGTTTGGGCAAATTGGCTCATGTTTACAACGGTGGCTGTGTCCTAGGGTCACGTGGTCCCCCTTTTGCGACCTTCTGGCAGGCAACAGGGAAGCCAAATTCACTTAACAACAACCGTGTTACCGGCTTAACAACCACAGTGATTCATTTACTACTGCTGTGGTAAGAACGGACGTAAAATGGGGCAAAACTCACTGAACGACTCTCTTGCTGAGCAGTGGCCATGTTGGGCTGGATTCTGGTCGTAACTCAAGGACCAGTTGTATCGCATTTGCAGGCAGGAGGCCCTGGGTTCAAGCCTTGGCCTCTGCAACTTGGGTGGGTCAGACAGTCCTGGAATAGATGCCTGCCTCTGGTGTGGCCGAGAACAAGGGATGGAGAAGAGGACAATTGCCCAGGACGATGGGCAGGGGAGTTGCTTTAGCCTTTAACGCTCAGGACTGAATGTAAGGGCTGCCCTCTCAGGAAAGCACAACTCAGGAAACAGGCCTTGTTTCAAAGAGGATGTTTTACTGTGAGAAAGTGATGGCAGAATAAAAAGGCGGAATCTGAAGTTCCCGCGCAAAAGCCTGAAGCTCAAACTTCAGTTCTTCAGTCCCACCCCTGTGCCCCCAGTCCATCAGTAGCCAATCTGTTGGCATGAAGGTGTTATGACAACTTCGAGCTGGAAAGGTAATAACCGGCGTCCGCCTGGCTCTCGTCAGCTGGCAGAAGTGAAAACAGAGGGCCCGCAGGTATTCCATCCTCCCAAATTCCCATGTAGATAGATCAAGGCGAAAGTAGAAACGAAGGCTAGCAATACAAAAACATCCTCAATCCATGCCCCGGTGTGCTCCCCCTCCCCTTTCTTATGGCAGCGTTCCAAAGGGAACTGACACTAAAGCAATGATGGCGAACCTTTTAGAGAGCGAGTGGTCTCTAGGGACCGTACTGGCCCCGTCCCTGCTCCATCCCCTGCTCCGTCCCCACTCCGCCCCCATCTCCCACCCCACCTGCCCACAGGGCCACTCACTGCCTCCAGGGCCCGCCGCAGATCACCCAGGCAGCCCTGCAATGCTATGG
The DNA here is from genome assembly GCA_039797435.1 of Crotalus adamanteus. NCBI lineage: Eukaryota > Metazoa > Chordata > Lepidosauria > Squamata > Viperidae > Crotalus > Crotalus adamanteus. The sequence continues at coordinate 357,550,083 of CM077918.1, read as the reverse complement.
TGGTCACGCTGTCTGCCCGCGCCTTGCAGCATTAGCTGTGCATGATGGAGTGTGAGGGCAGAGTCTTGTCTACGCTGCCTGGCTGCCATGTCCTTGGCTGCACTGCTCTGTGTGGGCCACGTTCAGGGGCAACTCTTCTCCAGGGGAGCTGCTGGTGAGGAGGGTGTCGCGGGGGAGGCGAGGCTGGGGCAACGGCACGTGTGCCCACAGAGAGAGCTCCGAGTGCCGCCTCTGGCACCCGTGTCACAGGTTTGCCACCGCTGCACTAAGGGAACTGACACTAAAGGGAAACAACACTAATCTTAAGCCAGTGGCCCGCAACCTTTTGAGCACCAGGGACCATTTCCGTGGAGAGAGGACCGGAGGGGACATGGTTTTATGCGTTGCCTGCATCTCACGTATGGGGCTTTGCTTGTTTGTGCGGCCTGGTTTCTGACATGCTGTGGACCGGTGCTGGTCCTCGACCCAGGTGTCGGGGACCCCTACAGTAAGCCACTGTCTGTATCTCTCTTCTGTGTCCAGCGTACGTGCTGAGCTGTGCCTTCCCTGCGCGGCCGGCCTACGGCGACGTCTCTGTCAGCAGCACTCATCCGGGAGGCCAAGCATGCTTCTCCTGCGTTGTGGGGTACCAGTTGGTGGGGAAGCCCTGCCTGTCATGCCTCAATGCCACCCATCCCTTCTGGAGCCGCCAGGAGCCCACCTGCGTCGGTGAGTCAGCCAGGGGTCGAGCAGCAGAGCAGGGAAGGGGGCGCCACGCCGGATGTGGACCCCAACTGGCATTGTCCGTTCGGTGCTCTTCTTGCAGCGGCGTGTGGAGGGGTGATCCAGAACGCCACCACTGGGCGTGTCGTGTCGCCAGGTTTCCCGGCCAACTACAGCAATAACCTCACCTGCCACTGGGTGTTGGAGGCGCCACCTGGGCAGCGGCTGCACCTGCATTTCGAGAAGGTCTCCTTGGCAGAGGATGACGACAGGTGGGTCCTCAGAGGATGGGAGGGCAAGGGATGGGGGAGCGAGGTCTTTTGTTGAGGCTGGTGAGGTTCCCCCCCCAAAAAAAGAGTGTTTTGCTGGTATCTTGATTGCTTCCTCACCACAGCCCTTTGAGGGGAAAGAGAGTGCACCTTGCTAGCTGGGGAATTCTGGGAGTTGAGGTCCACCCCTCTTAAAGCAGGCTGGCTGGGGGATTCTGGGAGTGGAAGCCCACCCCTCTTAAAGCATCCTGGCTGGGGGATTCTGGGAGTAGAAGTCCACTCCTCTTAAAGCAGGCTGGCTGGGGGATTCTGGGAGTGGAAGCCCACCTCTCTTAAAGCAGGCTGGCTGGGGAATTCTGGGAGTGGAAGCCCCCTCTTAAAGCATTCTAGCTGGGGGATTCTGGGAGTGGAAGCCCACCCCTCTTAAAGCAGGCTGGCTGGGGGATTCTGGGAGTGGAAGCCCACCCCTCTTAAAGTATCTAGGCTGGGGAATTCTGGGAGTGGAAGTCCACCCCTCTTAAAGCAGGATGGGTGGGGAATTCTGGGAGCTGAACATCCATCTGAAATCTGCCAAGGTCAAGAAACCTTGTTCTACAGGAATGGCATTGCCAGTCTACAACATGGGGGTTCAATGGTCAAGAGCCCCCGACAGGGCTCCTCTTTTGCCCCCTGCTGTACCCCCCCCCAGAAACAACTTTCATCCTACTCAGACTGATCCTCCCAGCACCTAATTGGGATGTCCAGACAGGGGTGGGTAAAATAACCCGGATTTTACCCACTGCCATATACAGAGAGCCCTAGACTTACGTTTGACTTAAGCTTGTGATCGTTGGAAGTTACAAAAGCACTAAGAAAATAATAACTTACCACCTTTTCACACACTTACGACCGTTGCAGCACCCCCGTGGTCAGGTGATTAACATTTGGATGCTTGGCTACTGCCATGTACTTAGGACGGTTGCAACATCCCAGATTCAAACGATCCCTTTTTGTGACCATCTGACTAGCCAGGTCAATGCGGAATCCAGTTTCACCTAACGACCGTGTGACGAACTTAACCACCGCAGCGATTCACTTAGTAACGGTGGCAAAAAAGGTCATAAAATTTGGGGGGGTGGCGGGTGGAGTCACCTAAATGTCTTGCTTAGCAACGGAAATGTTGGTTTCAATTGCAGTCGTAAGTCGAGGTGTACCTTTGATCAAACTCTGCCCTGTTTTTACCACACTGCAGCACCCGTCAAGCGAAGGGCAATCCCACGACTGGGGGCTCCCCGTTTTGGAACCCCCCCGTTCCCCCAAATCAAGGAGTCCTTGGGACCCTCAGAAATGAGATCTGCCCCTCTTTGTTGCAGGCTAATAATCCGTAATGGCAACAACATTGAGGCGCCTCCGGTGTACGACTCGTACGAGGTCGAGTATCTGCCCATCGAGGGGCTGGTCAGCACCAGCCGTGGTTTCTTCATCGAGTTTTCCACGGATAGCGGTGGCGTGGCCGCCGGCGTGGCCCTGCGCTATGAGGGTGAGTGGTCCAGAAGAGCTGGGGTCCCCCCCCAAGGCCTTGCCAACCTGTTGCAGGGGGTTCGACTAGAATAGGCAACCTTGGCTCTTTTATCACTCGTGGACTTCAACTCCCAGAATTCCTCAGCCAGCCATGCTGAGGGGAAAGGGAGAGGTTCCAAGCTGAGCTATGCTGGCTCAGGAATTCTGGGAGTTGAAGTCCACAAGTCATGAAGGGGGGCATAGTTCCCCCATGATGGCTCAGGAATTCTGGGAGTTGAAGTCCACCAGTCATGAAGGGAGCCATAGTTCCTCCGTGCTGGCTCAGGAATTCTGGGAGTTGAAGTCCACCAGTCATGAAGGGGCCATAGTTCCCCCATGCTGGCTCAGGAATTCTGGGAGGTGAAGTCCACAAGTCATAAAGGGGCCATAGTTCCCCCATGCTGGCTCAGGAATTCTGGGAGTTGAAGTCCACCAGTCATGAAGGGACCATAGTTTCCCCATGCTGGCTCAGGAATTCTGGGAGTTGAAGTCCACCAGTCATGAAGGGACCATAGTTTCCCCATGCTGGCTCAGGAATTCTGGGAGTTGAAGTCCACCAGTCATAAAAGAGCCAAGGTTGCCTACCCCTGGACTAGAAGATCTCCACGGTCCCGTCCAACTCTGTTAAACCTGTTGCCCTTCCCCGCTTCAACTGTGCTGGCTGAGGCTGATGGGAACTGTAGTCCGGGGGCCTGCTAAAGGAAGCAGACCAAGGCCTTCTCCGCCCTTTTCTGCCCTTTGCAGCCTTCCGGCCCGGCCACTGCTATGAGCCCTTCGTCAAGTACGGGAACTTCACCTCCAGCAATGGCAGCTACAAAGTGGGCACCACGGTGGAGTTTGCCTGCGAGCCCGGCTACACCCTGGAGCAAGGCTCAGTCATCATTGAGTGCGTGGACCCCGCCAATCCGCAATGGAACGAGACGGAGCCGGCTTGCCGAGGTGAGGGATGGGGAGGGGCAGGGCTGGAGGAAGGCCCACCGTCCTGGCTTCTCAGGTGCCAAAGACCCGCTGATCCGTTGCTACTCATGCCTAGGCAGGGGAGACTTCCCAACTCGTGGTCAGCACTTGATTGGAGTTAGAAAGTGTCAATGGAATTCAAGGATGGCTGGGCTTACTTAGTTCACTTGTGGCTACGCAGAGATTCTAGGCTAATGCCTCTTTTGACTCTGCCCCCAGGTTCTGCCACTCCTTCTCCTACACGGCTTTCCTTCTCAATTTTTTCACTTTCACATTTTTCCTTCCTCCCTGCCTCCCTGCCTCCCTCCCATTCCTATCTTAACAAAGGGGAAGGAAAGAAGGAAGGAAGGAGGGAGAGAGGGAGGGAGGAGGGTAGGAAGGAAGGGAGGGAGAGGAGGGAGGAGAGAAGGAAGGAAGGAGGAAGGGAGGGAAGCAGGGAGGGAGTAAAGAAGGAGGGAGAGAGGGAGGAGGGTAGGAAGGGAGGGAGGGAGAGAGGGAGAGGAGTGAGAAGAGAGGGAAGGAAGGAGGGAGGGAAGGAAGGGAGGGAGGGAGGAAAGAAGGAAGGAGGGAGGGAGAGAGGGAGGAGGGTAGGAAGGAGGGGAGGGAGGGAGGAGAGAGGGAAGGAGGGAAGGAGGGAGGGTGGGAAGGAGGAAAGAAGGAAGGGAGAGGGAGGGAGGATGGTAGGAAGGGAGGGAGGGAGAGGAGGGAGGAGAGAGGGAAGGAGGGAGGGAGGGAAGGAGGGAAGGAGGAAGGGAGAAAAGAAGGAAGGAGGGAGAGAGGGAGGGAGGAGGGTAGGAAGGAAAGAAGGAGGGAGGGAAGGAGGGAAGGAAGGAGGGAGGGAGGGAGGAAAGAAGGAGGGAGAGGGAGGGAGGAGGGTAGGAACGGAGGGAAGGAGGGAAGGAAGGAGGGAGGGAGGAAAGAAGAAAGGAGGGAGAGAGAGGGAGGGAGGAGGGTTGGAAGGAAGGAAGGAGGGAGGGAGGGAAGGAGGAAAGGAAGGAGGGAGGGAGGAAAGAAGGAAGGAGGGAGAGAGGGAGGGAGGGAGTAGAGAGGGAAGGAAGGAGGGATGGAGGAGGGAAGAAAGGAGGGAGGGAGGGAGAAAGGGAGGGAGGAGGGTAGAAAGGAAGAAGGAAGAAAGAGAAAGAAGGAAAGGAAAGAAGGAAGGAAGGAAGGAAGGAAGGAAGGAAGGAAGGAAGGAAGGAAGGAAGGAAGGAAGGAAGGAAGGAAGGGATCGAAAAAACCAGCACTGGCAAGGCCGGTAACCCAACCCAGGTGTGTGACCTGTTTCTCCCCTGTGTCCCAACAGCCGTGTGCAGTGGGGAGATCACGGATGCGTCCGGAGTGGTTTTATCCCCCAACTGGCCTGAGCCGTATGGAAAAGGGCAGGACTGCATCTGGGGGGTCCACGTGGAGGAGGACAAGCGCATCATGCTGGACATACGTGTGTGAGTGGATGGCTTCTCCCTCCCCCTCTTTCGCACCGGGACCGGGTTCTCATTAAGGCGGGCAAACCAAGAGCAGGGCAGCCAGGGCCCTCCCACACGTCAATCCTCGATTTACGACGACAACTGAGACCAGAATTTCTCTTGCCAAGCAAGGCGGTTGTTAAGCGAGTTGCGCCTCATTTTACGACCTTATTGGCCACGGTTGCTAAGCAAATCACTGCCGTTGTTAAGTGAATCACATCGAATAGAATAGAATAGAATAGAATAGAATAGAATAGAATAGAATAGAATAGAATAGAATAGAATAGAATTACAGAGTTGAAAGGGAGCTTGGAGGTCATCTAGTCCAACCCCCTGCTCAGGTAGGAAACACTATACCATTTCAGAGAAAGGGCTGTCCAGTTTCTTCTTAAAAACTTCCCCTGTTGGAGCAACCTCAATTTCTGGAAACAAGCTGTTCCACAGATGAATTGTTCTCATTGTCAGGAAAATATAATAATAATAGTAATAGTAATAATAATAATAATAATAATAATAATATAAAAATAAAAATAATAATAATAAAGTTGGAAGGGATCTTGAAGGTCATCTAGTCCAACCCCCTGCTCAGGCAGGAAACCCTATACCATTTCAGACAAAGGGCTGTCCAGTCTCTTTTTCAAAACTTCCAGTGTTGGAGCCTTCACAGCTTCTGGAGGCAAGGAGTTCCACTGGTTAATTGCTGGGAAAAACAGAGAATAAAATCCAATTGACAACCCAATTATCGGCGTTCCCGTGCCCGCGGTTTCCTTCTGCGCCGCTGTGAATTTGGCAGAGGGCTCCCTTGTTGACGCAGCCCCCTTTCTTCCCCCCCCCACAAATCCCTCCCCCCCGCTTGTCCTGAAAGGTTGCGTTTGGGCAAAGGGGACACGCTGACCTTCTACGACGGGGACGACCTGACGGCCCGCATCCTGGGCCAGTATTCTGGCTCCCACCAGCCCTTCCAGCTCTTCACCTCCATGGCCGACGTCACCATCCAGTTCCAGTCGGATCCGGGAAGCAGCGCCGTCGGTTACCGGCAGGGTTTCATCGTCCATTTTGCCGGTAAGCGGAGCAGCTGCCTTCTCTTCAGACACATCCTCCCCCCTCCCCAAAAGGCTTTCTCGGCTGAGCTTCCGACATTTGGGGGGGGGTTGCAGTTACAGATCGTCCTCGATTGAGCCCCCCAAAATTTCTGTCACCAAGCGAGACAGTCGTAAAGTGAGTTTCCACCCCATTTTACGACTTCTCTGGCCTCCGTTGGTAAGAGAGCCCCTGCGGCTGTGAAGTGAGTCACACGGTCGCTAAGCGAAGCTGGCTTCCCCCCATTGACTTGGCTTGCCAGAAGGTCACGTGACACCCCCCCCCCCCGAGACACTGCAACTGTCATAAGTACATGCCAGTTGCCAAGTGTCCGAAGTCTGATCATGTAACTACGGGGAGGCTGCAATGGTGGCTAAGGGTTTTTTTTCAGTGCTGCCGTAAATTCGGACAGTCACTAAACAAATGGTCGTAAGTTGAGGATTACCTTTACTGCTCCTGATGCTGGAGGCAATACCTAGCCATTCATTTAGACCTGGGGTGGGGTACTATGGCCCCTTGATGACTGGTGGACTTCAACTCCCAGAATTCCTGAGCCAGCCACAAGCTGAAGTCCACAAATCTTATTCTAGTGTAGTCTAGTCTATCCCATAATTCTATTCTATTCTATTCTATTCTATTCTATTCTATTCTATTCTTTTTTATATTCTATTCTATTTTCTATTCTATTCTATTCTTTTTTATATTCTATTCTATTTTATTTTCTATTCTTTTCTTCTGTTCTATTCTATTCTATTCCTATTCTATTCTATTCCATCCCATAATTCTATTCTATTCTATATTCTATTCTATTCCATCCTATAATTCTATTCTTTCTATTCTATTCTATTCTATTCTATTATTTTCTATTCTATTTTCTATATTCTATTCTATTCTATATTCTATTCTATTCCATCCTATAATTCTATTCTTTCTATTCTATTCTATTCTATTATTTTCTATTCTATTTTCTATTCTTTCTTCTATTCTATTCTATTGTATTCTTTTTTCTATTCTATTCTGTTCTATTCTATTCTATTCATTCTGGATTCTCCTCTTCTCTTCTCTTCTCTTCTCTTCTCTTCTCTTATTCCATTCTATATTTCTGCGGAGATACGGTTAGTGCAACCAAGAGGAACTGACCGCCTCCCCCCACTTGCAGACTTCCCACTGGGCTGGGTGTGGGTTAAAAGAGCTCTCCTCCCCCACCCCACCCCCCAACCAGCTTCCAAGGCATCCCTTGCCAGCCCCCCCAGGCATGTTTCTCTCTTCTTCCTTGGCAGAGGTTCCACGCAACGACACTTGCCCGGAGCTGCCGGAAATTCCCAACGGCTGGAAGACCACCTCGCACCCGGAGCTGATCCACGGGGCTGTGGTTACCTACCACTGCTACCCTGGCTACGAGCTGGTGGGCACGGAGCTCCTGATGTGCCACTGGGACCTGGTGTGGAGCGGGGACTTGCCCTCCTGCCAGAAAGGTGAGGGGGTGGGGGGGTGGGGAGGAAGATCTGGGGCCGGGAGGGGTGGAGGAGGAGGAGGAGAAGGAGGAGGAGGAGGAAGAGGAGGAGGAGGGGGAAGAGGAGGAGGAGGGGGAAGAGGAGGAGGAGGAAAAATAATCTATGGGGTCTTCGATGCTCTCTGAGTTTGGATGTTTTCTTGCAGACGTTTCATGACCCAACTAGAGAATGTTATCAGTGCTAGAAGGGAGTGGGGTTTATGGAGAGGAGGAGGAGGAGGAGGAGGAGGAGGAGGAGGAGGAGGAGGAGGAGGAGGAGGAGGAGGAGAACTGTGAAGTCCCTGATGCTTCACTGAACTTGGTTGTTTACTTGCAGACGTTTCATTATCCCACTAGGGAACATCATCCGTGCGTTCGGGTGGGGGTTTTGTCCCCTGTTTATATAAGTAACTTGCTCTGCCAATGTGTGTGTGTGTGTGTGTGTGTGTTCTTTCCTCAATGGGGTTTTAATTTATTTTAAGAGGGTTTGCTGTCGAGAGTCTCTTGCTGAGATGGGCAGCGTACAAATAAAAAAAAAATGCAAACACGGGAAAGAGCTTCGATCCCATGTTGGTGGCCCCCACCTTGACCCTCTTGACCCCCCCTGCCTTCTGGATGCCCCTATTGAGGGTGGCTCCTTCTGGGTCCCGCCCCTGCCTGGGGGAATTGTGATGGCCCTTGTTTGTGTGTGTGTGTGTGTGAGAGAGAGAGGGGGGGGGGGAAGAGGAAGAGAGGAAGAGAGAAAGAAAGAGAGAGAAAAGGAGAGAAAGAGAGAGGGAGGGAGAAATAGAGAGGGAGAGAGAAAGGGAGAGAGAGAAAGAGAGAGGGAGAGAAAGGGAGAGAGAGAGAGAAAGAGAGGGAGGGAGAGAGGGAGGGAGAGAGAGAGAAAGAGAGAGAGGGATGGAGGGAGAGAGAGAAAGAGAGAGGGAGGGAGTGAGAGAGAGAAAAAAGAGAGAGAGAGGGAGGGAGGGAGGGAGGGAGATGGGGAATACATGGCTGATGGTTTTCTCTCCTCCTCTCTTTAGTATCCTAAACTACGAAATGGGCAAAATAAGAGTTTAAAATCCTCTGGATTTTTGGGGGGGTGGGGGGTGGAGGGAACATATCATGAGTACCCCAGGAAAAAAGCTCCCACGTTTTAAAACAGCCATAAGGGATGCTGAGTCAACCTTTAGATGTTGATTGACAGCTGCTTTCTAGGAATTTAGCGCAAGGCTGTCCAACCTGGGCTGCTTTCAGACTTGTGGACTTCAACTCCCAGAATTCCCCAGCCAGCCATGGCTGGCTGGGGAATTCTGGGAGTTGAAGTCCACAAGTCTCAAAGCAGCCCAGGATTGGACAGCCCTGATTTAGAAGGCTTCCCCAGAAGCTAAACCTGGCTTAGATCCTCCCTGCAAAGAAGGAAGAGGGAGGACCCCAACGGCAGAAGGGTTTTGGGGAGGGGGTGGGGGGCATCCAAGTGGGGGGTCACATTTCCTAAAAGCTGCTCTATTGTGGTGGTAAGAACCACTTCGGGCTTTATGCTGGGTGCGTCAAGAGCTCCCCCAGCTGGTCGACGAGAGGATCGCGGCCCAAAATATTACAAAACCCATTTTATGACCGCTGGGAGTTACGTCCAGGATGGGCAGGCTCTGTAACTGTTATAACCTGAGGACTATCTGTACACCTTCCTTTTTTTTCCCCTGTCTCTTTCAGTGCAACAGTTCATTTAATGACCGTTCCAAGGTATAACGGCACTGCAAAAAGTGACTTAGGACCCTTTTTCGGACTTACGACCGTTGCAGTCATGTGACTGTGGTCCAAAATTCAGAAACTTGGCCACTGACTCAGATTTACGACGGTCGCAATGTCCCGGGGTCAGGTGATCCCCTTTTCCAACCTCCTGACAAGCGAAGTCAGTGGGGGAAGCTAGATTCATGTAACGACCGTGTGACTAACCTGCAGCAATTCACTTAACAACAGTGCTAAGAAAGGTCATAAAATGGGGCAAAACTCACTTAACAACTCTTGTTTAGCAACAGAAATTGTGGGCTCAGTTGTGGTCGTAAGTTGAGGACTGCCTGCATTTATGACAGTTGCAGAGTCCCAGGGACAGGTAGTAGTAGTAGTAGCAGCAGTAGTAGTAGTAATAATAACAACAACAATAGCAACAAAACAATAATAACAATAACAACAATAACAATAACAACAACAAAACAATAACTATAACAACAACAATAGAGGGAGGCTCAGCCAATTTCACTGTATGCATGTTATACTTTGATAATAAAGGGTTTATTATTATTAACAACAACAACAACAACAACAATAATAATAATAATGTTGGAAGGGAGGTAATGTTGGAGGTCATCTAGCCCAACCCCCCTGCTCAGTCTGGAAAGATCTGCTTAACAACCGTGTTCCTCACTTAACAACTGCAGCGATTCACTTAACAGTGGTAAGAAAGGTCGTAAAATGGGACACAAAGCTCACTGAACGACTGTCTCGCTTAGCAACAGAAGTGTTCGGCTCAATTGTGGTCGTACGTCGAGGACTACCTCTATGCGTGTGTGTGTGTTTGTGCGCGTGTGTGTGTGTATGTATGTGTATAATTCCACGCCCTGTTGATTATTGTCGTAACTGGAGGACTACTTGTAAAAGATGGGGTGTGGGTGTAGGTGCTTGTGTAGCCCTTTCCAGGCCCTGTGCAAACAGCTGCTGAGTGTAGATCCCCCCTCCCCAAAATAGACACAGGCTGCCACTGTGCCCGGGGGTCTCCCTCTGCTTTGCCTGTCGGTTCTTCCTTTGTCACACAAAAGCAGATCCCCTGTCCCAGGGACATGGCGACCGTCGTAACTAGGAGTCGGTTGCCAAGGATCCGGAATTTTGAGCACCCTCGTTGTCTTTATCTCTCACAGTGACGGCGTGTCCGGACCCCGGAGATGTGGAGCACAGCCGGCGCGTGGTGTCCACCAGCAAGTTTCCAGTGGGCTCCACCATCCAGTTCCTCTGCGACGGGGGCTTCGTCCTGGCTGGTGCTGCAGAGATTGCCTGCCACGACCGGCCGGCTGGGGGTCCGAAGTGGAGTGACCGTCTGCCCAAATGCATCCGTAAGGCTTCCACCTAGACACAGGGATAGGCGACCTGGGCCCCTTCATGACTGGTGGATTTCAACTCCCAGAATTCCTGAACCAGCATGGGGGAATTATGGCCCCTTCATGACTTATGGACTTCAACTCCCAGAATTCCTGAGCCAGCATGGGGAACTGTGGCCCCCTTCATGACTTGTGGACTTCAACTCCCAGAATTCCTGAGCCAGCATGGGGGAACTATGGCCCCCTTCATGACTTGTGGACTTCAACTCCCAGAATTCCTGAGCCAGCATGGGGGAGCTATGGCCCCCCTCATGACTTGTGGACTTCAACTCCCAGAATTCCTGAGCCAGCATGGGGGAACTATGGCGCCTTCGTGACAGGTGGACTTCAACTCCCAGAATTCCTGAGCCAGCATGGGGGAACTATGGCCCCTTCGTGACTGGTGGACTTCAATTCCCAGAATTCCTGAGCCAGCATGGGGGAACTATGGCCCCCTTCATGACTTGCGGACTTCAACTCCCAGAATTCCTGAGCCAGCATGGGGGGAACTATGGCCCCTTCGTGACTGGTGGACTTCAACTCCCAGAATTCCTGAGCCAGCATGGGGGAGCTATGGCCCCCTTCATGACTTGAAGTCCACAAGTCCTAAAAGGGCCAAGTTGGAAGACCCCTGTCTTAAAGCATCCTGGCTGAGGAATTCTGGGAGTTGAAGTCCACAAGTCATCCAAGGGCGAAGCTTGAAGACCCCTGACTTAACGACTTTAAGGTGTGTGGACTTCAACTCCCAGCATTCCTCAGCCAGCACAGGAATTCTGGGAGTTGAAGTCCACCCATCTCCAAGTTGCAAGGAGGAGAAATGTTGTTTTAAAGGCTCCCCTGTTCCTCAAGGGGCAGACTAGAAATCTAAACACCAGTGGGCAGAACTGGACTGGTAAGGAAAGGAGTTCGAATCCTGTCCTTCTCTTCTTCCAGCCGAGGTCTACGAACCCTGCCGCAACCCGGGAGGACCTGAACACAGCACTCAGCATCCCGAAAAGCAGCTCTACCAAACCGGGACCAGCCTGCGCTTCACCTGTGCCGCCGGCTACCTGCTGCTGGGCAACGCCGTCGTCCGATGCCTACCTGGGCACCCCTCACACTGGAGTGGCCCTCCCCCGCTTTGCAAAACTGGTCAGTTTCCGGGGTGGCGGGGAGGGGTCAAGGATGAAGGTCAGCCGCCAGCTCCGGCATCCTTTGCACGAAGTAGGCAGATCCCACTTACTAGAGGTAGTCCCCAACTTAGGATGGTTCGTTTAGTGACCGTTCATAGTTACAGCGCACCGGGAAAAAGTGACTTATGACCGTTTTTCACACTTAACGAGCGTTGCAGCATTCCCCAGGGTCACGGGATCAAAATTCAGATACTTAGCAACCGACTCGTATTGATGACGGTTGCAGCGTCCCGGGGGGGGGGGGAGTCACGTGATTCGGCTTTTGCGACCTTCCGACCAGCAAAGTCAACGGGGGAAGCTGGATTCACTTAACGAGCATGTGACTCGCTTAACGACTGCCGTGATTCGCTTACCAGAAAAATGGTAAAACGGAGCGAAACTCGCTGAACGAATGTTTCACTTAGCGACATCAGTATTGGGCTCCACTGTGGTGATAACTCGAGGGCTATCTGTATTTTTTAATTGATTTAATTTTATTTAATTTTATTTGTTTAATTTTGTTTATTTAGTGATGGATGGATGGATGGATGGATGGATGGATGGATGGATGGATGGATAGATAGATAGATAGATAGATAGATAGACAGACAGACAGACAGACAGACATAGACATAGACATAGACATAGACATAGACCAGGGGTAGGCAACCATGGCTCTTTTATGACTCGTGGATTTCAACTCCCAGAATTCCTGAGCCAGCCATGCTGAGGGGAAAGGGAGAGGTTGAGCCATGCTGGCTCAGGAATTCTGGGAGTTGAAGTCCACCAGTCATAAAGAGCCAAGGTTGCTTGCCCCTGACATAGATAGATAGACAGATAGATAGATAGATAGATAGATAGATAGATAGATAGATAGATAGATAGATAGATAGATAGATAGACAGACAGACAGACAGACAGACAGACAGTCAGACAGTCATAGACAGACAGATAGATATAGATATATATAGAGCAGTGGTTCTCAACCTTTCTAATGCCGCAACCCCATAATACAGTTCCCCATGTTGTGGTGACCCCCAACCACTTATACATCACCAGGTGCCAGGGGCGTGGCCAAAGAAAAGGGGGAAAAAATGGCGGACAGCCTTGTTTGGCGACCCCCTGAAATGGTCGTTTGACCCCAAATGGGGTCCCGACCCACAGGTTGAGAACCACTGATACAGAGAGAGAGAGAGATAGACAGAAAGACAGACAGACAGACATAGACAGACACACAGACAGACAGACAGATAGATATAGATATATAGAGAGATAGATATATAGAGAGACAGACAGACAGACAGACAGACAGACATAGACAGACAGACAGACAGACAGACAGACAGATAGCAAAGCTGGTTGGGGAATTTTGGGAGTTGAAGTCCGCCCATCTTAAAGGGGCCGCGGTTGACAGATATTCTGGGATCTGAGAATCACTTTGGGAATTGCCAGCTCGCTAGGCCCCTCCGTAATGCCGCCCTCTGCATCTCTTCCAGCCTCCAGCAATGAGTTTCATGCCAACCCGAAACTGGACGGTAAGACTGGGAGGGGGAGGGGTCCTAAAGACGGCCTTTGCCCGCCCTGCTGCTGCTTTCTTCTGCTGGGGGGGGGGGGAGCGTGCAGGATGGTGAAGTGCAATCAGACTCTGCCGGTGTTTGTTGACATCCAGCTGGCTGCCCCTACCTTGCTTTTTCTGACGTGCCCCAAAGGTCAACAACCCCTTTAGGGCTGAGCTTTTGGGCTCTCGCTCTCCTCCCCTCCCTCTGCTGCCTTGCCCCCCAAAACTCACCCTCCCGCTTCTTCCTGCAGCTGTGGCCAAGGTGATGCCAGCCAGGGAGCCCTGGCAAGGGTCCAGCGTGGCCTTTGCCATCTTCCTACCGGTGGCTGTCGTTGGGTTGCTTCTGGGCACCGTCTACCTGTACGTTTCCAGGTGAGCGGCGGTGGCTGGGTGGGAGAGCTGACCGGAAGGGGGGGTACACAGCCCCCCCTCTCACGTGTCTTGACCCCAGTCTCCTTCCTTCCTCGCTGGCTGCCCAGGCATCAGGGGAAGTCATCGCTGCCGGCACCCCTGTCAACGTCACAATCCTACGACCACATCCGAGGCGGTGCGGCTTTTGACAACCCCACGTATGACACTCGAGTAAGTGGGTGCCCCTCCCTTCCCCAGCTGTGCCAGAGAGGGAAGCAAGAGGGCCAATGGAGTGGGGTAGAGGGTCTTATATTAATAATAATAATAATAATAATAATAATAATAATAATACTAGTAAAGTTGGAACGGACCTTGGAGGTCATCTAGTCCAACCCCCTGCTCAGGCAGGAAACCCTAGACCATTTAGGACAAATGGCTGTCCAGTCTCTTCTTAAAAACTTCCAGTGTTGGAGCATTCACAGCTTCTGGAGGCAGGTGGTTCCACTGGTTAATTGTTCTGACTGTCAGGAAGTTTCTCCTTAGTTCTAGCTTGCTTCTCTCCTTGATTAGTTATACTATATATATGGTATATAGTATATATGGTATATGGTATATATGGTATGAGATTGGACAACCATTTGTCTGAAATGGTATACGGTTTCCTGCCTGAGCAAGGGGCTGGACTAGAAGACCTCCAAGGTCCCTTCCAGCTTCTATTCTATTCTATTCTATTCTATTCTATTCTATTCTATTCTATTCTATTCTACTCTACTCTACTCTACTCTACTCAATTCTATTCTGCTTTCTACATTCTACATTCAATTCTGTTCTGTTCGGTTCTATTTCTATTTCTATTTCTATTTCTATTGGGTCTCCTGCTTGAGCAGGGGGTTGGACTAGAACACCTCCAACGTCCCTTCCAGCTCTATTCTGATTGATTGGGGAGCCGGGGAGCTAAAGCTCACCCCCTCAGCCTGGTGTCCTCGGATTACAGCATCCATCAGCCCCAGCTGCCAGGCTCAACAGAGCTGGTTGGGAAAATATTCCCCTTTCCCTCTGAAATTTTTCTTTCCAAAGGGGGTTGCATTCACATTCTTCGTGGATCGTAATTGTTTGGCATCCTACCTCATGCAGGGACCATTTAGAACAGGGGTAGGCAACCTTGGCTCTTTTATGACTGGTGGACTTCAACTCCCAGAATTCCTGAGCCAGCCATGGTGAGGGGAAAGGGAGAGGCTTCCAAGCTGAGCCAGGCTGGCTCAGGAATTCTGGGAGTTGAAGTCCACCAGTCAAGAAGGGGGCCATAGTTCCCCCATGCTGGCTCAGGAATTCTGGGAGTTGAAGTCCACCAGTCATAAAAGAGTCAAGGTTGCCTAGCCCTAACCTAGAAGGATCAGGAAGGACTTGCATTCAAAACCTCCATCTTTGGGATAGCAAGAGAAGAGGAATAGAATAGAATAGAATAGAATAGAATAGAATAGAATAGAATAGAATAGAATAGAATAGAATAGAATAGAATAGAATAGAATTGGAAGGGACCTTGGAGGTCTTCTAGTCCAGCCCCTTGCTCAAGCAGGAGAACCTATCCCATTTCAGACAAATGACTGTCTAGCCCAGGGGTAGTCTACCTTGGCTCTTTTATGACTGGTGGATTTCAGCTCCCAGAATTCCTGAGCTAGCATGGCTCACCTTGGAAACCTCTCCCTTCCCCTCAGCATGGCTGGCTCAGGAATTCTGGGAGTTGAAGTCCACGAGTCATAAAAGAGCCAAGGTTGCCTACCCCTGGTCTAGCCTCTTCTTAAAAATCTCCAGTGGAACACCCACGATTTCTGGTGGCAAGCTGTTCCACTGGCTGATCGTCCTCAGTATCAGCAAGTGGATCCTTGCATCTTTAATGAAAAGGACGAGGGGGGACATGATAGCAGCATTCCAGTATCTCAGGGGCTGCCCCAAAGAAGAGGGAGTCAAGTTCTTCTCCAAAGCACCTGAAGGCAGGACGAGAAGCCACGGGTGGAAACTCATCAAGGAGAGAAGCAACCTGGAACTAAGGAGAAACTTCCTGAAAGCGAGAACAATTATCCAGTGGAACAACCTGCCTCCAGAAGCAGTGAATGTTTCAACACTGGAAGTTTTTAAGAAGAGACTGGACAACCCATTTGTCTGAAATGGTATAGGGTTTCCTGCCTGAGCAGGGGGTTGGACTAGATGACCTCCAAGGTCCCTTCCAATTATTATTATTATTAACAACTTGCCTTCAGAGGTTGTGGATGCTCCAACACTGGAGGTTTTTAAGAAGAGACTGAACAGCCATTTGTCCGGAATGGTATAGGGTTTCAGGGGGTTGGACTAGATGACCTCCAAGGTCCCTTCCAACTTTACTACTACTCCTACTACTACTCCTCCTACTACTACTACTACTATTATTACTACTACTACTACTGCTATCATTATCATCATCATCATCATTATTATTATTATTATTATTATTATTATTTGTCAATGAAATGAGTCACCTAATGAGCCCAGAGACAGCCGATCTAGTAGTGGGATCCTCTGCTCTGCTGGGTGAGGAATTCTGGGAGATGGAGCCCACCCCTCTTTCAAGAGGATCAGATTGAGAAAGCTGTTCTCAGGTTAACGGAAGGGATCTGGTGCCCTGTAACGTGTAGATGCATTTGCTCCTAAAAGATTCTCCTGCAAACTGAAGGGGCGGGGGGTGTAGGGAGGCCTTCAGCCTTTGGCATGCCCCTGCCCCCTTCAGAGACCGCAGGGAGCCTCTGAAGGCCACCCCAAGCTGGGAGACCCCCTACTCTGCTTTGGAGGAAGGGGCTACCTTGCTTCCTTATTTCCCTGGGGGGGGGGCTGAAGGGCCAACCCCAAGGGCCCAACCCTCTGCAGACTTTTCTCTCTGCAGGAGATGCCGGCGGCAGCGTATGAGGTCTCCATCTAGGGCAGAGCCCACCCTCAAGGGGGGAGCCGGAGGGGCAGGCCTGACCCCCCCTGGATCACAGAGGCTCCCCACTCCTCTCCCCCCAACACAGGACCTGTAAATACCTCCCAGCCAGACCTTCCAAGGAGAAAGACCACGCCGGGGGGGGGGGGGGGAGATGAGCTGCTGGTGGATGGTGCCTCCCCTTCCAGGACCCCCACCCCACACCCTCAGGACCCCATGGCCGCTGCAACATCAGCCCCCCCCCAGCGCAGAATTTGCCTTCCTTCGGGAGAACTGCAGAAAGATTTCCCTTTTTTTCAAAACGAACGCCGACGACCCTTTCTCACGCTCCGGAGTCCATCTTGCGCTGTTTCTCCAGGGAGAGATGCAGGATGCTATTTGAGCCAAGCCCTGAAGCTGTTCCCTAGTTGGGTCAGGAGACGTCTGCAAGAAAACAACGAAGCTCAGAGAGCAGCCGGGACCCCACAGTCGTCGTCTCCTCCTCCTCCTCCTCTCTGCAAACTCCCTCCCTTGTAGCACTGATGATGTTACCTAGTGTGGTCATGAGACGTCTGCAAGAAAACAACGAAGCTCAGAGAGCAGCCAGGACCCCACAGTCGTCTCCTCCTCCTCCTCCTCCCCACTCAGCACATCTATCTTCATTTTAGCACTGATGATGTTACGTAGTTGGGTCATGAAACATCTGCAAGAAAACAACCAAGCTCAGAGACGACCAAGGACTCCACAGTCGTTCTCCTCCTCCTCCTCCTCCTCCTCCTCCTCCTCCTCCTCCTCCTCCTCCTCTCTCCACAAGCCCCCCTCCCTTCTAGAACTGATGATGTTACCTAGTTGGGTCATAAAACATTTGCAAGAAACAGCCCAGCTCAAAGAGCACCCAGGACCCCACAGTCCTCCCCTCCCCCTCCTCCCTTTCTAGTACTGATGATGTTGCCTAGTTGGGTAGAGAAACGTCTGCAGGAAAATCACCAAGCCTCAGAGAGCACCAGGGACCCCACAGTCCTCCTCTCTCCTTCTCCACTCCACAATCTCCCCTCCCTTCTAGAACTGACTATGTTACCTAGCTGAGTCATGAGACGTCTGCAAGGAAAGCGCCCAGCTCAGAGAGCACCGAGGATCCCACAGTCGTCCTCTTCCTCCTTTCTACAAAAACCCACTCCCTTCCAGCACTGCTGATGTTATCTAGTTGGGTCATGAAATGTCTGCAAGAAAACCACCCAGCTCAGAGCCCCAAGCACCCTACAATCCTCCTTCTCCTCTGCCTCCTCCACTCCACAATCTCCCCTCCCTTCTAGTACTGATGTTGTTACCTGATTGGGTCATGAAACGTCTGCAGGAAAACCGCAGAGAGCATCAAGGACCCCACAGTCGTTGTCGTCGTCGTCGTCGTCGTCCTCCTCCTCCTCCTCCTCCTCCTCCTCCTCCTCCTCCTCCTCCTCCCTTCTAGCCCTGATGATGTTCCCTAGTTGGGTCATGAAACATCTACAAGAAAACCAACCAGCTCAGAGAGCACCAAGGACCCCACAGTCCCTTCCTCCTCCTCCTCCTCCTCCTCCTCCTCCTCCTCCTCCTCCTCCTCCTCCTCCTCCTCCTCCTCCTCCTCCTCCTCCTCCCTTCTAGCCCTGATGATGTTCCCTAGTTGGGTCATGAAACATCTGCAGGAAAACCGCCCAGCTCAGAGAGCACCAAGGACACCACCCCCCCCCCAGTTCAACCCTGAGCTACAAAGATTCTCCTTTATCCGTTCTGATCCAAGCAACTAAACAGGCTGGGACCTGCTTCAGGCACGGAAAGGGGGATCGTGGGGAAATCCCAACTTGGACTGGGTTAATAAACGGATAGGAAAAGTCCCCAGGAAAACCCCGGCGGGGAGGGGGGCTGGGAAATTCAGGAAAATTCCCCAGCGATGACAAGAGGCAAACGGAGAAACTGGGGGCCTTGAAGCCAGCAAGAATCCACCGCCCCCCCCCCGTTGGGGTAGCCCCCCCATCCCTCTGTGGGGAAACACACCCAAAAGGAGAGATTGCTTAACATCAATGTCCAGGAGACTCCAAGGACGCCTGCCTTGGGCAGGGGGTTGGACTAGATGACCTCTGAGGTCCCTTCGAGGAAGCTGGGGATCCATTTCAGTTGGAGCAAACTGGGATGGGGCTGGGGGGGGGAAACCCAGTGGGAAAGGAAGAAGAGGGGAGGGGGCCGTCTCTCACTCTTACGGGCGGCCTTCTGCCTCTTTGAAATTCTGAGTTTTAGGTGGGTATCCGTTGAGTGGCGGTCGCTGTTCGGGTTCGAACTGCCTTCGGTCTGTTTTGGAGATTTTGTACACACAACGGCAGGGGCTTCATTTGAAGGAGGGGGGTAACTGTGCTGCTGATTTGGGGATACTGGGATCGGGAAAGGGGGGGGGATTCCTGGGAGCTACAACCAAAGGTCTGCGTAGCCCCCACGTAGCTTACAGGAGGCAAAGACCTGCTCGGAAACTTGGAGGTAGAACAGCAGGGTGCAGAGGTAGTCCCTGGGGGTCCTGAGCCACTGGATCCTTGGAAAACTGAAGCCAGCATTTGAAGAACGCAGCGGCAGATGGCGGGGGTCCCGTTTGGAAAAGGGGAGCTGTGGGGGGGGGGCTGCTGGCTTCCATTGAAGCACGAAAGAGGAAAGTATAGCTCCCCTTTGTAACTCAACCTCAACTCTCCTTGCTCCAAAGTTCTTCTTAAGGCCTGGAGCAAAGAGTGGAGGGTCCCAGAAGCGAGAATCAGCGCTATCTGATGCAAGCCTGTTTGGGTCGGGGCCACACCTCCACACGCACTGGGCTCAAGGTCGGTGGTCCAAACAGGACCTAAAGAACAATATAAACTGGCTGGAACTCAGAGCCATACATATGGCCCTAAAGAGATTCACCGATATAGTACAGGGCCAACATGTCCTGATTTTAATCGACAACATTACAGCCAAGGCCCACGTCAACAGACAAGGGGGGAGAAACTTCTCTAAGAAGTTTTACAGAGTCAGCCTATTTGCCCCCAACAATCTGCGTCCTCCTTTTACCGACCTCAGAAGGACGGAAGGCTGAGTCAACCTGGAGCTGGTCAGGATCGAACTTCCTGGCTGTGGGCAGAGTCAGCCTGCAGTGCTTGCATTCTAATCATTACGCCACCATGGTAGGAAAGAAAGAAAGAAAGAGAGGAAAGGAGGGAGGGAGGGAGGAAAGAAAGAAAAAGAAAAAAAGGGAAAAGGGAGGAAGGAAGGAGAAAAGAGAAGGAAGGAAGGCAAGAAGGAGAGAAGGAGGGAAGGGAGGAAAGGGAGGAAGGAAGGAGAAAAGAGAAGGAAGAAGGGAAGGAAGGAGAAAAGGGAGGGAGAGAAGGAGGGAAGGGAAAAGGGAGGGAAGGAAGGAAAGAAAAAAGGGAGGGAGAGAAGGAAGGAGAAAAGGGAGGGAGAGAAGGAAGGAAGGAGAAAAGGGAGGGACAGAAGGAAGGAAGGAGAAAAGGGAGGGAGAGGAGGGAAGGGGAAAAGAGGGAAGGAAGGGGAAAGGAGGGAGAGAAGGAAGGAAGGGGAAAAGGGAGGGAAGGAAGGCAGGGAGAGAAGGAAGGAAGGGGAAAGGGGGAGGAAGGAAGGAGAAAAGGGAGGGAGAGAAGAAGGGAAGGGAAAAGGGAGGGAAGGAAGGAAAGAAAAAGGAGGGACAGAAGGAAGAAAGGAGAAAAGGGAGGGAGAGAAGGAGGGAAGGGGAAAAGGGAGGGAAGGAAGGAAGGAGAAAAGGGAGGGAGAGAAGGAGGGAAGGGGAAAAGGGAGGGAGAGAAGGAGGGAAGGGGAAAAGGGAGGGAAGGAAGGAGAAAAGGGAGGGAGAGAAGGGGAAAAGGGAGGGAGAGAAGGAGGGAAGGGGAAAAGGGAGGGAAGGAAGGAAGGAGAAAAGGGAGGGAGAGAAGGAGGGAAGGGGAAAAGGGAGGGAAGGAAGGAAGGAGAAAAGGGAGGGAGAGAAGGAGGGAAGGGGAAAAGGGAGGGAGAGAAGGAGGGAAGGGGAAAAGGGAGGGAGGGAAGGAAGGAGAAAAAGGAGGGAGAGAAGGGGAAAAGGGAGGGAGAGAAGGAGGGAAGGGGAAAAGGGAGGGAAGGAAGGAAGGAGAAAAGGGAGGGAGAGAAGGAACTTAGAGAAGGACTACTTGTAGGTATCTATCGATGTGGGGGTTCCTGGGGGGGGACCCTTGAGAGCGGTCAGCATCATAGCGGCTACTAAGTGGTTCTCCCAGGTTTAACGTAAAGGCAGCTTTCTCACCGTGAGCATCTGGGCAGCCTACTAAAGGTCTTGAGGAGGGGCTCCAGGTCTCCCCACAAATTGGGAGGAAAGCTGTTCTCCCCCAATCCTGTGGGGTGGAAGCTTCAGCATGGGGGGGGGACCCAGAAAAAGGCCCTGGAATAGGAGTAGAGTGGAGTGAAGTGAAATGGAATGCAATAGAGAATAGAGTAGAGTAGAATAGAATAGGAGTAGAATAGAATTAAATTAAGAATAGAATAGAATAAGGAATGGAATAGAACAGAACAGAAAATAAAAGAAAACAAAAGAAAAAATGAATAGAATAGAATAGGAATGGAAGAGAAGAATAAGGAATAGAATAGAATTATGGGATAGAATAGAATTATGGTATGGAAGAGAAGAATAAGGAATAGAATGGAATGGAATAGAATAGAATTAAAATAAGAATAGAATAAGGAATGGAGTAGAACAGAACAGAAAATAAAACAAAAGAAAAAATGAATAGAATAGGATAGGAATGGAAGAGAAAAAAAGGAATAGAATAGAATTATGGGATGGAATAGAATTATGGGATGGAAGAGAAGAATAAGGAATAGAATAGAATTAAATTATAGGATAGGATAGAATGGAATGGAATGGAAAAGAATGGAATAGAATAGAAAAGAAAATATGGAATGGAATAGAGCTGGAAGGGACCTTGGAGGTCTTCTAGTCCAGCCCTCTGCTCAGGCAGGAGAACTTATACCATCTCAGACAAGTGGCTGTCCAGTCTCTTCTTAAAAACCTCCAGTGATGGAGCGCCCACGATTTCTGGTGGCAAGGAGTTCCACTGGTTGATTGTCCTCCCTTTTAGGAAGTTTCTCCATAATTCCAGGTTGCTTCTCTCCTTGATCAGTTTCCAACCGTTGTTTCTTGTCCTGCCCTCAGCTGCTTTGGAGAAGTAGCTTGACTCCCTCTTCTTTGGGGCAGCCCCTGAGATATTGGAAGACTGCTAGAAGTTGAGCAGATTGAAGGTGATAACCAGCATTTTGGTGGCTTCCACATTGCGTTCAGAGGCAGCCCTATCTTGAGCACACCGCAGTAGTCTAGCCACATGGGGAGGAGGGCCTGGGTCACGGCCAACAGGGCCTCCAGGTGACGTAGGCCCACCCTTGGCGGCATCGGATAAAACCAGCCTCCGCTCCCAGCAAGATGTTCTCCAGGAGAAATGTGACCCAGGCAGTCCTCTACTTACGACCGCAACCGTGCCCAATGTTTGTGTTGATAAGCGAGATGGTTGTTATTGTCTCCCTTTTGCCCCGTTTTGCGACCATCTTGCTTGCCACGGTGGCTAAGCGAATCCAGCTTCCCTCAGTGACTTTGCTAGTCGGAAGGATGCAAAAGGGGGGATCGCGTGATGACCCTCCCCCCCCCGGACACTGCAACTGTCGTAAATATGAGTCAGTCGACAGGCGTCTGAATTTTGTTGCTCACATGACCACGGGAACGCTGCAACGGTCGTCCGTGTGAAGAACAGTCATAAGTCATTTTTTTCCCCAGTTCTGTTGTAACTAAAGGAAATTCAAGGACTGCTTGCGCCATCCTGAGCCAATACTTTAGCCAGGATCAAGCCAGATCTTGGAGGGATTAAATATAAACTTGCTTTGATCCAGCTAAGGTCTTGCCAGGGTGGCTAGGACACCCATAATCTGATCTTGGGCTCGTGATGTGCAACAGGTCGTATCCCAAAAGTGCTTTTTTTCAACTAAATTTTCTTCCTTTGAAGATGTTTTGCTTCTCCTCCAAGAAGCTTCTTCAGCTCTGCTGGAGGGTGGGGAATGGAAGGATTTATACTCCTTGCAGACAGCTGGTCATTTGCAATCCTTCAGAGAGTCATTGAGGCCACTTGGAGGTTTATCTGTGTCCTCAGGATCACCTCAGTGATGCAAATGGGTCTGGAGGGTTCTTGGAACAGCTGAAAGGAATTCCACACCCATTCGCACCCCTCAGGTGACCCTGAGGACACAGGTCAGCCTCCAAGTGGCCTCAACAACTCCCTAAAAGGCAAATGACCAACTGTCTGCAAGAAGGACAAATCCTTCCATTCCCCTTGAAGACATTTTCCTTCTCAACCCAAGAAGCTTCTTCAGCTCTGACTGGATGGTGGGAGAATGGAAGGATTTATACTCCTTGCAGACAGCTGGTCATTTGCCTTCTTTTAGAGAGGCATTGAGGCCACTTGGAGGTTTATCTGTGTCCTCAGGGTCACCAGAGTGGTGCAAATGGGTGTGGAGCCTCCCTGGAACAGCTGAAAGGAATTCCACACCCATTTGCACCGCTCAGGTGACCCCAAAGACACAGGTCAACCTCCAAGTGGCCTCAACGACTCTCTAAAAGAAGGCAAATGACCAGCTGTTTGCAAGGAGGGACCCAGGGCAGAAAATGTCCTGCAGCCAAGAAGGTTCCACACCTATTTGCACCGCTCAGGTGACCCTGAGGACACAGACAAACCTCCAAGTGGCCTCGACAACTCTAAAAGGAGGCAAATGACCGGCTGTCTGCAAGGAGTATAAATCCTTCCATTTCCCCACCATCCAGTCAGAGCCGAAGAAGCTTCTGGGATAAGAAGCGAAACGTCTTCAAAAAAAAACAAAACAAGGAAGTCCACTTGGGAAAAAGCACCTTTGGGACAACCCTGGCCTGGATGACCAAGAACCTCCATAGATAGGTCTCATCAGCATTCTGATGGTACCCCATGCTAAAACAAGGATGGTCTTCTCCTGGGGCATCCTACAGATGCTGGAGACCCATGGTTCCCCACATGGAGTGACCGACATCTCAGATCATTCCTCCTCCACACACCCTGACTGGGACTGGTCACTTAGGAAAGGGCAGGAAGAGACGTGGCTTCCCATTTCCAACCTTAGGAGGCATCCAGAAGGATCCCTTGGTCACCAAGAGGAATGGTCCCACCCTCTGGTTCTCAACAAGGATCTCCAGAAAGGATTGGCCACCTAAGAAGGGGCTGAACCACTACAAGACGTGGCCTCCAACCTTAGGAGGAATCCAGAAGGATCCCTTGGTCACCAAAAGGAATGGTCCCATCCTCTGGTTCTCAACAAGGATCTCCAGCAAGAATTGGCCACCTAGAAACAGGCAGATCCTCTCCAAGACTTGGCCTCCAATCTTAGGAGGAATCCAGAAGGATCCCTTGGTCACCAAGAGGAATGGTCCCATCCTCCAGGTCTGAACAAGGATCTCCAGAAAGGATTGGCCACCTAGGAACAGGCAGATCCTCTCCAAGACGTGGCCTCCAATCTTAGGTGGGATCCCTTAAGAAGGATCCATCGGTCACCAAGAGGAATGGTCCCATCCTCCAGGTCTGAACAAGGATCTCCACCTAGGAACAGGCAAATCCTCTCCAAGACGTGGCCTCCAACCGTAGGTGGGATCCCTTCAGAAGGATCTCTGGGTCACCAAGAGGAATCGCCCCTCCCTCCAGATCTCAACAAAAGGGCACGGAGCAGGTGTCCACCCTATTTCAGACCCACACATGGAGAAGGTCCAGGAAACCCGTAGCATCTAAGACCCCTCTGGCTGAATCCCCACCCCTCCTAGATCTTCCCTGCAAATGAATGGACGGATTCATTGGATCCCAGGTTGCTTCTCTCCAGCCCGTTCCCGTTGTCGTGGACTTCCCCCTCCCTTTGAGGTGGGAGAAGAAGGATTAGCAGGAGCTTCTCTCGTGGGTCCTGCTCCCCACTTCCTCCAACATCTGCCCTGCCTTCTCTATGAGAAGGATGAACTGTTTGGGGAAGACCAGGGTGGTCTTGGGGGGGGGGAGCTGGGTGCCCCTGGGTCTGGAGGGAAGGGAAGCTTTTTATCATTTGGTGTCAAACAGCAGAGCTCGTCTCTCCCCCTCTTTGCAAGCGGGGGTGGGGGTAACTTGGGGGGGAGGGGAAGGGAGGGCCAACTTTTTGGACTGTTTCATGAATAAACCAGTGTTTTAGAAAAAAGGTGGCTTGCTTCGTGACTGGTTTTTCTGGAAAGCATCCAGGATCTGAACAGGAATCGGAGGCTGTAAAAGCCAATGTTCCGACTGGGGGATTCTGGGAGCTGCATTCGGCCCAGAGGGCGCCCTGTTGGAGAATCCGGGAGCGGGGGGTGCCATTTTGATTTTCCACAGAGAAAGTCTTCGACTCCCAGCTACAACCGAGTCCCCATTGCTAAGCAAGAGACTTTTGCCCCGCTTTACGACCTTTCTTGCCCCCGTTGTTAAGCGAGTCGCCACCATTGTTAAGCTAGTCCAGGGGTAGGCCACCTTGGCTCTTTTATGACTCGTGGACTTCAACTCCCAGAATTCCTGAGCCAGCCATGCTGAGGGGAAAGGGAGAGGTTTCCAAGCTGAGCCATGATGGCCCAGGAATTCTGGGAGTTGAAGTCCACCAGTCATGAAGGGGCCATAGTTCCCCCATGCTGGCTCAGGAATTCTGGGAGTTGAAGTCCACCAGTCATGAGGGGGCCATAGTTCCCCCATGCTGGCTCAGGAATTCTGGGAGTTGAAGTCCACGAGTCACAAAAGAGCCAAGGTTGCCTATCCCTGAGCTAGTCATACGGTCGTTAAGTGAATCCCCATTGATTTGGCTTCTCAGAAGGTCGCAGAAGGGAATCCTGTAACCCCGGGAACGCTGCAACTGTCATAAACACGCGCCCGTGGCCAAGCGTCTGAATTTTGGTCATGTGCCCAGGAGGGTGCTACAATGATTGTTAAGTGTGGGAAAAGATCACAGTTTATTTTTTTTTCAGTGCTCTTGTAGCTTTGAATGGTCGCTAAACAAAGTGGCGTAAATGGAGGACATTGAGCATTTCTCAACAAAAAAAAACCCAAAGACGTGGTCCTTTTCGAGGGTCCCTGAATATATTTCATGGCCAGGAATATATTTGCACAGCCAGGACAATGAGCCGTGGGCTACACACACACACACACACACACACACACACACACACACACACACACACACAAAGGGAGAAAAAAGGACTGTGAGAGTCACGCATCAGCTGGACCCCTCTGCAAGGCCCCCCAAAGTGGACGTCTTTGTGTGCCAAAACAGGCAAAGATACCTGGATCCTCTCCTGCCTTGGTCCACCTGAGAAGGCCAGGTTGGGAAGGGTGAAGCCCAGTTCCCCAGAGGGCGAGGTCCCTGCCCCACGGAGCCTACAAGTGGAGCAGTGTGGGATTGCTCGGGGCACCCTCTGTGCGAAATTCACCCCCCTGGTCTGGATGGGAAAAGCGTGGAGGGGGGAGAGTGACGGGGGGGGGGAAGCTG
This sequence comes from Crotalus adamanteus, assembly GCA_039797435.1. Taxonomy (NCBI): domain Eukaryota; kingdom Metazoa; phylum Chordata; class Lepidosauria; order Squamata; family Viperidae; genus Crotalus; species Crotalus adamanteus. Next base: position 357,523,912 of record CM077918.1, on the reverse strand, counting down.
CCCCCACCCAAGTGCCAACAGGAGAAAGGGGCTGAGGATCAGCTGTTCCTCAGGTGCCAGGTGAGCAGAGAAGAGGCACTGATGATGTTTCCTGCAGGAAAAGGCTTCATAAACATAGCCCCCCTCCTCCTCCCCCCTGCAAACCCTGCTCCCTTCTAGCACTGATGATGTTACCTAGCTGGGTAATAAAACTTCTGAAAGAAAACAGCTCAGCTCAGAGAGCACTCAGGACCCCCACAGTCCTCTCCTCTCCTTTCTCCTTCCTTCCTCACTCCTTTCCACTATTCCTCCTCCTCCTCCTCCTCCTTTCCCCTCCTCTTTCCCTCCTCCTCCTCCTCTCCACAAATACCCTCTCCCTTATACCATTGATGATGTTCCCCAGTTGGGTCATGAAAGGTCTGCAAGGAAACCGCCCAGCTCAGAGGGCACCAGGGACCCCCCAGTTTGACGTCCTCCCCCTCCCCCTTCTATTTCTCTCCACAACCCCCCTCCCGTCTAACACTGATGATGTTCCCTAGTTGGGTCATGAAAGGTCTACAAGAGAACAACCAAGCTCAGAGAGCACTCAGGACCCCACAGTTGTCGTCCTCATCCTCCTCTCCCCTTCCTCCTCTTCCACTCCACTAACCCCTCTCTCTTCTAGTACTGATGGGTCATGAAACATCTGCAAGAAAACAACCGAACTCAGCACCAAGCACCGCACAGTTCTCCTTCCTCCCTCCCTTCCCTCTCTCCTTCCTTCCCTTCCTCCCTCTCTCCCTTCCCTTTCCGTCTTCCCTCTCCTTCCTTCCTTCCTCCTTCCCTCTCCTTCCTTCCTCCTTTCCTCTTTCCTTCCTCTCTCCTTCCTTCCTTCCTCTCTCCCTTCCCTTCCTTCCTCCCTTTCCTCCCTCCTTCCCTCTCTCCCTCCCCCTTCCTTCCTTCCTCCCTCCCTTCCTCCCTCTCTCCCCTTTCCTTCCTTTCCCTTCCCTCTCCTCCCTCCCTTCCCTCTCCCTTCCTCCTTCCCTTCCTCCCTCTCTCCCTCCCTCCCTCCTTCCTGAATCATAGAATCATTGTAGGGCTGGAAGGTAGCTTTTAAGGTCATCTAGTCCAACCCCCTGCTCAAGCAGGAGACCCTACCATCCTGGACAAATGACTGTCCAATCTGTTCTTGAAAATCTCCAGCGATGGGACACCCACAAGTTCTGGAGCCTTGTATCCTATTGACCCAGATGGGCCACACCGTAAACCACAGTTTGCAAGACCCAACGGCCGCATGCAACCACACACTTGGGAGCGTGGCTTACGGCACCGTAGGAACGAGCCTTGTGGGGGATGGAGGCTTGATCCTAAACCTGGCACTGTTCCTGGCAGCGGGCAGATGGGCAGATCCTTACCCTGGCATTGTCAGCTCACTTGAGATCGCCCTAGATTTTAATTCTCGTAATCACCAGCCGGCTTAAAAGCTCCTGCTGGGAAAGACAAGATTGATTCAACCCCAGAGGATCTACCAGGATTCTTCTTTGCATATCGTTCCAAATTTCTGGGATGGATGAATGGATAGACAGAGATGATAGATAAGAGATGATAAATGATATAGATGAAATAAATCATAGAAGATAGGTAGATAGATAGATGATAGAGAGATAGAAGATAGATTAGATAGATGAGCTAGATAGAAGATAGATGATAATTAGATAGATAGATAGATAGATAGATAAATGAGCTAGATAGATGATACAGATAGATGACAGATAGACCAATGACAGATATAGTTAAGGGATAGATAAACCGATTGATAGATGATATAGATCAGGGGGGTCAAACTGCCGACCCATGGCCCGGATGCGTCATGGGGAAACCGCGTCCACCCCATTGCTGGCAATAGAAAAAAAGTTGCGAGACGTCGCAACACGTCACGTGACATTGCGAGTTTGATAGTAATAGTAATAGTAGTAAAGTTGGAAGGGACCTTGGAGGTCATCTAGTCCAACCCCCTGCTCGGGCAGGAAACCCTACACCATTTCGGACAAATGGCTGTCCAGTCTCTTCTTAAAAACTTCCAGTGTTGGAGCATTTACTGCTTCTGGAGGCAAGCTGTTCCACTGATTAATTGTTCTCACTGTCAGGAAGTTTCTCCTTAGTTCTAGGTTGCTTCTCTCCTTGATTAGTTTCCACCCGTTGCTTCTTGTCCTGCCTTCAGGTGCTTTGGAAAATAGCTTAATTCCCTCTTCTTTATGGCAGCCTCTGAGATATTGGAATACTGCTATCATGTCCCCCCTTGTCCTTCTCTTCGTTAAACTAGACATACCCAATTCTCGCAACCGTTCCTTGTATGTTTTAGCCTCCAGTCCCCTAATCATCTTTGTTGCTCTTCTCTGTACTCTTTCTAGAGTCTCAACATCTTTTTTACATCGTGGTGACCAAAACTGGATGCAGTATAGATGAAGATGATATAGATAGATAAAATGATAGAGATGATACAGATAGATAGATAGATGATAAGATTAGATAGATGATACAGCTATAGATAGGTAGGTGATACAGGAGAAACGGACTGCATAGCCATTCAATAGATGATGGATAGAGATATAAATATAGATGGATGGATGGATAGGCAGAGATGATAGATAGATAGATAAGAGATTATAAATGATATAGATGATATAAATCATAGAGGATAGGTAGGTAGATGATAGATAGATCGATAGATAGATAGATAGATAGGTAGGTAGGTAGATAGGTAGGTGGGTGGGTGGGTGGGTGGGTGATATAGATAGATAGATAGATAGATAGATAGATAGATAGATAGATAGATAGATAGGTAGGTAGGTACGTAGGTGGGTGGGTGGGTGGGTGATAGAGATAGATAGATAGATAGATAGATAGATAGATAGATAGATAGATAGATAGATAGATAGGTAGGTAGGTAGGTAGGTAGGTAGGTAGGTAGGTAGGTGGATGGATGGATGGATGGATGATGGGTGGGTGGGTGGGTGGGTGATAGATAGATAGATAGATATATAGATAAATAGATGGATGGATGGATGGATGGACGGGTGGGTGGATGGGTGGTGGATGGGTGATAGAGATAGATGGATAGATAGATAGATAGATAGATAGATAGATAGATAGATAGATAGATAGATAGATAGATAGATAGATAGATAGATAGATGATAGGTGGGTGGGTGGATGGATGGTGGATGGATGGATGATAGAGATGATAGATGGATGGATGGATGGATGGATGGATGGATGGATGGATGGATAGATAGATAGATAGATAGATAGATAGATAGATAGATAGATAGATAGCCCCAAGTAAGAGCTCGCTCAGCCAGGCTGGGAGCCAGGCTGGGAGCCAGGAGGGATCGCGCAGACGTCTCCTCCTCCGCCGCCGCCGGGGAAGCGCGAAGGCGAGCAGGGGGCGCTGGGCAAAGCTGTGCGAACCTGGCCGTCTCGAAGACTCCCGTCTAGCGCTTTTCCCGGGGTGTGAGCTTGGGGTCGCTGCGTCGGGGACTCAGACTCTCGGATGGACCCTTCGGCAGCTGCAAAAGGCCTGGGCTTCCCCCGCCCCCCCGGTCATGAGCGAGGACCCCCTCCCCATTCCAACCTGCGACCCCAGAGAACTAGGCTGCCTTACGGGACGGGCATTATCATTTCCCCGGAGACCTTCTTATCCGTGTTCACACGAACAAGTCTACCCGTGTAGGAGGTCCAGCCCAGCGGTTGCGTCTGTCTCCCCCCCCCCCCCAGCCTCGCCCCTCTCCATGGCGATCTGCAAGCCCCCTCCTCATAAGGCTCCTGCGCGCCCCGCCCTCTTCTTTGTGGCCAAAAGATGCTCTCGTCCATTCTCAGGCTATATAATGGGAGAACCCTTGGACGACACTGCGAGGTTGTCGTAGCCCCGCTCCGCTGCTGCAAAGAAGAGCCCTTTGCAGAGCCTCGAAAAGAGCCGGCATAGTCGGCGCGCGAACAAAAGAACTGCTCCCCTTTCCCTTCGCCCTCCTGCTCGCCGGCAGTGCGCAGACTCGCATCCTGGCCCTTTCTGCGCATGTGCACGGAGCCTACCTCCCGTTACTCCGAGCTCCTGCCCGCCTGGAACGCAGGTCCTGCGCATGCGCCACAAAGCACCTGCCGCCAGGAAAACTAGGGAACAAATAAAATACTCCTTGCGCACTTATCAGACCGCATCATTTATTAAAACGTCCCTTTAAGTCACGACTACATACGGGGTTTGAACATTTGAAATTAAACCTTTTTCTTCTGCAATCAAAGGTCAGCCCGCGCCGGCGCAGACCGAGACCTTAGCTCGTGAGAACGGCGCTTGCGCAAAACAACGGGAAAGGAAAGAATGGGGTGTGGGGAGGGAAAAAAAAGATCCGCACTTGCGCACAAAGAGCCTGGGGGGGGAAAAACTTACAAAAAAAACCAAAAACAAAACCCATAGCCACGCGTGCGCAGAAAAGGCCTCCTGGGCGCCTGCGCAAAGAGCAGGAGCCGAACGGGAGCGGAGGAAGGGGGGGTGACGAAAGGAGGGGGGGGTGTTGTACGGCCGCGCACGCGCAGCGTGGAGGACCTCGAGCGCGCTGCCTTTCCCCCCGAGCGAACCCGAAGCGTCGTGGGTTTTTTTTTTTTCTTTTTTTCCGGCTTTCCCGCGCCTGCGCGGCAGAGGGCCGCCGCCGCGCGCATGCTCCCGGGGCGGCGGGGAGGTGGCGGTGCGCCTGCGCGACGAGCGCTGTGGCAGCGGCGGCAGCGGCGGGGCCCTGCGTGTGAGGCGGCGGCGGGCGACCTTCCCCTCAGCGGCGGCGGCGAGGCAGGCAGCGCGGGCCCCGCCCCCTGTCATGGCAGCCGTCCCCTCAGCCCAGGCGCGGCCTGTCCGGGCGGCGGCGGCGGCGGCGGCGGGAGGCTCCCCCAGGCCCGTCGGGTAGGCCGAGGCGGCGGCGGCGAGTCCCCCGCGGCCCCGCGACGCGCCTCCCCCGCCGGGCCGGCCTGAGCGGCGCGCTGCGGCCCTGCCCGCGCCCTTGGATGTGGGAGAGGATGGAGGCCAAGACGGTGGTCTACGACCTGGACACCACGGGCGGCCTCATGGAGGTGAGGGGGGGTCCCGGTGGGGGGAGGGGAGGGGGGAGGGTCCCGTCCGGCGCCCGCCTGACCGATGCTTCCCCCCTCCCTCCTCCCCCTCCCCCCCCGCAGCAAATCCAGGCGCTGCTGGCCCCTCCGCGGAGCGACGGCGGCGGCGGCGGCGGCGGGAGCGAGAAGCGGAGCCGGCGGCCGGAGCGAGGCGGCGACGGGCACCCCGCGCACCACTTCCACCAGCAGCAGCAGCAGCAGCAGCAGCACCCGGCGGCGCCGCCCCTCCCGCAGCCCGGCGGCGGGCCCCCGCACGGCCTCCCCCCGGCGGCGGCGGCGGCGCCCCCCCCGGCGGGAGGCCTCCCCGGCGCGCCCCACCAGCACCACCCGGCCTCGGCCGCCGCCGCCCAACGCCGCAGCGGGCGCGCCACGAACCACGACAGCTGCGACAGCTGCAAGGAGGGCGGCGACCTGCTCTGCTGCGACCACTGCCCGGCCGCCTTCCACCTCCAGTGCTGGTGAGTGAGAGGGTGAGGGGCCCCGGCCTCCCCTTCCTTCCTCAAACTCCCTTCCTCCCTCCCTCCTTCCCTCCTTCCTTCCTTCCTTCCTTCCTTCCTTCCTTCCTTCCTTCCGTTCCACTTTCTTTCCTCCTTCCTTCTTTCCTGCCTCCCCTTCTTTCCTCCCCACTTTCTTTCCTTCTTCCCTCCCCACTTTCTTTCCTCCTTCCTTCTTTCCTGCCTCCCCTTCTTTCCTCCCCACTTTCTTCTTCCCTTCCTTCCTTCCCTCCTTTTTCCCTTCCTCTGTCTTTCTCTTCCGACTTTCCCCCTTTCTCGCCATCTTCTCTCCCTCCTTCCCTCCCTCGTTCCACCACCACCTTTCCCTCCTTCTCCTTTCCTTCCATCCATCTTTCCCTCTTCCCTTGCTTTTTCCTGCCTTCTCTCCCTTCTATTCATCCACCTTCCTTCCTTCCCTCCCTTCCTCTTTTCTTTCCTTCCCCTCCCTCCTCCCTCCTTACTCTCCTCCTTCCTTCCTTCGCTGCCTGCCTGCTATCCCAGCCACTTCCCCGTTATCCCAGCCGCTTCCTGTCCCCGCCGGGCGCCGGCAACATGGCAACCCGCCTGGGATTGCTGCCTTTTCCTCCAGCGCCATTTTGCCCATCGGGCTCCTCCTGGTGTGTCTCCCCCCCCCCCCAGCCAGGCAGCAGGGCTAAGCCCCCTTCCCCCATCAGCCTCCAAGGCCCAGCCAAGCCGCTCATCCAGGCAGGGAAGGTAGGAGGCTGGGCTGGTGGGGCCTTCCTGGCCTGGGGGAGCAAGATGGGAAAGAAGGAGGGCGCTGGCTACTCTTGAGGAGACCCAGGCAGGCTGGGGCTGCTTCCTCCCTCACTCTGCTCTTTTGTTTATAGCCCGGAGGTGTTTTGGCTCCTCCTCCTCCTCCTCTTTCTCTTTCAGCCGCGAAATCCGGCTGCAGGTTTCCCAGCCCATTGTTTGCGCTCGTACCCCAATGTTGTGCCTCGATGTTGTCGGCTTGGGGATCAGGGAGCCTGGTCGGAAAGAAGGTGCCTCTGCCCGTAAGCAAGCTGGGTGGTGTAGGCCTCTGGAGTTGGTCTGAGCGCAGGAGAGAGGCGGCAGCAGCCATAAAAGGAAGGCAAAAAAGAAAAAAAGAAGGAAGGCGTTTCGACGGGCCAAGGTGTCCTCGCCTGCCGCCTCCGGATCGGGAGGCGGGGAAGGCAGGGGAAGGCAGCCGTTGGTGGCTTTTGTGCCCTGTCTGGAGCCCTCCTGCTCCACCTGCCTGGGAATCCGGGCCGCGCTCTGCACCGGCTTGGCCGTTGGATGTGGCCGAAAGTTTTTGAGCTGGTCAGCAGGAAAGAGGCGGTGACCCTCCCCCCTTCCCCCAGCAAAGTGTCTGATGTGATGTGAGGCTTTGGAAGGACACACCCCGCCCTGGAAGGGAAGGAGGCTTGGAATAGCAGAGGAGGAAAACAGTAGCCTGAATTCGGTGGCCTTCGGACAGTTACACCCCTGACCTGTGCTGGAGGCCAGCCCTGCCACCTCCCAGCCATTGTCTGGGTTGAGAGTTACGCCCCAGTGCATCTAGGAGCCGTCTCCCCCACGGGGCTCTGGGCCTCTGGGGCTCCTGGCAGCTCCTGGTGGAATGCCTAAGATCCTCCCGTGGCAAACCCCGCGGAGGAGGCGGCTGTTCTCATTGGCGGAACCGGGACTTGCCTCCCCTTGGCTTCTGCAGGGCCCACCGCTGCTGCTGCTTGTGTCTCAGCCAACCATTTTGCCTCCCAGCGGCGGGTGAGGAGCTGGGGGGGGGGCGAGAGTGGGAAGGGTTCCTGTCTCCATCTCTGTTTTCTAACATGGTCACTCACTCCGTGCCTCTTTTTAAGATGGCCCTGAGCTGTGTTGGGCGGAAGGCAAAGAGGGCTGTTTAATTGAAGGTGGCATTTCTTTCTTTCTCTCTCTGCCCCCCCCCCCGGCATTTGTTTTTTGTTTAAATTACATAAACTGGCAGCGCCGCACTGAGCCAAGGCTCCCTCTTTCTGCATTTTGTTTAACTTGGGCCTCGCTTTCTGTGGCGCTGGGCTGGCTGTATTGTTTACACAGTTGCAAATAAAATTTTGCTTTTTCTCGCCGCCCGCCCGCGGTTGCTGTAGGCGTTTTCTTGTCGGGAAGCCGAGGGTAAGCTGGACGTTTTAAGAGTCTGGCTTATATTGGGGAAGGGGAGGCAGTCTGGGAAAAGAAAATGGCAGAAAGTAGCCATTACGAGCGGCTCGCATGATCCTGCCTTGCTTCTCTGTTTGGGGAGCGCTTGGATTGTAAAGGCCGGGCTTGGGGCCCTGGCATTGGGACGGTCCTGCCTCCCAGCTCTTAAAAATTAAGCTGTTATTTACTCGTGAGGAAAGGAGAGAAGCTGTTCAGCATGAGAAAGCTGAGGGACTCTTGCTGGGAAATGGGGAGGGGGCAGAAGTTCGGGGAAACTGTCCTGAAAAAGAAGGCCATTTTTCATCGTAGGAGCCATCTTCCCTCTGTGTGTGATAGGCCGCTTTGTTTCTGAACTGTACCTCCTCAAAACTTGCCTGTCAAACAAAGAAAGGCCTGTCTCTCTTAGATGTATTCTGGCTGCGGCTGACCTGGCCGCTTCCCTTGTGATTTCATGCAACTGGGATGCAGGCTGTGGATAGTCAGCGGAGGATTAATTTGTATTAAAAGGATTACAGTTAGGAGCAAGCCCCGTTTAGAGGCCTGCCTTTTGGTCCGGCGAGAATCCTGCGTGTGCGAGACATGTGTAGCTTCCTTTTAAAGATATCAAAAGATAGCGATCGATCGTTGCCGTCACATTGTTAAGAAAATACGTCGGGAACACTTAAAAAGGAGTTTTGCAAAATCTCGGTCGACCGCCTGGTAAAAAAGATCCGTTAAATGGAGTATCCCGTTTGCTTTTGTGTTTCTTGAGAATTCGCCCATGCTTCTATTCCCAGGGTCTGTCTTTCCTCTGGGGATATGCTGTATTGCAGTGCTTCTCAACGTTTGTGTGACGGCGACCCCCGTCACACAAATGTTCTGCGCATGCGCCGGGCTGCGCGCAGGGGGGCGGGGCCCCCACGTGCGGCACGCATGCGTGGCGGCGCCCCCATGCACGACACGCATGCGCGACGGTCCCCCCATGCGCGGCGCGCGTGCATGGCACCGCCCCCATGCGCGGCGCGCGTGCACGGCACCGCGAAAAATGGCGGATCGCCGCCTTTGGCGACCCCCGAAAAATGGGCGATCGACCCCAAATGGGGGGGTCGATAGGTTGAGAACCGCTGCTGTATTGAATGGAGATGAGTGAGAAAGTTTTTGTGTGTTTGAAAAACTTTACTTCTGTACAGTGCAGGCTGATTCTTTCTGCTGTAGCCAGCATGTTGACACTAGCACAGTGGTTCTCAACCTGTGGGTCGGGACCCCATTTGGGGTCAAACGACCATTTCACAGGGGTCGCCAAACAACACAGTCCGCCATTTTTTCCCCTTTTCCTTAGCTGTGTTACTCCCTTTTATTTTATTGGCTTTTGAAAGCCAATAGAACAGACTCTCTTGAATAGAGTCTAATTCTATTGGCTTTCAAAAGCCCATAGGAATTGTCCAGGCTGTCTCTGCCCTGCTGAGCCCGCCAAAAGTCCCATTCTGCAAACGGGAGTAGTCCTCGACTTACAACTGGTTGAGTAGTCCTCGACTTACAACCGGTTGGGGGTCACAGCATTAAAAAGGTTGAGAACCACTGCACTAGCACAACTGATTCTTTGGACAGCTTTTGTGAATAAAAAATAGCTAGGAGACCCTTGACTGTTTAATTTTCTTTCACCCTTTACCCCAATCTGATGCCTTCGTATATGATGTACTACACTTACCAGAATGGCCAGCCTTCATAATCAATGGCCACATTGGCTGGGAATTTGGGAAGTGGCCCTCTTAACGCGTTTGAAAACATCAGACTGGGGGAACTTAACAATACTGTATGCACCTAGATGTAAATGATCTTCATTCCTTCCCCTTTTTAATATGCATATAAATATACCTTCACTTTTGCTGGCCCTTCCCAAAGTAAATTTAATCGCATTATGGGTGAACTTTCCTTTACAAACGACAGATATTTTCCAAGCTGTTAAGATTTAGAAGATTACCAGCTTCAGAATGACTCTGGGCAAGCTGAGATGGAAAATAGATAAACAATTAAAAAAAATAGATGACTCTAAACATCCCCTCAGATTACATCCCAGGGCTCCACAAACACCCTACCCCCCCCCCCAAGGCCTGGGAGAGCAGCCAGGTTTATAAAGACTTCCGGAACGTCGTCAGGATGGTTGCTAAAGAGAACCTCTGTAATTAAAGGAATTTCACCAAGGGAAAAAGCGCAGCTTTGTTTGGCAGGTAACTAGGAAATAAGCGGATCGTGGCCGAGAGTGAGCGGAATTGGTTCCCCTGTTGTGAAAGTGTTCTCCCAGCGTAGTGGAATCTGGGTTAACTCCCACTGGTAACCTCTCAAGTACTCAAATCTTTGAAATCAGCACAATTGACTCAGCCTTCCATCCTTCCGGGGTAGGTAAAATGAGGACCCAGATTGTTGGGGGCAATGTAAATATATATATATATATACATTGCTTACTGCTTACACCGCTTAGAGAGTGCTTACATTTAAAGCAGTATATAAGTCTCATAAATAAGTAAATAAATAAATAAATTTTCCCCCTGAAAAAGATCATGGCCCTCTATAAGGAACTTGTTTGTTTAAAGCAGGGGTCTTCAAACTTGGCCCTTTGATGACTGGTGGACTTCAACTCCCAGAATTCATCAGCCAGGCACGCGTGCCTGGCTGAGGAATTCTGGGAGTTGAAGTCCACCAGTCATCAAAGGGCCAAGTTTGAAGACCCCTTCTTTAAGAAGAGACTGGACAGCCATTTGTCTGAAAATGGTATAGGGTTTCCTGCCTGAGCAGGGGGTTGGACTAGATGACCTCCAAGGTCCCTTCCAACTTTATTATTAATGTTATTATTATTATTATTATTAATCATCACACAGTCAGCCAGATGTTCAGACTGGATTTGGCATTTTTGTCTATCAAGTCCTTCCCAAGGACCTGAAATAGGCAGATGTGGATGTTTGATGGTATTACAGATCTCGTTGCAGAATGGAAGCAGTTGTTGTTGTTATTATTATTATTTATTATTATTATGCAGCTGCCAAAAAAGCCAACACACTGCTGGGCTGCATTAACAGAGGGAAAGAATCAAGATCTTGTGAAGTGTTAATACCACTTTACAAGGCCTTGGTAAGGCCACACTTGGAATACGGCATCCAGTTTTGGTCACCACAATGTAAAAAAGATCCTGAGACTCTAGAAAGAGTAGAGAGAAGAGCAACAAAGATGATGAGGGGACTGGAGGCTAAAACATACAAGGAACGATTACTAGAATTGGGTATGTCTAGTTTAACGAAGAGAAGGACGAGGGGGGACATGATAGCAGCCTTCCAGTATCTCAGGCTGCCACAAAGAAGAGGCAGTCAAGCTGTTCTCCAAAGTGCCTGAAGGCAGGACGAGAAGCAACGGATGGAAACCGATCCAGGAGAGAAGCAACCTAGAACCACGGAGAAACTTCCTGACAGTGAGAACAATTAACCAGTGGAACTCCTTGCCTCCAGAAGCGGTGAATGCTCCAACACTGGAAGTTTTTAAGAAGAGACTGGACAGCCATTTGTCTGAAATGGTATAGGGTTTCCTGCCTGAGCAGGGGGTTGGACTAGATGACCTCCAAGATACCCTCCAACTTATTACTACTACTGCTGCTACTACTACTACTACTATTGTTCTTGTTGTTGTTGTTGTTATTATTATTGTCTATGGAGATTCTCAGTCATCCAGGTCACGGCTGTCCCAAAGGTGCTTTTTTTTTCCAAAAGGCAACTGGACTTTTGTGTTTAATGAAGCTTCTTGGAGGAGAAGCGAAATGTCGTCAAGGAAAAAAAGCAAACCAAAAGTCCGGTTGTCTTTGAAGAAAAAAAAAAAAGCATCTTTGGGACTGGAATGTCCACTTGACGCCCTTTCAAAGCGCTTCTCACTACTTCCTCCCTTCGTATTATTTTTTGTGAATTTTCTTCCGGGAGGCTACATCCTAGCTGCTCAGCTCTGTACCTTTAAGGAACTGACTTTGTTTCCTGTATGGTTTTTTTTTGGCTGGGCCGCTCTCAATATAGGTCAGCCACTTGGAGACCTGTTGTGAGAGGGCTTGAAAAGAAATTCTAGAGATCGGTCTGCCTTGCTTAGGAGTTCCACTTTCTTCCTGGGTGTTTGCTGTTTGTCTTCTAAGCGGGTACATAACAACAACAACAACAACAACACCCCAGACTTAAGAACAACCCCAGACTTAACAATTGTCGATAAGAAAGAGAAAAAAGTCTGGAGAGTGGACGTGGCAGTGCCTGGAGACAGCAGAATAGAAGAGAAAGAACTGGAGAAGATAACAAAATACAAAGACCTACAAATAGAAATAGAAAGACTGTGGCAAAAGCAAGCAAGGGTAGTACCAATAGTCATAGGCTCCTTGGGTGCAATCCCAAAACAACTGGAGCACCACTTGAACACAATTGGCATTGACAAATTCGCTATTAGTCAATTGCAAAAGGCGGCCTTATTAGGAACTGCTTCCATCCTGCGACGACATCTGTAATACCATCAAACATCCACATCTGCCTATCCCAGGTCCTGGGTAAGGACTCGATAGGTAGACAAAATGCCAAGTCCAGTCTGAACATCTGGCTGACTGTGCGATGATCAATAATAATAATAATAATAATAATGATGATGATGATGATGATGTTGGAAGGGACCTTGGAGGTCATCTAGTCCAACCCTCTGCTCAGGCAGGAAACCCTACCATTTTGGCCAAATGGCTGTCCAGTCTCTTCTTAAAGACTTCCAGTTTTTGGAGCATTCACAACATCTCCTTAGTTCTAGGTTGCTTCCCTCCTTGGTTAGTTTCCATCCGTTGCTTCTTGTCCTGCTTTCAGGCGCTTTGGAGAATAGCTTGACTCCCTCTTCTTTGGGGCAGTCCCTGAAATACTGCAGCGCTGCTATCCTGTCCCCCCTCATCCTTCTCTTCTGTTCATCTGAATGCATTTGTTAGTCTTGACTCCAGCCTGCTGCAGTCTCCCACTTCTGATATTTATCCCACATTTACAAATGGTCTTTGTGGATGGTTGGTTTCTTCCACCTATGTCGAAAGTTCCCGTAAAGGAGAATATTTGTGGGCCAGCCAAGGTTGAACTGTGGGGTCCTTTTGGTGCTTTCTGAGGTTGACAGTTTTACTGCAGACGGTTCATTACCCAACTAGTGAACAACTTCAGTGCTAAAAGAGGGGGGGGGGGGTTGCAGAGAAGAGGATAATGAGGGGGGGAGGAGGACAAGGAGGATGTTAGTAGGGGAGGGGGTTTGCAGAGTGACGGATAATGAGAAAGGGAGGGGGAAGAGGAGGAGAACTGTGGGGTCCCTGTTGCTCTCCGAGCTTGGTGGTTTTTAGGGAACATCACCAGTAATGCTGTAACAGTACAGTAATCAATAACGCTGGTAGCACTGACGGTGTTCCCTAGTGGGGTAATGAAACGTCCGCAAGAAAACAACCAAGCTCAGAGAACCACCAAGGTGGTCATCTAGTCCAACTCTCTGCTAAGGCAGGAAACCCTACACCATTTCGGACAAATGGCTGTCCAGTCTCTTCTTAAAAACTTCCAGTGTTGGAGCATTGACCGCTTCTGGAGGCAGGTTGTTCCACGGGTTAATTGTTCTCCCTGTCAGGAAGTTTCTCCTTAGTTCTAGGTTGCTTCTCTCCTTGATGAGTTTCCATCCGTTGCTTCTTGTCCTGCCTTCAGGCGCTTTGGAAAAGAGCTTGACTCCCTCTTCTTTGGGGCAGCCCCTGAGATACTGGAAGACTGCTATCCTGTCCCCCCTCGTCCTTCTCTTCATTAAACTAGACATCTCCTAAATGGGTCCTTTCCAGCTTTATCCCGAGGTGCCACTGAGCACTGACCTTGCTATCTGCCACCTGCCAGGTAGTCCCCCGCTGTTTATGGAGCCCTTATTTCCTTTTACGATTGTTCAGATAAGGTTACTTAGCAGCACAAAGGTGAAATTAACTTGATAACACATTGGTTTGACTCTCTCTTTGGTGGCTGGGCACGGGAGTCCTTCCCGAGATTGTGTGAAGAAGAAACATTTTAAATATGCAGAAATAAGTCAGTCCCACCAGGTACATATGTGTGGTGGGAAGTATATTAAATCTGCGTTGCCTATGTGCCCCTCTTTGATTTAGCTGCCCCTCAGTGGTTGGCTGTGTGCGTGTGAGGAGAGGATTTCTAGAATGGAGGTGAGTTTAAGGACAGATCCTAAAAGCTCCAGTCCTTAAGACAAGGGTCTTCCAACTTGGCCCTTTGATGACTTGTGGACTTCAACTCCCAGAATTCGGGGAGCTGAAGTCCACAAGTCATCAAAGGGCCAAGTTGGAAGACCCCTGCCTTAAGAGATCAGCTTTTGGGACACCTGGATTATAACCTGCTGCAGATTACAAGGAAGGACAGGATAACAGAACAGAGATGGAAGGGACCTGTAGTAATAGTAGTAAAGTTGGAAGGGACCTTGGAGGTCATCTAGTCCAACCCCCTGCTCAGGCAGGAAACCCTACACCATTTCGGACAAATGGCTGTCCAGTCTCTTCTTAAAAACTTCCAGTGTTGGAGCATTCACTGCTTCTGGAGGCAGGTTGTTCCACTGGTTAATTGTTCTCACTGTCAGGAAGTTTCTCCGTAGTTCTAGGTTGCTTCTCTCCTTGATTAGTTTCCACCCGTTGCTTCTTGTCCTGCCTTCAGGCGCTTTGGAAAATAGCTTGACTTGAGATATTGGAATACTGCTATCATGTCCCCCCTTGTCCTTCTGTTCGTTAAACTAGACATACCCAATTCTAGCAAACGTTCCTTATATGTTTTAGCCTCCAGTCCCCTAATCATCTTTGTTGCTCTTTGTAGAGTCTCAACATCTTTTTTACATCGTGGTGACCAAAACTGGATGCCGTATTCCAAGTGTGGCCTTACCAAGGCCTTGTAAAGTGCTATTAACACTTCACGTGGTCTTGATTCTATCCCTCTGTTAATGCAGCCCAGCACTGTGTTGGCCTTTTTGGCAGCTGCAGTACACGGCTGGCTCCTATTTAGGTGATTGTCTACTAGGACTCCGAGGTCCCTCTCACCTTGGAGATCTTCTATTCCAGTGGTTCTTAACCTTTTTGAACGAATCGCCCCCTTGAGCCAGTGAGGAAGTTGTCATCGCCCCCTCCCACAACCTCTCAATCACAACACAGGAAATAATTCTTCAATTTATGCAAACACTTTTTTTGTTTTTTTAAAAATTGTCATCAGGACATATCGATACAAATAATTTATTTCCAGTCTTTTTCCCATATCTTCCATATTCTGGCCAATGCCGCGGCACTGTATGGGTAGAGGCTGCTGCGCAACGCGCATGAAGATAAGTGATGTGTCTTCACATACGTACGGCGTTCTGTACTGAAGCTAGCTGGAGGAACCTTTGAAAACACAATTCAATCCACTAATAGCCAGTGATCTGATGTTTTTGTACGATAGATATGCAGCGATTCACTGTACGAAAAAGTCTCAAAAGCGTCCCCAAAACTTCTCGCTCCATCGCCCCCATATCACCCTCTTTTCGTTCCTTCGCCCCCGTGTCGCCCCTTTTCATTCCATCGCCCCCCTGAAAAATGAAATCGCCCCCTGGGGGGCAATATCGACCAGGTTAAGAACCACTGTTGTAATCCACCCCCCTGCTCAGGCAGGAAACCCTGTACTAGGGATGTCCAACTGTGGAACCTTAAGACTTGTGGACTTCAACTCCCGGACTTCCCCAGCCAACCATGGGGAATTCTGGGAGTTGAAATTCACATGTCTCAAAGTTCCCAAGGTTGGACACCCTTACCCATCACCATTCCAGAGAAATGGCTGTCCAGTCTCTTCTTAAAAACCTCCAGCAATGGAGCATCCACCACTTCTGGAGGCAGATTGTCTCACTGGTTAGTTAATTGTTCCCACAGTTAGGAAATATCTCCTTCATTCTAGGTTGCATCTCTCCTTAGTTTGTTTCTATCCGTTGCTTCTTAGCCTGCCTTCAGGTGCTTTGGAGAACAGATTCACCCCCTTTTCTTTATGGCCGCCCCTCAAATATTGGAACTCTGCTATCATGTCACCCCTGGTCCTTCTTTTCATTAAACTAGACATACCCCAAATCCTGCAACGATTCTTCATGTGTTTTAGCCTCCAGTCCCCTGATCATCTTTGTTGCTCTTCTCTGGATGCCTAGCGGTAGAAGGCCCCAGATGTTTCTCCAGCGGTAGGAGATGGCACCACTGAAAAGTCACCCCATTTCTGCCTGGGAGAGCTGCTGCCCGCAGGAATAAGTACGTCTAGGCCATGGTGATAGGCTTTGAAATCTTCATAGGATTTTTGTAATTGTTAGTTGCGAAGTCGTGTCCAACCCATCACGACTCCATGGACAACCTTCCTCCAGGCCTTCCTGTCCTCTACCATCTTCTGGAGTCCATTGAAGCTCAGGCCTACTGCTTCAGGGACTCCATCCAGCCACTTCCTTCTCTGTCGTCCCCTTCTTCTCTTGCCCTCCATCTTTCCCAGCATCAGGCTCTTCTCCAGTGAGTCCTTCCTTCTCATTAGGTGGCCAAAGTACTTGAGTTTCAGCTTCAGGATCTGGCCTTCTAAAGAGCAGTTGGGGTTGATCTCCTCTAGGACCGACCGGTTGGATCGCCTTGCAGTAATAACAACATGCTATACAGGAGATATAGCATTGGATAGACTGAATAGCACGACAACATGTTACAGGAGAAAGACTCTTAGATGAAGCAGTGAGGCTGCCATTCCCCAAAATCCTGGGCCTTCTTAGTTGAGGGGTCCTTGACACAAATAATAATAATAATAATGATGATGATGATGATGATGATGATGATGAGCTGGAGAAGATAACAAAATACAAAGACCTACAAATAGAAATAGAAAGACTGTGGCAAAAGCAAGCAAGGGTAGTACCAATAGTGATAGGCTCCTTGGGTGCAATCCCAAAACAACTGGAGCACCACTTGAACACCATTGGCATTGACAAATTCGCTATTAGTCAATTGCAAAAGGTGGCCTTATTAGGAACTGCTTCCATCCTGCGACGATACCTGTAATACCATCAAACATCCACATCTGCCTATCCCAGGTCCTGGGTAAGGACTCGATAGGTAGACAAAAATGCCAAATCCAGTCTGAACATCTGGCTGACTGTGCGATGATCCATAATAATAATAATAATAATAATAATAATAATAATAATAATATAAAAATAAAAATAAAATTCTGAAGCGACCTTGGAGGTCTTTTAGTCCAGCCCCCCGCTCAGGCAGGAGAACTTATCCCATTTAGACAAGTGACTGTCCAGCCTCTTCTTAAGGAAGGGAGAGAGGAAGGGAGGGAGGGAGGAAAGAAAGAAGGAGGGAGGGACCTTGGAGGTCTTCTAGTCCAGCCCCCTGCTCAAGCAGGAGAACTTATGCCATTTAGACAAGTGACTGTCCAGCCTCTTCTTAAGGAAGGAAGGGAGGGAGGGAGGAAAGAAAGAAGAAGGAGGGAGGGAGGGACCTTGGAGGTCTTCTAGTCCAGCCCCCTGCTCAAGCAGGAGAACCTATACCATCTCAGACAAGTGACTGTCCAGTCTCTTCTTAAAAATCTCCAGTGATGGAGCGCCCACGATTTCTGGTGGCAAGTAGTTCCACTGATTAATTGTCCTCACTGTCAGGAAGTTTCTCCTTAATTCCAGGTTGCTTCTCTCCTTGATGAGTTTCCATCCATTGCCCTTCCTTCCTTCCTTCCTTCCATCCATCCATCCATCCATCCATCCAACCAACCATCCATGGAATAATAGAATAACAGTTGGAAGGGACTTTGGAGGTCTTCTAGTCCAGCCCCCTGCTCAGACAGGAGAACCTATACCAGGGGTAGGCAACCTCGGCTCTTTTATGACTCATGGACTTCAACTCCCAGCTGACTCAGGAATTCTGGGAGTTGAAGTCCACAAGTCATAAGAGAGGCAAGGTTGCCTACTCCTGACCTGTACCATCTCAAACAAGTGACTGTCTATCCCAGGGGTAGGCAACCTCAGCTCTTTTATGACTCGTAGACTTCAACTCCCAGAATTCCTGAGCCAGCCCTGCTGAGGGGAAAGGGAGAGTTTCCAAGCTGAGCCATGCTGGCTCAGGAATTCTGGGAGTTGAAGTCCACCAGTCATGAAAGAGCCAAGGTTGCCTACCCCTGGGCTAGCCTCTTCTTAAAAACCTCCAGGGATGGAGCGCCCACAATTTCTGGAGGCCAGCTATTCCACTGGTGAATTCTCCACTGGAGAGTAAGGTAGAGGAGGAGGAGGAGGAGGAAGAGGAGGACGACAGAAACAGAATCCTAGAGCTGGAAGGGACCTTGGAGGTCTTCTAGTCCAGCCCCCTGCTCAATATTTCTGGATAAGAAGTAAGACCCTGATCTCAACTGGAAATCAAAGTTCCGTCAGTTCAGCTCACGTGGTCCAGGAGGGGAACCGGAAAGCCAGCGGATTACCAGATGAATATCCGCCAGATCTTTTCTACGCTTCCTTCCACAAGAGCCCAACTGGGGTATTAAAATCATGGCAGGGAACTGACAACTCATCCGCAGGCAAGTCCTCAGCTTATGACCACAACGGAGCCTACATTTACCGATTGCAAGTCGTGCTGGTTGTTAAGCAGGCCCACGTGTGGCCACATCTGAATTTTTTAAATTTTTCTTTTCGTGCGCAGGCAGTGGTTACGCAAGCCCCTTGTCTGCTGTGAGACTTTTTCTTTTCTTTTTTTTTTTTTTGCTGGAAACCAGAAGTAAACACCACAACAGCAAGAACATCACAACCTGTGGTCGGGCGACCGCAGGATGCTGTAAACGTTGGCCGGTTGCCAAGCGCCAGAAGATGTGGGTCCCGTGACCACAGGGGTGGGGGAGGCCCAGCAATCTGAATCTGGGGGTCCTAAGGAGCTGTTTCGGGGTCCGTCGTAACTCGAGAGAGTTGCTAAGCAACTGGTTATAAGTCCAGGACTACCTGTAGTCAGTGGTGGGATTCAAACAGGCGAACCACCGGTTCTCTGTGTGAATGCTGCTTCCAGAAGCCCGTTCTGGGCCTGGGCCACAAAAAAATTAGCTTCCAGTTCTGCCGAACTGGTGCAAACTGGCTGAATCCCACCACTGTATCTCTATCTATCTATCTATCTATCTATCTATCTATCTATCTATCTATCTATCTATCTATCTATCTATCGTCTATCTATCATCTATATCTATCCATTCATCCATCCAGTGGTGGGATTCAAATATGTGAACAACCGGTTCTCTGTGTGGATGCCGCTTCCGGAAGCCCGTTCTGGGCCCAGGCCACAAAAAATTAGCTACCAGTTCTGCCGAACTGGTGCAAACTGGCTGAATCCCACCACTGTATCTCTATCTATCTATCTATCTATCTATCTATCTATCTATCTATCTATCTATCTATCTATCTATCTATCTATCTATCTATCTATCTATCGTCTATCTATCATCTATATCTATCCATTCATCCATCCAGTGGTGGGATTCAAATATGTGAACAACCGGTTCTCTGTGTGGATGCCGCTTCCGGAAGCCCGTTCTGGGCCCAGGCCACAAAAAATTAGCTACCAGTTCTGCCGAACTGGTGCAAACTGGCTGAATCCCACCACTGTATCTCTATCTATCTATCTATCTATCTATCTATCTATCTATCTATCTATCTATCTATCTATCTATCTATCTATCTATCGTCTATCTATCATCTATATCTATCCATTCATCCATCCAGTGGTGGGATTCAAATATGTGAACAACCGGTTCTCTGTGTGGATGCCGCTTCCGGAAGCCCGTTCTGGGCCCAGGCCACAAAAAATTAGCTACCAGTTCTGCCGAACTGGTGCAAACTGGCTGAATCCCACCACTGTATCTCTATCTATCTATCTATCTATCTATCTATCTATCTATCTATCTATCTATCTATCTATCTATCTATCTATCTATCTATCTATCGTCTATCTATCATCTATATCTATCCATTCATCCATCCAGTGGTGGGATTCAAATATGTGAACAACCGGTTCTCTGTGTGGATGCCGCTTCCGGAAGCCCGTTCTGGGCCCAGGCCACAAAAAATTAGCTACCAGTTCTGCCGAACTGGTGCAAACTGGCTGAATCCCACCACTGTATCTCTATCTATCTATCTATCTATCTATCTATCTATCTATCTATCTATCTATCTATCTATCTATCTATCTATCTATCTATCGTCTATCTATCATCTATATCTATCCATTCATCCATCCAGTGGTGGGATTCAAATATGTGAACAACCGGTTCTCTGTGTGGATGCCGCTTCCGGAAGCCCGTTCTGGGCCCAGGCCACAAAAAATTAGCTACCAGTTCTGCTGAACTGGTGCAAACCGGCTGAATCCCACCACTGGATCTGATAGAGAGAGAGAGAGAAAGAGATATGGTAGATAGATACGGTAGACCAGTGGTTCTCAACCTTTCTAATGCCGCGACCCCATAATACAGTTCCCCATGTTGTGGTGACCCCCAACCACTTATACATCACCGGGTGCCAGGGGCGTGGCCAAAGAAAAGGGGGAAAAAATGGCGGACAGCCTTGTTTGGCGACCCCCGTGAAATGGTCGTTCGACCCCAAATGGGATCCCGACTCACAGGTTGAGAACCACTGCGGTAAATAGATTAGGTAGGTAGGTTGATAGATATGGTAGATTAGATAGATAGATGGATAGATAGATAGATGAGAGAGAGAGAGAGGTAAGTAGGTAGGTAGATATGATATGATATGATATGATATGATATGATATGATATGATATATGATCAGTGGTGGGATTCAAATATGTGAACAACCAGTTCTCTGTGTGGATGCCGCTTCCGGAAGGGCCACAAAAAAAATTAGCTACCGGTTCTGCCGAACTGGTGCAAACCGGCTGAATCCCACCACTGTCTGTAGTTCAACTCCAGGGACGGAGGAGCTGCTTCAGTCATTATAACCAAAATGATCCTAACGTTCCACTGGGTGTTCTCCCCCCCCCCCCTTTCCAATTTGAGAATTATTTTAAATTTTTAATTTTACACGTATCTCTTTTCTGGGGAAATAAAACAGAGTTTACTTTGCGTCTTATGACAATTAAGGTCGACCCATTATTTCAGCAAGGGAAATCTGGCTGGTGGGATGGATGCAAAGGTGGCTTCCTTGCATTTTTAAACTGCCAGGGAGAAACAGTCACAAATCACCCCCCCCTTTACACTGAACTTGCATTACCCCCTCGTTTTTTCCCCCGTAATATTTGCCAGGGGCAGCCTAATGCAGTGATAAATCAAATGTTTTCAGAGGTATTCCACCAAGTACAGCATAGGTGGCACCATGCTCAATAGTAGTAACTGTGAGAGGGACCTCGGAGTCCTAGTGGACAATCAAATATGAGCCAGCCGTGTGCTGCAGCTGCCAAAAAAGGCCAACACAGTGCTAGGCTGCATTAACAGAGGGAGAGAATCAAGATCACGTGAAGTATTAATACCACTCTTTAATGCCTTGGTAAGGCCACACTTGGAATACTGCATCCAGTTTTGGTCACCACGATGTAAAAAAGATGTTGAGACTCTAGAAAGAGAGAAGAGCAACAAAGAGGATCAGGGGACTGGAGACTAAAACATATAAGGAACGGTTGCTAGAATTGGGTATGTCTAGTTTAACGAAGAGAAAGACGAGGGGGGACATGATAGCAGTATTCCAGTATCTCAGGGGCTGCCCCAAAGAAGAGGGAGTCAAGCTATTCTCCAAGGGGCCTGAAGGCAGGACAAGAAGCAACGGATGGAAACTAATCAAGGAGAGAAGCAACCTAGAAGGGGCGTTGTCTTACCTGAACGCCTTTTCTCAGCAGGATGATGTAGAGTCCAAGTTTTGACTCAGTCTGCCGGGCAGGAAGGCTGTCATAGAACCCATCCATTGGACTCTACAGCCATCCTGCTGGAGAACTAAGGAGAAACTTCCTGACAGTGAGGACAATTAACCAGTGGAACAACCTGCCTCCAGAAGCGGTGAATGCTCCAACACTGGAAGTTTTTAAGAAGAGACTGGACAGCCATTTGTCCGAAATGGTGTAGGGTTTCCTGCCTGAGCAGGGGGTTGGACTAGATGACCTCCAAGGTCCCTTCCAACTTTACTACTATTACTATTACATATACCTCTGGCCCAGCGCGTCGTGAGTACACGTCGCTGAATGCACTGGGTGAGCCGTTCCTTGATTGAAAAAAAGCTTCTGGGACAGGAAATGAGAAATATTTTTGGGCGCGACAGAGAAATAAGTTTGTTGATTTTTTATTTTTTGAAGCGTGAGTCAGGTACATATGACTGTTGCCCTTTGCGAGATTCTGTAATCTTTTCTGAAAATTCCCCAAAGCAGGTCTGTGCTTTTTGTAACCATTGGGAGTTATTAAAGCTTTGGCCTTCAGAACAGTCCACGGCCGCGACGCAGACCAAAATTTCTGTCGCTGAGCGAGGGAGATGTTCGGTGAGATTTGCTTCCTTTTATGACCTTTCCCGCCTCCGTTGTTAAGCGAAGCACTGCGGTACCTAAGTAACACGGTCGATAAGTGAATCTGGATTTTCCCATAAACTTTGCTTGTCTGTCAGAAGGTGGCAAAAGGGGATCCCAGTGACCGTGGGACACTGTGACCGTCATAAATGTGAGTCAGTTGCCAAGTGTCTAAAATTTTGATTGTGTGATCATGGGGAGGCTCCAACGGTGGTGTGAAAATTGGTCATAAGTCACTTTTTTCACTGCCATTGTAACTTTGAACGGTCTAAATCAGTGGTTCTCAACCTTTTTAATGCCACGACCCCCCCCAACTGGTCGTAAGTCGAGGACTACTCAACCGGTCATAAGTCGAGGACTACTCAACTGGTGCAGCACCGTTGGCAGAATGGGACTTTTGGCGGGCTCACAGGGCAGAGACAGCCTGGACCATTCCTATTGGCTTTCAAAAGCCAATAGAATAAAAGGGAGGATCACAGCTAAGGAAAAGGGGGGGAAAAATGGCGGACTGCGTTGTTTGGCAACCCCCGTGAAATGGTCGTTCGACCCCAAATGGGGTCCCGACCCACAGGTGGAGAACTACTGTCCTATAGCTTTGGATTGTTTTACGGGTTTCTCTGGCAGATTTTGAAAAGTTCGCCCGAAATGAGATTAAGGCGAAGGAAAGCAGTCGCTTAGCAGGGACTTGGCAGTGGCTAAGATCCTAGAACAGTGGTGGCGAAGCTATGGCCCGGGTGCCAGAGGCGGCACTCAGAGCCCTCTCTGTGGGCACGCACGCCGTCGCCCCAGTCCTAGACCTTCAGCTGGGTTTTATAAAACCTTTTCGCTTTAGGCCTCCGCCACCAGGTGCAAAAAAAAAAAAAAAAAAAAAAAGGTTCAATCGATCAGTCAATTTCAACTTCTCGCAGGAAAAAAAAAAGATCTTGCAAAGTTGGAATTGATTGACTGAACTTTTTAGTCCCACCCAGTCTGCTGTTACTACCACGGCCACGCCCACCCAATGGGCCACGCCCACCCGGCACCCGACAATGCATAAGTGGGTTTTGGGTTGCAGTTTGGGCACTCGGTCTCTAAAAGGTTCGCCATCGCTGTCCTAGAAAGGGGCGCTGCCACAGTGAGACTGACTTATTCTCCAAAGCAACGAAGGGCAGGGTGAGAAGCAACACGTAGAACCAACCTACAAATAAGGGGGAACATCCTGACCGTGAGAACAATTTAATCAATGGAACGGCTTCCTTCCTGGAGTTGTGACTGCTCCGTCACTGGAGGTTGTCCAAAATAGTCTGGGCAACCGTTTGACCAGGATAGTCTGCCTTGAGGAGAGGGTGGGACTAGAACAGTGGCCCCAAACCTTTTGGGCACCAGGGACTGGTTCCATGGAGAAAGGCTTATCCTTGCACCGGAGGGGGCAGGGTTTTGCGTTCTGCCTGCATCCCGTAGATGGAGCTTCACTGAATAATAGTAATAATAAAGTTGGAAGGGGCCTTGGAGGTCATCTAGGCCAGTGGTTCTTAACCTGGGCGATATTGCCCCCCAGGGGGCGATTTCATTTTTCAGGGGGGCGATGGAACAAAAAGGGGCAATGCGGGGGCGAAGGAACGAAAAGGGGGCGATATGGGGGCGATGCAGCGAGAAGTTTTGGGGACACTTTTGAGACTTTTTCGTACAGTGAATCGCTGTATATCTGTCGTACAAAAACATCAGATCGAATTGAATTGTGTTTTCAAATGTTCCTCCGGCTAGCTTCAGTGCAGAACGCCGTACATATGTGAAGACGCATCGCTTATCTTCATGCGCATTGCGCAGCAGCCTCTACCCACACAGTGGCGCGCCGTTGGCCACAATATGGGAGATATGGGAAAAAGACTGGAAATAAATTAGTTGCATTGATATGTCCTGATGACAATTTTAAAGAAAACAAAAAAAAAGTGTTTGCATAAATTGAAGAATTATTTCCCATGTTGCGATTGAGAGGTTATGTTGGGGGAGGGGGGCGATGACAACTTCCTCATTGGCTCAAGGGGGCGATTCGTTCAAAAAGGTTAAGAGCCACTGATCTAGGCCAACCCCCTGCCTCAGGCAGGAAACCCTATGCCCTATACTTGTTTGCACGGACCGGTTGTTGGCATGCCTTGGACTGGTGGGAGCCCTTGGACTGGAAAATCTCCTTTCCAGCCCTATGATTCTGCATTCTGCTCTCTCAAAAAGTTCTGTGCTTCGCCCTAGCACCTGTGAGTAAAAAACCTGGGGCAGAAATCTTGAGATAGACACCACAGAGTAAAATCAGGAGTGTGCAACCACTACCCTTCTAGATCCTGGAGAATCCTGGCCTGTTCAAAGCCACGTTGCCCACAACTGCTCTTAGAACAAGGATGCAGAGCCCATGGAGAAGTCAGAGGACTACATTCCCCCCCCCCCAAACACACACGCACTTTGTCACCTGCAGAGGCTCTCGCTTGGTGGGGAAGAAAAGGAAGGGTGATGGTTTATGCTTTTTTGATTACATCTTTCCTATTTTATTTTAAACCTGGGAAGTAGAAGGTCTTGGGGATAACTGCCAGAAAGAGAGCGAGGGTGCACGTGTGTTTAAATACAATAATCATTACATAGCTAATTATAGATCATATGAATAGATAATAAAATAGGTAAGGTTTAATGTCGTTTTAATCGCCTGCCCAGTTGATATTTTTTTATATATATTTTTTTCAGTTCAGGTTGCGGCATTTCATTTTTTAAAGTCTGCCCCCTCCCCCCCTTCTTCATCCAACTTTTCATACAGCACCTAGGACAGCAGAGATTTCCCCAGTTGTGGATTACATAGATGGCTGCCCTTGAAATCTAACAAAATGAAATTCAGTGGTGAAAAAAGTAAAGTTCTACATTTAGGCAAGAAAAACCAAATGCACAGGTATAGCATAGGGGGTACCTGGCTCAATAGTAGTAACTGTGAGAGGGACCTCGGAGTCCTAGTGGACAATCACCTAAATAGGAGCCAGCCGTGTGCTGCAGCTGCCAAAAAGGCCAACACAGTGCTGGGCTGCATTAACAGAGGGAGAGAATCAAGATCACGCAAAGTGTTAATAGTTTTGGTCCCCACGATGTAAAAAAGATGTTGAGAGTCTAGAAAGAGTACAGAGAAGAGCAACAAAGAGGAACAGGGGACTGGAGGCTAAAACATATAAGGAACGGTTGCTGGAATTGGGGATATCCAGTTTAATGAAGAGAAGGACAAGGGGGGACAGGATAGCAGTCTTCCAGTATCTCAGGGGCTGCCCCAAAGAAGAGGGAGTCAAGCTGTTCTCCAAAGCGCCTGAAGGCAGGACAAGAAGCAATGGATGGAAAATAACCAAGGAGAGAAGCAACCTGGAACTAAGGAGAAACTTCCTGACAATTGTTGTTGTTGTTGTTAATTGCGAAGTCGTGTCCGACCCATCGCGACCCCATAGACAATGTTCCTCCAGGTCTTCCTGTCCTCTACCATCTTCTGGAGTCCATTTAAGTTCACACCTCCTGCTTCAGTGACTCCATCCAGCCATCTCATTCTCTGTCTTCCCCTTCTTCTATTGCCCTCAATCTTTCCCAGCATCAGGCTCTTCTCCATCCATTGCTTCTCGTCCTGCCTTCAGGGGCTTTGGAGAATAGCTTGACTCCCTCTTCTTTGGGGCCGCCCCTGAGATACTGGAATACTGCTATCCTGTCTCCCCTCGTCCTTCTCTTCGTTAAACTAGAACAGACCCAATTCCAGCCACCGTTCCTTATATGTTTTAGGCTCCAGTCCCCTGATCTTCTTTGTTGCTCTTCTCTGCACTCTTTCCAGAGTCTCAACATCTTTTTTACATCGTGGTGACCAAAACTGGATGCAGGATTCCAAGTGTGGCCTTGTAAAGTGGTATTAACACTTCACGTGATCTTGATTCTATCCCTCTGTTCATGCAGCCTAGCACTGTGTTGGCTTTTTTGGCAGCTGCAGCTGCCATGTCATTTCCTGACATGGCAACAATTAACCAGTGGAAGGGCTTCCCTCCAGAAGTTGTGGGTGCTCCATCCCTGGCGGTTTTTAAGAAGAGATTTGGAGAGTCATTTCTCTGGAATGATATAGGGTAGGGGTCTTCCAACTTGGCCCTTGGATGACTTGTGGACTTCAGCTCCCAGAATTCCTCAGCCAGGCACACGTGCCTGGCTGAGGAATTCTGGGAGTAGAAGTCCACAAGTCATCCAAGGCCCAAGTTGGAAGACTCCTGATATAGCGTCTCCTGCTTGAGCAGGGGGTTGGACTAGAAGACCTCCAAAGTCCCTTCCAACTCTATTGTTAATTGCCGGGTCCAGACTCAACGCTTCTCCGAGCCCAGACACCTTGCCACGTTGAGCTTTTGGCTCTGCAATCTCTGCTGCTCTGACTTGGTGACTTGGCACGCTCCCCCCCCCCCCCCCCCCCCGCCACAACTGCTGCAAACTCTTTTGCGTGCAATTTCCTCTTTGCAAATTGGCCTATCTCACGTGGGGAGGCAGAAGGAAGCGCCTGGAGCCAATCAGGAATAGGAGTAGCTGGGGGGGGGGAGTGTAAAGACGTTTTTCCACTGCTACGCAAATAGATCTGTTCGTAAAACAATGTAAGTGTGTGTGTGTGTGTGTGTGTGTGTGTGTGTGGTGTGTGTGTGTGTGTAGGGGGGAAATGAAGATTACTGGAAAAAAAAAAAGTCGGGACCTCTTGGGAAGCCATCAGAATCCCGAACTATGAACGTTCCTTAAAGTACATTATCGGCGGCAGACTGAGAGAAAGTCAGCACACTTGGGAATGAACTACTTACTATGAGTCGGAGTTAACGTGGCACAGATGTCGGGTTTAGCAGAGGCTTAAGGGCGCAACCGCACCGCTCCCTCCCCGTTCTTGTCTGATTGCGGAAGACGCACAATCGCTGGTTTGTTCATCTATTTGATGCAATCTCTGTGACCATCCTCACACACACACACACACACACACACACACACACACACACACACACACACACACCCTTATTACACCGACTCTGGGACTGACTACAGATAGTCCTTGATTTACAACAGGTCGTTTAGAGACCGTTCAAAGTTACAACAGCACTGAAAAAAAAAGGGACTTGGGACCCTGTTTTTTACACACTTAACGACCGTTGCAACATTTCAAGTGATCAAAATTGAGACATTTGGCAATTGGCTCATGTTTGTGTCGGTCGAGTGTCCCAGGGTCCTCCGATCCAATAAAAGTAGTAACAACAACAACAACAGCAACAACATAATAATAATAATAATAATAATAATAAAGTTGGAAGGGACCTTGGAGGTAATCTAGTCCAATTCCCTGCTCAGGCAGGAAACCCTACACCGTTTCAGACGAATGGCTGTCCAGACTCTTAAGAACTTCCAGTATAGTATAGTATAGAATAGAATAGAATAAAATAGAATAGGGAATAGAGAATGGAATGGAATGGAATGGAATAGAATAATAGAATAGAAAATAGAATAGAGAATGGAATGGAATAGAATAGAGAATAGAATAGAGAATGGAATAGAATAGAAGAATAGAATAGAATACAGAATAGAATAGAGGAATGAATAGAATAGAATAGAATAGAATAGAATAGAATAGAACAGAACAGAGCTGGAAGGGACCTTGGAGGTCTTCTAGTCCAGCCCCCTGATCCCTAATACTAATAGTGTTGGAGCATTCACAGCTTCTGGAGGCAAGGAGTTCCACTGCTTAATCATTCTAACAGTCTCTAAATTTCTCTTTTGGCGACCTTCTGACAAGCAAAGTTAAGAGGAAGCCGGCTTCACTTCACTTCACAACCGTGAGACACCGTGATTCGCTTAACGGCCACGGCAGGAAAGGTCGTAAAAGGCGGCAAAGCTCATTTAACCACTGTCTCGCATAGCAGCAGAAAATTTGGGCTCAATTGTCATAAGTTGAAGGCTTACCTGTACGCTGTTGAGCGCGCAGTAGCTCCTACGGGAATTTTTTTGTGGTTAAAAGGAAGAAAGTTGTGTTTCCTGGGAGGTACCCAAAAAAAACAACCACAATAATAATTCTGAGAGATAATTAAGCGCCAGCTAACTGATCTGAGTCACCATCCGGCACTCTGTGCTTTTGTTTGAAGGGACGGGAGGCCAAAGCCTGGGCCTATGTTTGCCAAAGGCCTCAGCCGCTCTTGCTCGCCTTTCCTGGGTTTCCTGTTGACAAGAGGAATAGACTAGAGCTGGAAGGGACCTTGGAGGTCTTCTAGTCCAGCCCCCTGCTCAAGCAGAAGAACCTATACCATCTCAGACAGGTGATTGTCTTAAAAACCTCCAGCGATGGAGCACCCAGGATTTCTGGAGGCAACTTCTGTTCCGCTGGTTAATTATCCTCCCCGTTAGGAACTTTCTCCTTAATTAAGTTTCTCCTTAATTCCAGGTTGCTTCTCTCTTTGGCCAGTTTCCAACCATTGTTTCTCGTCCTTCCCTCTGGTGAACAACGCCTCCTCTTTGTGGCAGCCTCTCAAATACTGGAACATGGCTATCATGTCCCCCCTATTTCTTCTTTTCTTTAGACTAGCCAAACCCAAGTCCCGCAGCCGTTCTTCGTATGTTTTAGTCTCCAGGCCTTGGATCCTCTTAGCTGCTCTTCTCTGGACTTTTTCCAAAGTCTCAGCCTCTTTTTGGTGATATGGTGACCCAAATTGGCTGCCGTATTCCAGGTGTGGCCTTACTAGGGTTTTATAAAGCGGTACTCATACTTTACGTCAGCGGTTCTCAACCTGTGGGTCAGGACCCCATTTGGGGTCGAATGACCATTTCACGGGGGTCGCCAAACAACGCAGTCCGCCATTTCCCCCCCCCCCTTTTCCTTAGCTGTGCTACTCCCTTTTATTCTATTGGCTTTTGAAAGCCAATAGAATAGACTCTCTTGAACAGAGTCTAATTCTATTGGCTTTCAAAAGCCAATAGGAATTGTCCAGGCTGTCTCTGCCCTGCTGAGCCCACCAAAAGTCCCGTTCTGCAAACGGTGCTGCACCCGTTGAGTAGTCCTCGACTTACGACCGGTTGAGTAGTCCTCGACTTATGACCGGGTGGGGGGTCGTGGCATTAAAAAGGTTGAGAACCACTGCTTTACGTGATCTTGATTCTATGCCTCTGTTTATGCAACCCAGGATTGTGTTAGCTTTTTTGGCTGCTGCTGCGCACGGCTGGCTCACGGTCAAGGGATCGTCCACCAGGTCCCTCTCACAGCGACTGTTTTTAAACCAGCTCTCGCCCAATCTGTACTTGCGCCTTTGGTTTTTTCCTGCCTAAATGTAAAAAGCAGACAGTTGCAAGGACATCGGGCTGCACGTCCTTTCTGCTCCCTCTTTGCTGGGTTGCGGGAGCTTCGCAGGACAGGGAAAGGTGTCCCACGAAACAGGCTTTGGGGCTCTGAGCCTACTTTTTGGAAAGTGCCCTGCTTTCGCAGGAGCCGAAGGCGGCTGCCACTCACTGCAGATCGTATTTCGTTCGGGTATATCGCTTTTCATCCTGAAAGGTTGTGGACTGGTTTGCAGCCTAATTATAGAACCTTATCTCGAAGGTGAAGTGGATTCTCCCCTGCCTCCAGTTAGACCAGTTAGACCAGAGGCCCCCAACCTTTCGGGCACCAGGGGCTGGTTCCGTGGAGAGGGTTTTTCCGCGGACCGGAGGGTGCGTGCTTTTGTGTGCTGCCTGCATCCCCCGGATGGAGCTTTGCTTGTTTGTGCGCACCGGTTGCTGGCATGCCGTGGCCCGCTGCCGGGCCACAGACCAGGGGTTGGGGACCCCTGAGTCAAACCACAGCAGTGGTGCTGATGACCAAAACAGGAGACCCCCCGAGGCGAGCTTGCTCTGCTGATCCTCCTGGAGAGAAGCCTTCCTTAGCCAGGATGGAGTGTCTTTGCATTTTGGCTTCCTTTTCTGTTTGACCCAGAATTGGCTTTTGTGGCTTGTCTTAAAGGGGAGGTGGGTTTTTAGGGGTTGGGGGGGTGGAGAGGGCAGAAGCTCTTTGATTCGTCTTTCTCCGTTGGGGTCTTTGGTGCTCTCCGAGGTTTCTTGGCAGACATCTCGTTACCACACTAGGTAACTGCTGCGTCGCACAAACGTCTGCAAGGAATCCACCCAGCTCAGCTCAGCACCAAGGACCTCACAGTTCAAAGCTCACCTACAAACACAGATAGCCCTCGATATAATAACAATGATAATGTTGGAAGGGACCTTGGAGGTAATAATAATAATAAAAGATTGCACAGACTGACTACAAGCAGCGGCATGACAAAGTAGCAACAATGGTGCATTGGAAGATCTGCAAAAAATATCATTTGCCTGTAAGCAAAAACTGGTGGGATTATAAAATAGAGAAAGTCATAGAAAATGATAAAATTAAACTGCTCTGGGACTTCAGAATTCAAACAGACAAGCACCTGCAACGTAACACCCCAGACTTAACAATTGTCGATAAGAAAGACAAAAAAGTCTGGATAGTGGACATGGCAGTGCCTGGAGACAGCAGAATAGACGAGAAAGAACTGGAGAAGATAACAAAATACAAAGACCTACAAATAGAAATAGAAAGACTGTGGCAAAAGCAAGCAAGGGTAGTACCAATAGTCATAGGCTCCTTGGGTGCAATCCCAAAACAACTGGAGCACCACTTGAACACCATTGGCATTGACAAATTCGCTATTAGTCAATTGCAAAAGGCGGCCTTATTAGGAACTGCTTCCATCCTGCGACGATATCTGTAATACCATCAAACATCCACATCTGCCTATCCCAGGTCCTGGGTAAGGACTCGATAGGTAGACAAAATGCCAAATCCAGTCTGAACATCTGGCTGACTGTGCGATGATTGATGATGATGATGATAATAATAATAATAATAATAATAATAATAATAATAATAATGTTGGAAGGGACCTTGTAGGTCATCTAGTCCAACCCCCTGCTCAGACAGGAGAGCCCATACCATTTCAGACAAATGGGTTGTCCAGTCTCTTCTTAAAAACTTCCAGTGTTGGAGCCTTCACCGCTTCTGGAGGCAAGGAGTTCCACTGGTTAATTCTTCTAACTGTCAGGAAGTTTCTCCTTAGTTCCAGGTTGCTTCTCTTCCATCGATGTTCCTCCACTCCGCAGGACCCTCTCAAAATGCTCTGCTGTGTAGCTGGGAGGGAGCTATTTTCTGTCCATCAATTGTAGGAAAGACAAAAGCTGGAGAAAAATGCTTGCCTGGGGGCAGCCCTTCCCCCCTGCAGTGTTGGGCTTCTCCCCACTGGCAGTGGAGCCTGGCTGGGACAGCTAGCCAAAAATGTTTGCACCCCAGAAGGATTTGGGCAGAGGGTCCAGGGTGCGGGTCAGGGGTTAGGGATGTCAGATTTGTCCATGTGGAGCATGGGACGAATGAGTTTGGGGGTGTTGACTTGCTTATGTGTCCCCCCCCACCAGGAAAACAGCAAGTGGGTCTATTTTTTGCAGGAAAACCAACGTAGTTCTGAGCGTCTTAAAAGCTACCATGTAAATTATTGCATGAGCCTGTAAGTTGGGGGGAACCAGCCTTGGGAGCTTTAAGACCTGTGGATTTCCACTCCCAGAATTCCCCAGCGCAGCAGCCCTGGGGATTCCTGGGAAATTGGAGATTAATCCCTCGTAGCTATTTTACACAATTAATGCAGCAAATCTTTTGCATTATCCCTCTCTTCCCTTTTAGTATTGAATGACTAAGGGGCCTCACAGATATTGTATAATAGTTAGGCTATGCCAGGGGTCTTCCAACTTGGCCCTTTGATGACTTGTGGACTTCAACTCCCAGAATTCCTCAGCCAGGATGCTTTAAGACACGTGCCTGTCTGAGGAATTCTGGGAGTTGAAGTCCACAAATCATGAAAGGGCCAAGTTGGAAGACCCCTGGGCTATGCTATGGTTTGACGGTGTGCAACTGACAGATTGGATGCCAAATTGTGGTTTTAACATAGATTTTCATCTGCTATTTATTATTTTATTCTAGGATTTTTAACTGGACATTCCTCAAGTGTTTTTAAGTTGCTCTGGGCCTCTGACTGTAATAAACATTGACTTGACTCCTAGCCCTGGAGCTCAGGGAAGCATGGGCCCTTCAATCAAAGTTATTAACTCCTTGCTGGCTAAGGAATTCTGGCAGTTGAAGTCCACAGCTCTTAAAAGGTTCCCAAGCTTGGACCCCCTGCTGTAAGTGATTCATAATCGGGCAGATTTAGGAAGTTCTCCCCCCCCCCCCTTTTTTTTTTTTTTGGTCTGTGTGACAAATTTGCAGAATGCATCACACATCCTGTAACAACATGGCGCACCTGGCAGAC
Organism: Crotalus adamanteus; assembly: GCA_039797435.1. Lineage (NCBI taxonomy): Eukaryota > Metazoa > Chordata > Lepidosauria > Squamata > Viperidae > Crotalus > Crotalus adamanteus. The sequence continues at coordinate 357,491,264 of CM077918.1, read as the reverse complement.
GTCACTCCCTGCCCTCCCCTCGGCGGGGGGGGGGGGGGCTTAAATCTTAACAACTAAGATAGTAGCAGCAGCAGCGTAGTCTTCCTGGAAGGAAAGCCAGGAGCGTTAACAATCTTGTAATAGTAATAGTAGTAAAGTTGGAAGGGACCTTGGAGGTCATCTAGTCCAACCCCCTGCTCAGGCAGGAAAACCTACACCATTTCGGACAAATGGCTGTCCAGTCTCTTCTTAAAAACTTCCAGTGTTGGAGCATTTACCGCTTCCGGAGGCAAGGAGTTCCACTGGTTAATTGTTCTGACTGTCAGGAAATTTCTCCTTAGTTCCAGGTTGCTTCTCTCATTGATGAGTTTCCACCCGTTGCTTCTTGTCCTGCCTTCAGGTGCTTTGGAAAATGCTTGACTGCCTCTTCTTTGGGGCAGCCCCTGAGATATTGGAATCTTGGAAAGCTCTTTTTTTGCAGGACCTTGGATGTTGCCTCCTGTTAAAATTCTTTTCAACGGTCAGCAAGGCAGCGTGGGTGCCTTTTATCCCAGGTCTGAAAACGTTCACTTTGGACCACAGAGCTAGACTCTACCAAAAACCATGTGTAAAAAGCAGCTCAGCTTCAGAGACGAGGGAATAAAAGCAGCACTCTGCGTAGGCCCTCCTTTTTTTTTTCTCCCCTGGATGTCTTCCAGCTGATCAATGAAATAGTGTTGCTAGCAATATCCCACTTCAGGTTTTACTTTGCCTCTGTCTTCCTGAAAGCTAATTAGAAGGCAGCTGTTAATTGGGATTGTGGTGACTGCATAGGGAAAAACTCTGCCCCATTTAAAAAGAAAATAAATCAGTTGGATTATTTCAGTTGTAATAGTAGTAAAGTTGGAGGTCATCTAGTCCAACCCCCTGCTCAGGCAGGAAACCCTACACCATTTTGGACAAATGGCTGTCCAGTCTCTTCTTTAAAACGTCCAGTGTTGGAGCATTCACAGCTTCTGGAGGCAAGGAGTTCCACGGGTTAATTGTCCTCACTGTCAGGAAGTTTCTCCTTAGTTCCAGGTTGCTTCTCTCCTTGATTAGTTTCCATCCGTTGCTTCTCGTCCTGCCTTCAGGCGCTTTGGAGAATAGCTTGACTGCCTCTTCTTTGGGGCAGCCCCTGAGATACTGGAAGGCTGCTATCATGTCCCCCCTCGTCCTTCTCTTCGTTAAAGTAGACATTCCCAATTCTAGTAATCGTTCCTTATATGTTTTAGCCTCCAGTCCCCTGATCCTCTTTGTTGCTCTTCTCTGTACTCTTTCTGGAGTCTCAACATCTTTTTAACATTGTGGTGACCAAAACTGGATGCAGTATTCCAAGTGTAGCCTTACCATATATTTGTTTATTCTTTTGTTTTACCCTGTAATCAGCTCTGGGAAGTGGGGGGAGGGGGGGGAAGGGGTGGGGGGGTTTATATTGTAATAAATTTATAAAACTTTTAATAAAAAAAAGAAAGAAAATAAATCAGCTCACCCTTCTCTGCCGTGTTCTGGATTTGGGGTGAGCTGTTTTGTGTTATTTTTTTAAAATACGTACGTTTTATTAGTTTTTTTTAACACAATCGCCTTAATATTCGGTAAACGGTGTGTTGTCTGGGGTTTACATTTAAGAAATGTTCACTTAACAGTTGATTTCTATAATCTTATAATCCACGTCATAATTTTACTTGATCTCCTCTCTGAGCTGTTTTAATTACCCCTGAAACTTGATATGGGGGGGGAGAATCGGGAAGCTAAGCGAATCTACCTCTATTTTTTTTTCTCCCCCCCCCCCCAGCTTTCCCCAGCGGTGGCTCCTTTGTTGTGGTCGCTGTGTGGGTTTTTCACAATGCTCTTGTGGCTGTTGGTCATATCCGCTTCCCTGATTCCTGAGCTGGGCTCTCAAAATGGCTGCTGGCTATTCTGCCTCCTGATTTTAAACAGAAGGAGCAGCAATCTTTGGGGGGGGGGTCTGGCACACAAGGGGGAGGGGGTGTCTCTTCCAGTCCATTTTTAAGCTCTGCCATAGAAATAGTTCTAATTCTAGCCCTGCTTTAGAGACAGCTGGAGGAAAGGGCCAATCACCAGGAGAGGGTGAGTTCTAGTCCCGCCTTAGCTACAAAAGCCAGCTGGGTGCCTTTGGGTCAATCACCAGGAGAGGGTGAGTTCTAGTCCCGCCTTAGGCACAAAAGCCAGCTGGGTGCCTTTGGGCCAATCACCAGGAGAGGGTGAGTTCTAGTCCCGCCTTAGGCACAAAAGCCAGCTGGGTGCCTTTGGGCCAATCACCAGGAGAGGGTGAGTTCTAGTCCCGCCTTAGCTACAAAAGCCAGCTGGGTGCCTTTGGGCCAATCACCAGGAGAGGGTGAGTTCTAGTCCCGCCTTAGCCAATCACCAGGAGAGGGTGAGTTCTAGTCCCGCCTTAGCGACAAAAGCCAGCTGGGTGACTTTGGGCCAATCACCAGGAGAGGGTGAGTTCTAGTCCCGCCTTAGAGACAAAAGCTAGCTGGGTGCCTTTGGGCCAATCACCAGGAGAGGGTGAGTTCTAGTCCCGCCTTAGAGACAAAAGCTAGCTGGGTGCCTTTGGGCCAATCACCAGGAGAGGGTGAGTTCTAGTCCCGCCTTAGCCAATCACCAGGAGAGGGTGAGTTCTAGTCCCGCCTTAGCGACAAAAGCCAGCTGGGTGACTTTGGGCCAATCACCAGGAGAGGGTGAGTTCTAGTCCCGCCTTAGAGACAAAAGCTAGCTGGGTGCCTTTGGGCCAATCACTAGGAGAGGGTGAGTTCTAGTCCCGCCTTAGCGACAAAAGCCAGCTGGGTGACTTTGGGCCAATCACCAGGAGAGGGTGAGTTCTAGTCCCGCCTTAGCTACAAAAGCCAGCTGGGTGACTTTGGGCCAATCACCAGGAGAGGGTGAGTTCTAATCCCGCCTTAGCTACAAAAGCCAGCTGGGGTGACTTTGGGCCAATCACCAGGGGAGGGTGAGTTCTAGTCCCGCCTTAGGCACAAAAGCCAGCTGGGTGATTTTGGGCCAATCACCAGGAGAGGGTGAGTTCTAGTCCTGCCTTAGGCACAAAAGCCAGCTGGGTGCCTTTGGGCCAATCACCAGGAGAGGGTGAGTTCTAGTCCCGCCTTAGCTACAAAAGCTAGCTGGGTGACTTTGAACCAATCACCAGGAGAGGGTGAGTTCTAGTCCCGCCTTAGGCACAAAAGCCAGCTGGGTGCTTTTGGGCCAATTACCAGGAGAGGGTGAGTTCTAGTCCCGCCTTAGGCACAAAAGCCAGCTGGGTGACTTGGGCCAATCACCAGGAGAGGGTGAGTTCTAGTCCTGCCTTAGCTACAAAAGCCAGCTGGGTGACTTTGGGCCAATCACCAGGAGAGGGTGAGTTCTAGTCCCGCCTTAGGCACAAAAGCCAGCTGAGTGACTTTGGGCCAATCACCAGGAGAGGGTGACTTCTAGTCCCGCCTTAGGCACAAAAGCCAGCTGGGTGCCTTTGGGACAATCACCAGGAGAGGGTGAGTTCTAGTCCTGCCTTAGGCACAAAAGCCAGCTGGGTGCCTTTGGGCCAATCACCAGGAGAGGGTGAGTTCTAGTCCCACCTTAGCTACAAAAGCTAGCTGGGTGACTTTGAACCAATCACCAGGAGAGGGTGAGTTCTAGTCCCGCCTTAGGCACAAAAGCCAGCTGGGTGCTTTTGGGCCAATCACCAGGAGAGGGTGAGTTCTAGTCCCGCCTTAGGCACAAAAGCCAGCTGGGTGACTTTGGGCCAATCACCAGGAGAGGGTGAGTTCTAGTCCCGCCTTAGGCACAAAAGCCAGCTGGGTGACTTGGGCCAGTCACCAGGAGAGGGTGAGTTCTAGTCCCGCCTTAGGCACAAAAGCCAGCTGGGTGACTTGGGCCAATCACCAGGAGAGGGTGAGTTCTAGTCCCGCCTTAGGCACAAAAGCCAGCTGGGTGCTTTTGGGCCAATCACCAGGAGAGGGTGAGTTCTAGTCCCGCCTTAGCCAATCACGAGGAGAGGGTGAGTTCTAGTCCCGCCTTAGCGACAAAAGCCAGCTGGGTGACTTTGGGCCAATCACCAGGAGAGGGTGAGTTCTAGTCCCGCCTTAGAGACAAAAGCTAGCTGGGTGCCTTTGGGCCAATCACTAGGAGAGGGTGAGTTCTAGTCCCGCCTTAGCGACAAAAGCCAGCTGGGTGACTTTGGGCCAATCACCAGGAGAGGGTGAGTTCTAGTCCCGCCTTAGCTACAAAAGCCAGCTGGGTGACTTTGGGCCAATCACCAGGAGAGGGTGAGTTCTAATCCCGCCTTAGCTACAAAAGCCAGCTGGGTGACTTTGGGCCAATCACCAGGAGAGGGTGAGTTCTAGTCCCGCCTTAGGCACAAAAGCCAGCTGGGTGATTTTGGGCCAATCACCAGGAGAGGGTGAGTTCTAATCCCGCCTTAGCTACAAAAGCCAGCTGGGTGACTTTGGGCCAATCACCAGGAAAGGGTGAGTTCTAGTCCCGCCTTAGGCACAAAAGCCAGCTGGGTGACTTGGGCCAATCACCAGGAGAGGGTGAGTTCTAGTCCTGCCTTAGCTACAAAAGCCAGCTGGGTGACTTTGGGCCAATCACCAGGAGAGGGTGAGTTCTAGTCCTGCCTTAGGCACAAAAGCTAGCTGGGTGCTTTTGGGCCAATCACCAGGAGAGGGTGAGTTCTAGTCCCGCCTTAGCTACAGAAGCCAGCTGGGTGACTTTGGGCCAATCACCAGGAGAGGGTGAGTTCTAGTCCTGCCTTAGGCACAAAAGCCAGCTGGGTGACATTCGGCCAATCACCAGGAGAGGGTGAGTTCTAGTCCCGCCTTAGCTACAGAAGCCAGCTGGGTGCCTTTGGGCCAATCACCAGGAGAGGGTGAGTTCTAGTCCCGCCTTAGGCACAAAAGCCAGCTGGGTGCCTTTGGGCCAATCACCAGGAGAGGGTGAGTTCTAGTCCCGCCTTAGGCACAAAAGCCAGCTGGGTGACTTGGGCCAGTCACCAGGAGAGGGTGAGTTCTAGTCCCGCCTTAGGCACAAAAGCCAGCTGGGTGACTTGGGCCAATCACCAGGAGAGGGTGAGTTCTAGTCCTGCCTTAGGCACAAAAGCCAGCTGGGTGCTTTTGGGCCAATCACCAGGAGAGGGTGAGTTCTAGTCCCGCCTTAGGCACAAAAGCCAGCTGGGTGCCTTTGGGCCAATCACCAGGAGAGGGTGAGTTCTAGTCCCGCCTTAGCTACAAAAGCCAACTGGGTGACTTTGGGACAATCACCAGGAGAGGGTGAGTTCTAGTCCCGCCTTAGGCACAAAAGCCAGCTGGGTGACATTCGGCCAATCACCAGGAGAGGGTGAGTTCTAGTCCCGCCTTAGGCACAAAAGCCAGCTGGGTGCCTTTGGGCCGATCCCTCTCTCTCTCCCAGCCCAGCCCACCTCACAGGGTGGTTGTTGTGGGGAAAATAGGAGGAGGAGGAGGAGAGGTATGTTGGATATGTTCGCAGCCTTGTGTTCCTTGTAAAAAAAAAAGGCTGGATACCAATAAATAAATAAAGTTTTTTTTAAAAAAACGACAGACGGAGAGACTTCCTTTCTCCCGGGCAAAGGAGGGCAATCCCCGAAGTTTGGGGGTGAAAGCAGGACGCGGAAGCAGTCCAGGCGCCCTCCAGTTCTGGCCGGCCCTTGTAGTCTGGGATGTGTCTAGTCGCAGCGCCTGTTGTTAAGGGTTAATGCGCGCGCAACTCACTTGTGCTTCTGGTGTCCTCCCACAGCAATCCTCCGTTGAGCGAGGAGATGTTGCCTCCCGGAGAATGGATGTGCCACCGCTGCACTGTGCGAAGGAAGGTAAAGATGATTTGGGACACACACACACACACACACACACACACACACCCTCTTTCCTCCTCTCTGGAAGCCGAAGAGACTGGATCCCAACCGCTGTAGGAAAGAAGCCCTCGAAAAAGCACAGCTGGTTCCGTTGCAGCAGACAAAAGCCTCTTTGACCCCCACCCCCCCCCCCTTTTTTTTTGTTTGCCCCTCAGTGCTTAAAGAGGGGAAAGTGCATTATAAATCTTGAGAAAATCACTCAGACTTATAGACTGCTTTGCAGTGCTTTACAGCCCTCTCTAAGCAGTTTACAGATTCCCAACAATCCGGATCCTCGTTTTAACGGCCTCGGAAGGACAGAAGGCCCAGTCAACCTCCAGCCAGTCAGGATCGAACTGCTGGCGGTTTGGCAGAATTAGCCCGCAATACTGCGTTCTGAACACTGCGCCACCACAGCAGGAAAGAAAGGGAGGGAAGGAGGAAGGAAGGAAGGAAGGAAGGAAGGGGAAAAAGAAAGAGAAAGAAGAAAGGGAAGGGGAAGGAGGGAGGGAGGAAGAAAAGGAAGGGAATGAAGGAAGGAAGAAAGAACTGAAAAGGGAAGGGGAAGGAGGGAGGGAGGAAGAAAAGGAAGGAAGGAAGGGGGAAAAGAAGGGAGAGAAAGAAGGAACGGAAGGAGAAGGAGGGAGGGAGGAAGAAAAGGAAGGGAAGGAAGGAAGGAAGGAAGAAAGAAAGAACTGAAAAGGGAAGGGGAAGGAGGGAGGGAGGAAGAAAAGAAGGAAGGGAATGAAGGCGAGGAAGGAAGGAAGGAAGGAAGGGGAAAAAGAAAGAGAAAGAAGGAAGGTAAGGGGAAGGAGGGAGGAAGAAAAGAAGGAAGGGAATGAAGGCAAGGAAGGAAGGAAGGAAGGAAGGAAGGGGAAAAAGAAGGGAGAGAAAGAAGGAAGGGAAGGAGAAGGAGGGAGGGAGGAAGAAAAGGAAGGGAAGGAAGGAAGGAAGAAAGAAAGAACTGAAAGGGGAAGGAGGGAGGGAGGAAGAAAGGAAGGAAGGGAATGAAGGTGAGAGGGAAGGAAGGAAGGGGAAAAAAGGGAGAGAAAGAGGGAAGAAGTGAGGGAGGAAGGGAATGAAGGCGAGAAGAAAGGGAAGGAAGGAGGGGGAAAAGGAAGGGAGAGAAAGAAGGAAGGGGAGGGAGGGAGGAAGAAAAGGAAGGGGAGAAGGAAGGAGAAAACTGGAAGGGAATGGGGCAGGAGGGAGGGAGGAAAAAAGAAGGAAGGGAATGAAGGCGAGAAGAAAAAGAAGGAAGGAAGGAAGGAAGGAAGAAGAGCAAAAGCATTCACATCTATACCCCTTCACAGCGCTGTACAGCTGGCTCTAAGCAGGTCACAGAGTCAACCTATTTGCCCCCAACCATCTGACGCCTCGCTTTATGGACTTCGGAAGGACGGAAGGCTGAGTCAATCTAAGTCAACCCTTTGGAGATAAAACTACACCCCCCTCCCCCCAAGGAGTAACTTAACTGGCCTGCAGTGGGGCTTTGGATGCCTTGGCTCAGGAAGGCCGGGCCCTCCGCCTCCTTGGGCCACGCGCGGCCCTGCTCCACCCAGGCTGGCACCGGCCTCTTCAGCCCTTTCCGGTGGGCGCTTCCCTTGCCAAGCCCCCCCCCCCACTTCCTTCCAGTAAGTTCACAAACAACTGGAGGGCCTCCCGCTGTTCCCACGGGGGGGGGGCACAGCAGCAGGGAGAGAAGAAGGGGTGCAGCTGGTCAGCGGAGGGCAAAGCAGCAGCAGCAGCAGGGCCAGCTGGGAGAGCCTGCTGCAAGCGGAGAGAAGCAGAGATATTCTGCCAGCCCTGGGACCCCCATCCCACTCTCCCCCACCCACCCCGGCATCTGGGGCAGAGAGTTTCCAGCTGCTGCTATCCCGAATGAATCTGTCTCTAAAGGAGTGTCTGTCTCTCCCCTGCCTGCTTGCCTCTCTCTCTCTCTCTCTCTCTCTCTCTCTCTCCCCTCCCTCCCTGGTTCCTCTTTCTTTCTTTCTTTCTTTCTTTCTTTCTTTCTTTCTTTCCTCCCTCCCTCTCTGTTTCTCTCTCTCTATCTCCCCCCCTCTCTCTCCTCCCTCCCTCTCTGTTTCTCCCTCCCTCCCTCCCTGGTTCCTCTTTCTTTCTTTCTTTCTTTCTTTCTTTCTTTCTTTCTTTCTTTCTTTCTTTCTTTCTTTCTTTCTTTCCTCCCTCCCTCTCTGTTTCTCTCTCTCTATCTCCCCCCCTCTCTCTCCTCCCTCCCTCTCTGTTTCTCCCTCCCTCCCTCCCTGGTTCCTCTTTCTTTCTTTCTTTCTTTCTTTCTTTCTTTCTTTCCTCCCTCCCTCTCTGTTTCTCTCTCTCTATCTCCCCTCCTCTCTCTCCTCCCTCCCTCTCTGTTTCTCCCTCCCTCCCTCCCTGGTTCCTCTTTCTTTCTTTCTTTCTTTCTTTCTTTCTTTCTTTCTTTCTTTCTTTCTTTCTTTCTTTCTTTCTTTCTGTCTGTCTGTCTGTCTTTCTTTCTTTCTTTCCCTGGTTCCCCCCTCGCTCTCTCTCTTATCTATTTATATCTATCTGTCTGTGTCTGTTATCTGTGTGTGTTTGTGTGTATCAAATTTAGAGATCCATAACTCTGTATTATCAGTCAACCTACCTACCTTACTGTCTGTCCGTCTCTCTCTCTCTAACTCCATCCATCCATCTCTGTCATTTATCCATCCATCTCTGTCTGTCTGTCTATCTATCTATCTATCTATCTATCTATCTATCTATCTATCTATCTATCTATCTATCTATCCCTACACACACACACACACACACACACACACACACACATATCTATCTACAGCCTGGACATACCAAGATGGAGTTCCTTTCTCTCTCTTTAATCAAACAGCCTCTTGTTTGGAGTCGCTTTTTTTTTTTTTAACCTTCCGTAGCCTGAGGACCTGCTGCCATTCTCTTATAAAGGAGGGTGTGTCTGGTTTACAACAAGGGCACAAAAACCTGCCTTGGAGCTGTTCAGTGTCCATCAGCTCTTCCTCAGCAGGTGTCTTTTTTCCCCAAGGCTGGTGTCATCTTGAACCATCCCCGTTTTGTCTCCCCAAAACAGGGTGCCAGAATCTGGGGAAGGGTCTTGCTTAGGCCCTGGAATGGCTCTCTCCTTTGGCCTGTGTGATTGTGACACGTGTTGTAGCCCCTCTCCCCCCCCCCCCTTAAACATGGCTCCTTAGTCTCAGCCCTCAGCTACAAATAGTCTCCTTTGTTGGGTAATTTCAAACTGGCCAGCCAGCATTCCACTACAAAGCGATACAGTAGTCCTCCACTTACGACCCAAGCTGTCCGATGCTAAGCAAGGCAGCTGTGAAGTCCAGTTTTTGCCCCACTTTGCAGCCTTTTCGCGAGGGTGGTTAAGGGAATCCCGGCGGGTGTTAAGCGAATCACACAGTTGTTAAGTACATCTGGCCTCCTCCCTTGACTTGGCTGGCCAGAGGCCACTTGGGAAGGTTCAAAGGGGAGGGAGGTCCCGTGACCCTGGGTGCTGCAGCCCTCTTGGATCAAGGCCAGCTGGCGGGTGCCCGGATTTTGATCCCACGACTGCTTGGATGGAAGGAAGGAGGGTGAAAAGTCAGTGCCACTGCAACGTCAAATGGTCACTAAGCAAACAGTTATAAGTCGAGGTAGTCCTGTACAGTTCATTTAGTGACCATTCAAAGTTGCAACTGAAAAAGGAGACCTGACCATTTTTCACACTTACGACCGTTGTAGCATCCCAGTGCCACGTGATCAAAATTCAGATGCTTGGAAGCTCTCTCTCTCTCTCTCTCTCTCTCTCTCTCTCTCTATCTATCTATCTATCTATCTCTATCTCTCTCCCTCTTTCTCCCTCTCTCTCTCTGTGTCTTTCTCTCATTCTCTCTCTCTATCTTTCTCTCTCCTTCTTTCTCCCTCTCTCTATATCTTTCTCTCATTCTCTCTCTGTCTCTCTCTTTCTTTCTCCCCCTCTCTCTGTCTTTCTCTCATTTTCTCTCTGTCTCTTTCTCTCCCTCTCTCTCTCTTTCTCTCTGTCTTTCTCCTGTGTCTTTCTGTCTTTTTCTCTCTCTTTCTCTCTGTCTTTTTCTCTCTCTCTGTCTTTCTGTGTGTCTTTCTCTCTCCCCCTCTCTCTGTCTTTCTGTCATTTTCTCTGTGTCTTTCCCTCTCTTTCTCCCTCTCTCTCTGTCTTTCTCTCCCTCTCTCATCTCTCTCTCTCTCTCTGTCTTTCTCCCTCCCCCTTCCCTCCTTCCTCTCTCTCTCTCTCTCTCTCTCTCTCTCTCTCTCTCTCTCACACACACACACACACACACACACACACACACAGGGGCTTCCATGGGAAGACTGAGGGCTGCTTTGTGTCTTGCAGAAGAGAGAGCAGAAGAAGGAGCTTGGTCACATGAACGGCTTGGTTGACAAATCCGGCAAGAGGACCTCGTCTCCCACCAGCGACGCCGACTACCTGGACCGGGCGGGTGGTGGGAGCCTCCGGACCCTGCCCCACGTCCGGCTCTTGGAGCGCAGAGCCAGCCGGCCCGGCACCCCCACCTCCAACACCAGCACTGACACCCCCAACTCGGAGCAGAACGACCTGGACGAAGACATCATTGATGTGGACGAGGACTCCGCCCCCGGGGGGGAAGCTGAGGGGGGGCAGCCTCACCTGAAGCGGCCCTTCGAACTGCTTATCGCGGCCGCCATGGAGAGGAACCCCACCCAGTTCCAGCTGCCCAACGAGCTCACCTGCACCACGGCCCTGCCAGGTGAGTCCGCGGCGGCGCTTGGCGTGGCAGCCCCTTTGCAAGCAGGGGGCTGTGCCCGCCCCGACACTGGGCAAGGCCCAAAGGAACACCCTGGCTGGTTCTCCGCTTGGCTTCCGGCATTGCCTGGACCACGGAGCACGGTCGGTGGTGGAGCCAAGCCAGGGGGTCTCCTTGCTTGAGCAGGGGTGGGCGACGGTGGCCCCCTGGACGACCTGCGGACTTCAACTCCCAGCATTCTGGAACTGGAAGTCCCCAGGGCATAAAGGTCCTGAAGGGGCCAGAGTTGCCCACCCCCTGCCCTTGAGGGGGAGCGTGGAGAGATTTCTCCCCTTCAAATCCCCAATACCTGCCTAGCCCTGTCTGTCTGTCTGTCTATCATCTGGGTGTGTTTGGGTGTATCAGATTTAGAGATATGTACCTCTGTATTATCAGCCTACCTGCCTACCTTGTTGTCTATCGTCTGTCAACTGTGTGTGTTTGTGTTTATCAAATTTAGAGATATGTATCTCTGTATTACCAGTCTACCTACCTTACTATCTTTCTGTCTGTCTATCATCTGTCATCTGTGTGTGTTTGTGTGTATCAAATTTGTTGTTGTTAATTGCGAAGTCGTGTCCGACCCATCGCGACCCCATGGACAACGTTCCTCCAGGTCTTCCTGTCCTCTACCATCTTCTGGAGTCCATTTAAATTCACACCTACTGCTTCAGTGACTCCATCCAGCCATCTCATTCTCTGTCGTCCCCTTCTTCTATTGCCCTCAATCTTTCCCAGCATTAGGCTCTTCTCCAGTGAATCCTTCCTTCTCATTAGGTGGCCAAAGTACTTGAGTTTCAACTTCAGGATCTGGCCTTCTAAAGAGCAGTCGGGGTTGATCTCTTCTAGGACCGGTTTGAACGCCTTGCAGTCCAAGGGACTCGCAGGAGTCTTCTCCAGCACCAGAGTTCAAAGGCCTCAATTCTTTTGCGCTCAGCCTTTCTTATGGTCCAACTTTCACAGCCATACATTGCAACTGGGAAAACCATGGCCTGGACTATACGCACTTTTGTTGGCAGGGTGATGTCTCTGCTTTTTAGTATGCTGTTTAGATTTGCCATAGCTTTCCTCCCCAGGAGCAAGCGTCTTTTAATTTCTTGGCTGCAGTCCCCATCTGAGGTGATCTTTGAGCCCAGAAAAATAAAATCTGTCACTACCTCCATTTCTTCCCCATCTATTTGCCAGGAATTGAGAGGGCCGGATGCCATGATTTTGGTTTTCTTAATGTTGAGTTTCAAGCCAACTTTTGCACTCTCCTTCTTCACCCGTATCAAGAGGCTCTTTAGTTCCTCTTCACTTTCTGCCATTAGAGTGGTATCATCTGCATATCTTAGGTTGTTGATATTTCTCCCGGCAATCTTAATTCCATCTTTTGATTCATCTAGCCCTGCCTTTCTCATGATGTGCTCTGCATATAAGTTAAATAGGCAGGGCGACAGTATACAGCCTTGCCGGACTCCTTTTCCAATTTTGAACCAATCAGTGGTTCCGTGTTCGGTTCTCACTGTTGGTTCTTGACCCGCATATAGGTTTCTCAGGAGACAAATGAGATGGTCTGGTACTCCCATCTCTTTAAGAACTTGCCACAATTTGTTGTGATCCACACAATCAAAGGCTTTTGCATAGTCAATGAAGCAGAAGTAGATGTTTTTCTGGAACTCCCTAGCTTTCTCCATGATCCAGCGTATGTTGGCAATTTGATCTCTAGTTCCTCTGCCTCTTCGAAATCCTGCCTGTACTTCTGGTAGTTCTCGATCCACATACTGCTGGAGTCTAGCTTGTAAGATTTTAAGCATAACTTTACTAGCATGTGAAATGAGTGCAATGGTGCGATAGTTTGAACATTCTTTGGCATT
>CM077918.1:357453752-357478655 GCA_039797435.1 Crotalus adamanteus | reverse complement strand
GCAGGAGAGGCGGCAAACAATTAAAACACCAGTCGCCGAATTCCCGAACGTGCCATCCTGAAGCCCTTGCGAAGGAGAAAGGTGGGCGGGGGTGGGCAAAAAAGTCAAGATGGCGTCCAGGGCAGGCCAATAGGAGGGTCGTGGCTCCCGTGTTTTGACTTCGTTGTGGGGCTGAACTTGGGGGCTTCCGAAAGCCACACAACAGCTGCCTTTTGATTGGGTTGGTTCCTCTTTTCGTAGCAGCCGGGAGGGACCTTGGAGGTCATCTAGTCATCTAGAGAGGACGGGGGGGGGGGTCAACCTACTTTCCAAAGCACCTGAAGGCCAGACAAGGAACAACGGATGGAAACTGATCCAGGGGGGGATTCAACCTGGAAATAAGCGGAAGTTTCCTGACGGTGAGAACAATCCACCAATGGAACAGGAGTTGCCTCCAGATGTTGTGGGAGCTTCATCCCTGGAGGCTTTCAAGAAGAGATTGGACTCTCCATCTGTCAGAAATGGTGTAGGGTCTCCTGCTTGGGCAGGGGGGTTGGACTAGATGACCTCCGAGATCCCTTCCAGCTCTGTTTTCTCTTCTCTTCCCCTTCCCTTCCCCTTCCCTCCTCTCCTCCCCTCCCCTCCCCTCCTCTTCTCTTCTCCTTCTCTCTTCCCCTTGCCCCTCTTCTTTTCTCTTCGCTTCTCTCTTCCCCTTGCCCCTCTTCTCTTCTCTTCCCCTTCCCTTCCCTTCCCCTTCCCTCCTCTCCTCTCTTCCCCTTCCCCTTTCCCTTCCCTTCCCCTTCCCTTCCCTTTCCCTCCTCCTCTCCTCCTCCTCTTCTCTTCTCTTCTTCCCCTTCCCTTCTTTCTCTCCTCTCTCTTTTCTTCTTCTCCCCCTTCCCTTCCCTTCCCTTCTTTCTCTCCTCTCCTCTCCCTCTCTTCTTCTCTTCCCCTTCCCTTCCCTCCCCTTCCCTTCTTTCTCTCCTCTCCTCTCCTCTCCTAGTTGGGTCATGAAACATCTGCAAGGAAAACCACCAAGCTCCAGGAGCACTAAGGACCCCCACAGTCTCTTCCTCCTCTTCCACCTCTTCCCTCTTCCCCACAAAACCCCCTCCCTTCTAGCATTGATGATGTTCCCTGGTCAGGTAATGAAACGTCTCCACGAAAACCACCAAACTCAGAGAGCACTAAGGACCTCACAGTCCTTTTTCTCCCCCTCCTCCTCCTCCTCCTCCCCTCCTCCTCCCTTCTAGCACTGATGATGTAATAGAATATGGAATAGAATAGAATAGAATAGAATAGAATAGAATAGAATAGAATAGAATAGAATAGAATAGAATAGAATAGAAGCTGGAAGGGACCTTGGAGGTCTTCTAGTCCAGCCCCTGCTCAAGCAGGAGATCCTACACCAGTGGTTCTCCACCTGTGGGTCGGGACCCCATTTGGGGTCCAATGACCATTTCACAGGGGTTGCCAAACAACGCAGTCTGCCATTTTTTTCCCCCCCTTTTCCTTAGCTGTGCTCCTCCCTTTTATTCTATTGGCTTTTGAAAGCCAATAGAAGAGACTCTCTTGAATAGAGTCTAATTCTATTGGCTTTCCAAAGCCCATAGGAATTGTCCAGGCTGTCTCTGCCCTGCTGAGCCCGCCAAAAGCCCCAGTCTGCAAACGGGGCTGCACCAGTTGAGTAGTCCTCGACTTACGACCGGTTGGGGGGTCGCGGCATTAAAAAGGTTGAGAACCACTGCTCTACATCCTATACCAGGGGTCTTCAAACGTGGCCGTTTGATGACTTGTGGACTTCAACTCCCAGAATTCCTCAGCCAGGCACACGTGCCTGGCTGAGGAATTCTGGGAGTTGAAGTCCACAAGTCATCAAACGGCCACGTTTGAAGACCCCTGCCCTAGACCATCTCTTCTTTAAAAACCTCCAGTGATGTTACCTAGCTGGGTCAGGAAACATCTCCCAGAGAACCCCCAAGCTCAGAGAGGCACTAAGGACCTCTCCTTTCAGCCCTGGGCTAAAATCCTCCTTCGTTGGAATTGGGGGGCTGTGCCACCCCCACCCCACCCTGCTTCTCCCGCCACTACCAGATCCGGCTGGCAAAGGAGGGTTCTTGATTTCCACCTTCCTATTCTGGCTCCTGCCGGCGTTTGGCAACCTGGGCCAAGCAGAAGGCTTGGCAGCGCCGTGACTCAGAAATGCTTTTTAAAAGCCTCCCTGGAATTGGAATCAGCCAGAATCGTCCTGGCAAAAAGCTAAAAGCCGCCTCTTTATGCAGAATAAGAGTCCCGGGGAGGGACCTTGGAGGTCATCTAGTCCAACCCACTGCTGGAGCAGGATGCTTTTAGGATGCTCCCTGGGCTCCACTGTAGCCGAGATCTCTGCAAGGTCTCCCAGGGCAGATGGGCCGGGCTGGGGAGGGGAGGGAGACAGAATAGAGACCAGAACGCAGAATAAGAGAAGTTGGGAGGGACCTTGGAGGTCATCTAGTCCGATCCTGCACCGGGGGGGGGCAACCTTGGAACTTAAGACTTGTGGACTTCAACTCCCAGAACTCCCCAGATGGAGTACAGAATAGTATATGGAATAACAGAGTCGGAAGGGGCCTTGGAGGTCATCTAGTCCAACCCTCTGCTGGAGCAGGAGATCCTACACCAGGAGGGGGGGTCCAACCTTGGAACTTTAAGACTTGTGGACTTCAACTCCCAGAATTCCCCAGATGGACCCACAGAATAGAATACGGAAGAACAGGGTCGGAAGGGACCTTGGAGGTCATCTAGTCCAACCCTCTGCTCGAGCCGAACAATCCTCTAACCATTTCAGACAAGCGGCTGTCCAGTCTCTTCTTAAAAACCTCCAGCGATGGAGCGCCCACGACTTCTGAAAGAATTAATCCCTTCCATGGATTAATTGTTCTCACTGTCAGGATAAATCCTCCTTAATTCCAGCTTATTATTGCAATGGTTCGTCGCACAATTAGCCAGATGTTCAAACAGGATCTGGCGGTTTTTCATTCGCCTACGGTCCTTCCTAAGAAACAGAGGGGGGGAGCCAGTGGGCAACACAAGTGGGTCTTAGGCTTGCATTGTGTGTTTGTGCGTGTGTGGGGGGGGGGGGGAGAGACAAAGAGTCCAGATCTCTGGATCTCTGGGCCCAAGACCAGGAGATCAAAAGAGGATTTCCCACCCCTGATTTTGAAACCACCGCACAAAAAGGGATTTTGGTTCTTTTACTTCTTTCTTCTTTTTAAAATAAAATAGAGCTGGAAGGGACCTTGGAGGTCATCTAGTCCAGCCCCCTGCTTGAGGAGGAGACCCTAGACCATCTCAATCAATTAATCGGAATAGAGCTGGAAGGGACCTTGGAGGTCATCTAGTCCAGCCCCCTGCTCAAGCAGGAGAACCTATACCCTCTTCTTTTCCTTCCCGGAGAAAATTCAGAAGCTCGACAACTTCACACCAATATTTTCTTGTTGTGTTTTTGCTGGCGAAGTTGCTACGTATTGATTCATCCTACATTAAAAAACGTCTCTAGCAACTCACAACATTGTGTTAAGTGTGGCTCACGGGGACCAAGACGTGTTCTCTCTCTCTCTCTCTCTCTCTCTCTCTCTCTCTCTCTCTCCTCTCTCCCTCCCTCCCTCCCTCCCTCTGTCTCTCTCTCTCCCCATCTCTCTTTTTCTCTCTCTCTTTCTCTCTTTCTCTCTCTCTCTCTCTCTCTCTCTCTCTCTCTCTCTCTCCCCAGCTGCCAGGCTCCACCAGACTCTGCCCCCCCTCCCATATCACCCACCAAGGGGGGGGGCAGAGGTCTTGTCTAGCTTCCCCCCTCCCTCCACATGGACCCCACTGTCTCCAAATTGGCAAACTGCAACAACAAATTTGTGCAAGTGACAACGTAGAACATGTGAAAGCAAGCGGGTCTTGGAAGGAGCAGGGCTGATGTGTGTCTGGGGGTGTGTGAGTTGAACCCCCACCCTACTCAATAGGCAGCTGTTGCAGAACGCTTGCGATTTCATCCCCCCCCCATTTCTTAAATCACGTGGGCCGCCCTGCCACGTCAGGCAGGCACGCGGCAGGGACATGGGCATGCCACATCTGGCCAGCAGCTGGTACACCTGTCCTGCGAGGTTGCCTCACTTCTACGATACGGTCCTGTCCTGTTCATTTCCTGATGGCAGGAACGATTAGCCAGTGGAACAGCTTGCCACCAGAAGTTGTGGCTGCTACAATGCTGGAGGTTTTTAAGAAGAGACTGGACAGCCATTTGTCTGAAAGGGTGGGTGGGTGGATGGATGGATGGATGGATGGATGGATGGATGGATGGATGGATGGATGGATGGATGGATGGGTGGGTGGGTGGATGGATGGATGGATGGTGGATGGATGATAGAGATAGATAGATAGAAAAATAGATAGATAGATAGATGGGTGGGTAGGTGGGTGGATGATAGAGATAGATAGATAGATAGATAGATAGATAGATAGATAGATAGATAGATAGATAGATAGATAGATAGATAGATAGATAGATAGATAGATAGATAGATAGATAGGTAGGTAGGTAGGTAGGTAGATAGAGGGTGGATGGTGGATGGATGATATAGGTAGGTAGGTAGGTAGACAGACAGACAGACAGACAGACAGACAGACAGACAGATAGATAGATAGATAGATAGATGAAGAGAGAGAGAGAGAGAGGGTGGGTGGGTGGGTGGGTGGATGGTGGATGGATGATAGATAGATAGATAGATAGATAGATAGATAGATAGATAGATAGATAGATAGATAGATAGATAGATAGATAGATAGATAGATAGATAGATAGATAGGCAGGCAGGCAGGCAGGCAGGCAGGCAGGCAGGCAGGCAGGTAGATAGAAGAGAGGGAGGGAGGGAGGGAGGGAGGGAGATGTAAAAAAGATGAGAGAAAGGGATGGATGACAGATAGGAGAGAGAGAGGGAGGGAGGTGTAAAAAGAGAGATATGGCAGAGAAAAAGGGATGGATGATGGATGGATGGGTGGCTAAATAAGGAGACAGACGGATGGATGGATGGAAGCAAGGAAGGAAGGAAGGGGAGCAAGGGGTGGAATCACCTCCGTGGATGGAAGTCAGCTTTCCTCAACCCATCAATCTCCCCCCCCCCCATCGCAGGCTGGCAATGTCAGGCCTATCGGGGGGGGCTCTGAATCGCAGGGGCCCGGGTGGAGACTCCCCCCCCCCCGCGTTGCCCCAACCGTCCCTTGCAGCCAATGAGGCCTCTCGGTCCTGGGGGGGTCTGGAGCCGACCCAACCCGGAAACCCAGAGCGCCCCTCCAAGACCCCCGCCCCTCCCCCCGCTTTCAAACCCGGAGCTCTCCGATCCTGCCCCCGCCGCTCGGCTTGCCAGAGATGATATATCGTCCCCCCCCCCCTTAATACCGCCGCCACGTCGCTTCCATAAATCACTCCGCTCTCCCCGGGCCGCGTGGGGGGGGGCGCTTTTAATTTCTCTGGCTCTTTTCTCCGCTTTTCCTTCCGACACTTTTCTTAACACTTGATCTTATCGGGGCCCCCATAAATCAGGCGCGGCTGACGGGCCAGCGGAGCCCCCACCGGCGCCGCTCGCGAGCGGTGGGATCGCCGCGGTCGGCCGCCCCCCCCCCTCGCCCCGACTTTTATAAATGTGGCCGGGGGTCTCGCAGGATCGCCATAAATCAAAGGCTTTCCGAGCGGCTCCCGAGGCCCGGGCTGAGCTGAGCAGGGGGGGGGTCTCTCCCTCCCTCCTCTTGTCTGCTTCGTTCCTTCTTTCCTTTCTTCCTGCCTAGCCTCCCTCCTCCTTCCTTCCTTCCATCCTCCCTCCCTTCCTCCATTCCTTCCTTTCTCTCTCCTTCATTCCTCCCTCTCTTCCTGCTTTCCTGCCTTCCTTCCAGCCTTCCTCCTTTCCTTCCTTTCCTCCTTCCTTCCATTCTCCCTCTTTTCCTTTCCTTCCTTTCTTCCTTCCCTTCCTTTCCTTCCCTCCCTTCCTGCTTTCCTTTCTGCTTCATTCCTTCTTTCCTTTCTTCCATCCTCCCTCCCTCCTCCTTTAATTCCTTTCTCTCTCCTTCCCTCCATTCCTCCCTCTCTTCCTGCTTTCTTTCCAGCCTTCCTCCTTTCCTGCCGTTCCTCCTTCCTTCCTTCCATTCTCCCTCTTTTCCTTTCCTCCCTTTCTTCCTTCCCTTCCCTCCCTCCCTTCCTGCTTTCCCTCCCTCCCTCCCTCCTTCTTTCCTTTCTGCTTCATTCCTCCTTTCCTTTCTTCCATTGTCCCTCCCTTCTCCTTTCCTTCCTTTCTCCTTCCATCCATTTCTCCCTTTCTTCCTGCTTTCCTTCCTTCCTTCCTTCCTTCCTTCTTTCCTGCCTTTCCTCCTTCCTTCCTTCCATTCTCCCTCTTTTCCTTTCCTTCCTTTCTTCCTTCCCTTCCTTTCCTTCCCTCCCTTCCTGCTTTCCCTCCTCCCTCCCTCCTTCTTTCCTTTCTGCTTCGTTCCTTCTTTCCTTTCTTCCTGCCTAGCCTCCCTCCTCCTTCCTTCCTTTCTCTCTCCTTCATTCCTCCCTCTCTTCCTGCTTTCCTACCTTCCTTCCTTCCTTCCAGCCTTCCTCCTTTCCTGCCTTTCCTCCTTCCTTCCTTCCATTCTCCCTCTTTTCCTTTCCTTTCCTTCCTTTCTTCCTTCCCTTCCTTTCCCTCCCTCCCTTCCTGTTTTCCCTCCTCTCTCCCTCTCTCCTCCCTCCCTCCTTCTTTCCTTTCTGCTTCATTCCTTCTTTCCTTCCTTCCATCCTCCCTCCCTCCTCCTTTAATTCCTTTTTCTCTCCTTCCCTCCATTCCTCCCTCCCTTCCTGCTTTCCTGCCTTCCTCCTTTCCTGCCTTCCTTTCCTCCTTCCTTACTTCTTTCCTCCTTTCTGCTTCCTTCCTTCCCTCCTCCCTCCATTCTTTCTGATGCTTGCTTATTTGCTTCCTTCCTTCCACTCTCCCTCTTTTCCTTTCCTTCCTTCCTTTCTTCCTTCCCTTCCTTTCTCTCTCTCCCTTCCTGCTTTCCTTCCTCTGTCCGTCCCTCCTCCCTCCTTCCTTCCTTCCGCCTTTCTGCTTTGCTCCTTCTTTCCTTTCTTCCTTCCTTCCCTCCCTCCCTCCTTTCCTTCTTTCCTCTCTCCCTCTCTCTATTCCTCCCTCCCTTCCTGCTTTCCTGCCTTCCTTCCTTCCACCCTCCCTCCTTTCCTTCCTTCCTTTCTTCCTTCCTTGCTCCTTACCCCCTTTCTGCTTCCTTCCTTCCCTCCTCCCTCCCTCCCTTCTGGTTGCTTGCTTGCCTTCCTTCCTTCCCTTCCTTCCTTCCTTCCTTCCACTCTCCCTCCTTTCCTTCCTTCCCTCCCTCCTCCCTCCTTCCCTTCCTCTCTCTCTCCCTCCCTCCCTTTCTCAGATCTGGGCTAGTCTTCCCTTCACCTAACTACAGTGAGTTTGCCTTCTTGGGGTCTGGTGTCAAGCAGGGGTTCCAACAGAAGAGGCCATTGGTAGCTCAGGATTCGAACTGTGGGGTCCTGGGCTCTCCCTAAATCTGGTTGTTGAACTGAGGAAGCTTCTTGGATGAGAAGCAAAAGTTTTCAAAGAAAAAAAAAACGGAGAAAATCCAGCTGACTTTGGGGAAAAACAGCTTTGGGGTTTTAAGGATACAGGAAGTCAGCATCTGACTTAAAAGCACAGTGAAGGGCAGCGTTTCCATTGCTAAGCAAGTCAGTTGTTAAGTGAATTTTGTCCCACTTTATGACCCTTTCGGCCACAGTTGTTAAGTGGATCGTTGCAGTTGTTAAGTTAGCAACACGGTTATTAAGTGAATCCAGCTTTGCTCCCCATTGGCTTTGTGGGTCAGAAACGCACAAAAGAGGGTCACGTAACCCCGGAATGCTGTAAGCGTCACAAATGCACAAAGTTGCCAAGCATCTGAGTTTTGATCAGGTGACCAACGGTCGTGAGTGTGAGAAACGATCATATGTCACTTCTTTTCCGTGCCGTTGTAACTTCAAATGGTGACTCAAGGAATTGTTGTAAGTTGTGCATGACCTGTACTTAAGGCCTTATTTGACATCTCAGGGGCTGCCCCAAAGAAGAGGGAGTCAAGCTCTTCTCCAAAGCGCCTGAAGGCAGGACAAGAAGCAACGGAGGGAAACTCATCAAGGAGAGAAGCAACCTGGAACTAAGGAGAAACTTCCTGACGGTTAGAACAATTAACCAGTGGAACTCCTTGCCTCCAGAAGCGGTGAATGCTCCAACACTGGAAGTTTTTAAGAAGAGACTGGACAGCCGTTTGTCCAAAATGGTATAGGGTTTCCTGCCTGAGCAGGGGGTTGGACTGGATGACCTCCAAGGTCCCTTCCAACTTGACTACTATTACTATTACTATCTTTTGCCTTTTAAGTACGGAACAAGGTCTCCTGCAGGGGGTTGGACAAAGGTCCCTTTCAGCCCTAGGATTTTATGTTCTAAGCACAAGCGTGGAATAGTCTCTTTTAAGAGCACGGGTTTTAAAGAAGTAACTCTAAATCAGTGGTTCTCAACCTGTGGGTCGGGACCCCATTTGGGGTCGAACGACCATTTCACAGGGGTAGCCAAACAACGCAGTCTGCCATTTTTATCCCCCTTTTCCTTAGCTGTGCTACTCCCTTTTATTCTATTGGCTTTTGAAAGCCAATAGAATAGACTCTCTTGAATAGAGTCTAATTCTATTGGCTTTCAAAAGCCAATAGGAATTGTCCAGGCTGTCTCTGCCCTGCTGAGCCTGCCAAAAGTCCTATTCTGCAAACGGTGCTGCACCAGTTGAGTAGTCCTCGACTTACGACCGGTTGGGGGTCGCAGCATTAAAAAGGTTGAGAACCACTGCTCTAAATGTTATAGACTAATTATCTTCTCTGCTCTACTCTGCTCTGCACTTCTCTTCCATTCTATTCTAGACTAGTCTATATTCGATTCTGTTCCATTCCAGTCCATTCCATTCCAGTTTAGTCTAGTCTAGTCTAATCTAGTCTAGTCTATATTCTAGTCTAGTCTATATTCTATTCTGCTCCGTTCTGTTCTGTTCTGTTCCAGACTAGTCCAGTCCAGTCCAGTCTAGTCTTGTCTATATTTTAATCTATTCTATATTCTATTCTATTTCATTGTTCCATTCTAGTTCACTTCAGTCCAGTCCAATCATCTATATTCTATTCTATTCTATTCTATTCTATTCTATTCTATTCTATTCTATTCTATTCTATTCTATTCTATTCTATTCTATTCTATTCCATTCCTTATTTTCTATTCTATTCTATTCTATTCTATTCTATTCTATTCTATTCTATTCTATTCTATTCTATTCTATTCTATTCTATTCTATTCTATATTCTATTCTGTTCCATTCTGTTCCAGTCCAGTCCAGTCTAATCTAGTCTAGTCTATATTCTATTCTAGTCTATATTCTATTCCGTTCTGTTCTGTTCTGTTCCAGTCCA
The DNA here is from genome assembly GCA_039797435.1 of Crotalus adamanteus. Lineage (NCBI taxonomy): Eukaryota > Metazoa > Chordata > Lepidosauria > Squamata > Viperidae > Crotalus > Crotalus adamanteus. The sequence continues at coordinate 357,469,192 of CM077918.1, read as the reverse complement.
GTCCAGTTCATTGCAGTCCAGTCCAGTTCATTGCAGTTCAGTCTAGTCTTGTCTATATTTTAATCTATTCTATATTCTATTCTATTCCGTTCAATTCCACTTCAGTTCAATCCAGTCCAGTCTAGTCTAGTCCAGTCCAGTCCAGTCTATATTCTATTCTATTCTATATTCTGTTCTGTCCTGTTCCATTCTGTTCCAGTCCAGTCCAGTCTAGTCTACTCTAGTCTATACTATATTCTATTCTATTCTATTCTATTCTTGTTTCATTTATTATTATTATCGATCATCGCACAGTCAGCCAGATGTTCAGACTGGATTTGGCATTTTGTCTACCTATCGAGTCCTTACCCAGGACCTGGGATAGGCAGATGTGGATGTTTGATGGTATTACAGATATCGTCGCAGGATGGAAGCAGTTCCTAATAAAGCCGCCTTTTGCAATTGACTAATAGCGAATTTGTCAATGCCAATGGTGTTCAAGTGGTGCTCCAGTTGTTTTGGGATTGCACACAAGGAGCCTATGACTATTGGTACTACCCTTGCTTGCTTTTGCCACAGTCTTTCTATTTCTATTTGTAGGTCTTTGTATTTTGTTATCTTCTCCAGTTCTTTCTCTTCTATTCTGCTATCTCCAGGCACTGCCACGTTAAGTCTGGGGTGTTATGTTGCAGGTGCTTGTCTGTTTGAATTCTGAAGTCCCAGAGCAGTTTAATTTTATCATTTTCTATGACTTTCTCTATTTTATGATCCCACCAGTTTTTGCTTACAGGCAAATGATATTTTTTGCAGATCTTCCAATGTACCATTGTTGCTACTTTGTCATGCCGCTGCTTGTAATCAGTCTGTGCAATCTTCTTGCAACAGCTTACCAAGTGGTCCACTGTTTCTTCAGCTTCTTTGCATAGGCGGCACTTACTGTCTGTTGCTGTCTTCTCAATTTTGACTTTGTATGCATTTGTCCTTAAGGCTTGGTCTTGTGCAGCCAGAATTAGTCCCTCGGTCTCTTTCTTCAATTTTCCTGCTCTTAGCCATTGCCAGGTTTTATTATTATTATTGATCATCACACAGTCAGCCAGATGTTCAGACTGGATTTGGCATTTTGTCTACCTATCGAGTCCTCACCCAGGACCTGGGATAGGCAGATGTGGATGTTTGATGGTATTACAGGTATCGTCGCAGGATGGAAGCAGTTCCTAGTAAGGCCGCCTTTTGCAATTGACTAAGGCGAATTTGTCAATGCCGATGGTGTTCAAGTGGGGCTCCAGTTGTTTTGGGATTGCACCCAAGGCGCCTATCACTATTGGTACTACCCTTGCTTGCTTTTGCCACAGTCTTTCTATTTCTATTTGTAGGTTTTTGTTGTTGTTGTTGTTGTTGTTATTATTATTATTATTTCCAGGAGGAGGGGAGAGCGAGGAATAAAAGTAAGTGGTGTTTGATCAGGACTCGCACAATGTGCCCCCCTTAAGAGGGTCTTTCCGATGGAGCTGTCCGCCTGTCCTGAAGCCCCAAGGAGAGAGACAAATGCTTATGGACTCTTCAAAGCCGCTTCCAGCTGTAGCAGAAAATCTGGGGTTAAGCCAGAAGCTTTGCTGTAAAAATAGCCAGGGGAGGAAAGATTTAAGGAAGGGGAGAGGGGAGACTGTGCCATTTGGAAATCAAACCTTCCCTGAATGCAAAGTGGCCTCTCTTTTTTGGCCTCCATGTCCCCCCCCCTTCTTACCCACCCACCCCCACAGATCTGCCGTAGGAACGGTGTGCCAAGTGGAAATTCAACAGGTTCTCCTCCTCCTCCTCCTCCTCCCCCCTCCTCCTCCTCCTCCCTGGAAAATAAATGCATTTTTTTTGTGCGTGCAATTTCTGCCAGCCTTGCAGATGTTAGAAGTATGGAGCATAGCGGGGGGGGGGGGAGGAGAGAATGAAATGGCATCAGTATACAGTCAGCCCAGAAATATGGCCGGGGGTGTATTTTTAAGATTCACCACCACCACCCTCCCGTGGAAGAGCAAGCAATTAATCCTAATCATAGTATCACAGAGATGTGGAATTGTGATAAATCTAGGTGGTTTTTTTTTTTTTTGCAGCAATAGGTACAAAGGCATGTATGTGGGGGGCTGCTTTTGCCGAGGGGGGGGAAGAGGCAGGAGAGACCACAAAAGCTACTTTTCCTGATTAGAAATGCATTTGGTAGAGAGAAACCTGAAAGAAATGTGTGTGTGTGTGTGTGTGTGTGTGTGTGTGTGTGTGTGTGTGTTCCAAGAGAGGAACAGGTGGCCCAACCTGGTCCCCTTCAGGTGCACAACTCCTGACCCAGAATCCTTGGCAGAAGGCAACAGGGCTCCTTCGTGGATATTCAGCCAAGGGTCACCCATATTTGAATGCTGGTCCCTGGGCACAGCTCACCCCCGGATGCCCCCCAGCAGCTGGACGATCAGCCCTTTGGCTGGTGTGGTGGAGTGTCGTTGGTGCTCTCTGAGCTTGGAGGAGGAGGAAGAGGAGGAGGAGGAGGAGGAGGAGGAGGAGGAGGAGGAGGAGGAGGAGAAAGGGACTGTGGGGTCCCTGGTGCTCTCCGAGCTTGCATGTTTTCTTGCAGACGTTTCATGACCCAACTAGGGAATGTTATCAGTGCTAGAAGGGAGGAGGGATTGTGGAGAGGAGGAGGAGTCTGTCCAGTCTCTTCCTAAAAACTTCAAACTGTTGGAGCATCCACAACGTCTAGAGGCAAGGAGTTCCACTGGTTGATTGTCCTCACTGTTAGGAAATGTCTCCTTAATTTCAGGTTGCTACTCTCCTTGACTGACCAAAGAGAGAAGCAACCTGGAATTAAGTAGGAACTTCCTAACAGTGGGGATAATTAACCAGTGGAACAGCTTGCCACCAGAAGTTGTGAATGCTTCATCACTGAGGCTTTTAAGAAGAGATTGGACAGCCACTTGTCTGAGATGGTATAGGTTCTCCTGCTTGAGCAGGGGGCTGGACTAGAAGATCTCCAAGGTCCCTTCCAATTCTATTCTATTCTATTCTATTCTATTCTATTCTATTCTATTCTATTCTATTCTAATATTATTCTATTCTATTCTATTCCACTATTATTCTATTCTATTCTATTCTATTCTAATATTATTCTATTCTATTCTATTCCACTATTATTCTATTCTATTCTATTCTATTCTATTCTATTCTATTCTATTCTATTCTATTCTAATATTATTCTATTCTATTCTATTCCACTATTATTCTATTCTATTCTATTCTATTCTAATATTATTCTATTCTATTCTATTCCACTATTATTCTATTCTATTCTATTCTATTCTATTCTATTCTATTCTATTCTATTCTAATATTATTCTATTCTATTCCACTATTATCCTATTCTATTCTATTCTATTCTATTCTATTCTATTCTATTCTATTCTATTCTAATATTATTCTATTCTATTCTATTCCACTATTATTCTATTCTATTCTATTCTATTCTATTCTAATATTATTCTATTCTATTCTATTCCACTATTATTCTATTCTATTCTATTCTATTCTAATATTATTCTATTCTATTCTATTCCACTATTATTCTATTCTATTCTATTCTATTCTATTCTATTCTAATATTATTCTATTCTATTCTATTCCACTATTATTCTATTCTATTCTATTCTATTCTAATATTATTCTATTCTATTCTATTCCACTATTATTCTATTCTATTCTATTCTATTCTATTCTACTCTATTCTATTCTATTCTATTCTATTCTATTCTAATATTATTCTATTCTATTCTATTCCACTATTATTCTATTCTATTCTATTCTATTCTATTCTATTCTATTCTATTCTATTCTATTCTATTCTATTCTATTCTATTCTATTCTAATATTATTCTATTCTATTCTATTCCACTATTATTCTATTCTATTCTATTCTATTCTATTCTATTCTATTCTATTCTATTCTATTTCATTCTATTCTATTCTAATATTATTCAATTCTATTCTATTCTAATATTATTTTATTCTATTCTATTCCATCCGTTGTTTCTTGGCCTGCCTTCAGGTGCTTTGGGAAAGAGGTGGATCCCTCCTCTTCTTTGTGGCAGCCCCTCAAATATTGGAATATGCTATGATGTCACCCCTATTCTTTTCTCTAGACTGGCCATCCCCAATCCCCATTTTTCATATGTTTTAGCCTCCAGTCCCCTAATCATCTTTGTTGCTCTTCTCTGCACTCTTTCTAGCGTCTCGGCATCTTTTTTGCATCGTGGTGACCAAAACTGGATGCCGTATTCCAAGTGTGGCCTCACCAAGGCCTTGTAAAGTGGTATTAACCCTTCACGTGATCTTGATTCTGTTCCTCTGTTAATGCAGCGCAGGACTAACAATTTCTCAGTGGCAGACCTGGCACCGTTGCGGGCTGCTGCTCTTCGGCGCTTGGCAGGAGCCAGCAAGACGTTCTTCGTTATTTCCTTGACTTTTTAAAAAATTCATCAGAGAGAGTTGGAGAAGAGTGAGGCGGTGGGATCAAAGGGATTTTGCGGTGGGGCTGCAGAGATGAAAAGGCCCACGGTTTTCAGAGAGCATCTGAGATTATACATTGGTGTGTTGTGTCTGTGTGTGTCTGTGTGAGGGATAGAATAAGCTGTACAGGTAGTCCCTGACTTTTAAAAAAAAGTTCATTTAGTGACCAAAGTTACAACAGCGCCGAAAAAGGCGACCAATGACTATTTTTCACACTTTTTTCACACTTACGACCGTTGCAGCATTCTCCGTGATCAACATTCAGACGCTTGACAACTGACTCACATTTATGATGGTCGCAGCGTCCCCTGGGGTCACGTGACCCCTTTTGGTGACCTCTTGACAAGCAAAGCCAATGGGGAAAGCCGGATTTGCTTAACGACGGGGTCACTAACTTCACGACAGAACGGATGCACTTAAGAACAGGGGCCAGGAAGGCGGTAAAATGGGGCACAAAACACTTCACGAATGTCTCACTTAGCAACGGGCTGAACTGTGGCCGTTAAGTCGAGGACTACCTGTATTCCCACGGGAAACCCTCGGCTTCGTGGTCAGGTGCCCACCGCTTCATCCCTCCGCCTTTGAACAGGCCTGGGGGAGAATCTTCTCAGGCTCAACGTCTTGGGTGCGAATCTAACCACAAAGAAATACATTGGGGGTGAGGCTACTTGTGCTGCCAATTCTTAATAATAATAATAGTAATAATAGTAGTAATAGTAATAATAATAATAATAATAATAAAGTTGGAAGGGACCTTAGAGGTCATCTAGTCCAACCCCCTGCTCTGGCAGGGAACCCTGCACCATTTCGGACAAATGGCTGTCCAGTCTCTTCTTAAAAACTTCCATTGTTGGAGCATTCACAACTTCTGCAAGCAGGTTGATAATAATAATAATAACAACAACAACAACAATAATAATAAAGTTGGAAGGGACCTTGGAGGTCATCTAGTCCAACCCCCTGCTCAGGCAGGAAACCCTACACCATTTCAGACAAGTGGCTGTCCATTCTCTTCTTAAAAGCCTCCAGTGTTGGAGCATTCACAACTTCTGGAGGCAGGTTGTTAATAATAATAATAATAGTAATAATAATAGTAATAATAATAAAGTTGGAAGGGACCTTGGAGGTCATCTAGTCCAACCCCCCTCTCAGGCAGGAAACCCTATACCATTTCAGACAAATGGCTGTCCAGTCTCTTCCTAAAAACTCCCAGTGTTGGAGCATTCACCGCTTCTGGAGGCAGGTGGTTCTTCTTTGAAAACCCCTCTGACTTTTTGATGCAAGGCTCACTTGGGAAAACGGGACACAAACCTTTAAAAAGCGGGTAAATCTGAGCCTATGTCGTTTCCTTCACCACACTGGCTATTATTCGCCTCCACGCACTCCCCACACCCCCGCTGCGATGTTGATTAGGCCCTGCCAGCCGAAAGTTTTGTTTGATGTATTATTTATTTTCATTTGTGAATTGATTAGATTTTTTTTATGCTGCCTTTCTTGCTTCACCGTGTTTCCATGAAAATAAAACCGAGTCTTATATTAATTTTTGCTCCAAAAGATGCATTTGGATCTCTTTCTTTTCCAGTTAGGGCTTATATTCAGGGAAATACGGTACTAAATGCATCCTGGCTGAGGATCTTAACTGGGGCTTATTTTTGGGGTGGGGCTTATATTATGAGCATTCTGAAAAAATCAGGATAGGGCTTATTTGCCAGTTGGGTCTTATTTTGGGGAAAACACAGTATAAGGAACTCGAAGTGGCAAACATATATAATACTCATTCCTCCTATTTTCCCCTAAGCCGGGACTAGAACTCACCGTCTCCTGGTGATTGGCCCAAAGCCACTAGCCACTATTTATGCTGAAGGCGGGACTAGAAATCACCGTCTCCTGCTGATTGGCCCAAAGTCACTAGCCACTATTTATGCTGAAGGCGGGACTAGAAATCACCGTCTCCTGCTGATTGGCCCAAAGTCACTAGCCACTATTTATGCTGAAGGCGGGACCAGAACTCACCGTCTCCTGGTGATTGGCCCAAAGCCACTAGCCACTATTTATGCCTAAGGCGGGACTAGAAATCACCGTCTCCTGCTGATTGGCCCAAAGTCACTAGCCACTATTTATGCTGAAGGCGGGACTAGAAATCACCGTCTCCTGCTGATTGGCCCAAAATCACTAGCCACTATTTATGCTGAAGGCGGGACTAGAAATCACCGTCTCCTGCTGATTGGCCCAAAGTCACTAGCCACTATTTATGCTGAAGGCGGGACCAGAACTCACCGTCTCCTGGTGATTGGCCCAAAGTCACTAGCCACTATTTATGCCGAAGGCGGGACTAGAAACCACCGTCTCCTGCTGATTGGCCCAAAGTCACTAGCCACTATTTATGCTGAAGGTGGGACTAGAAATCACCGTCTCCTGGTGATTGGCCCAAAGTCACTAGCCACTATTCATGCGAAGGCGGGACTAGAACTCACCGTCTCCTGGTGATTGGCCCAAAGTCACTAGCCACTATTTATGCCTAAGGCGGGACTAGAAACCACCATCTCCTGCTGATTGGCCCAAAGTCACTAGCCACTATTTATGCTGAAGGCGGGACCAGAACTCACCGTCTCCTGGTGATTGGCCCAAAGTCACTAGCCACTATTTATGCCTAAGGCGGGACTAGAAATCACTGTCTCCTGGTGATTGGCCCAAAGTCACTAGCCACTATTCATGCGAAGGCGGGACTAGAACTCACCGTCTCCTGGTGATTGGCCCAAAGTCACTAGCCACTATTTATGCCGAAGGCGGGACTAGAAACCACCGTCTCCTGCTGATTGGCCCAAAGTCACTAGCCACTATTTATGCTGAAGGCGGGACTAGAAATCACCGTCTCCTGGTGATTGGCCCAAAGTCACTAGCCACTATTCATGCCTAAGGCGGGACTAGAAATCACCGTCTCCTGCTGATTGGCCCAAAGTCACTAGCCACTATTCATGCGAAGGCGGGACTAGAACTCACCGTTTCCTGGTGATTGACCCAAAGTTACTAGCCACTATTTATGCCGAAGGCGGGACTAGAACTCACCGTCTCCTGGTGATTGGCCCAAAATCACTCCGTTGACTTTCATCCCATGGCCCTGGGACACTACAACGGTCATAAATACACGCCATTTGTCAACTGCCTGAATTTTGTTCATGTGACCACGGCAATGCTGCAACAGTCATTAAGTGTGAAAAACGGTCATAAGTCACTTTGTTCAGCGCCCTTGTAACCTTGAACCGTCACTAAACAAACCGTTGTAAGTTGAGGACGACCCGTATTGTCACGAGATGCTGAATTCCAGAAGATGAACCCGGAATTCTTTCGAAATAAGCAGTGCAAAGAAACTAAGAGCCGCTGCCGAACGGGGAAAGAAAAGAGATTTATTTAGGAAAATAATAGAAATCAAGGAATCGTTTATGCCAATGTGAACAGATGAAAAGACAGCAGGCAAAGATGGTGGGGAAAGGGGACACAAAGTAAGAGGGAACAAAAGACATGGAAGAGCAGCAAAGAAACATCTCAGAAACAATAATGGAACGACGGTTTTAATTGCGGAACGAGTGCGAGAATTCCCAAAAGCGACATTGAGTCCCGGAAATTAGGGTGAACTATGTTTTAAAACTAGAGGAAGTGATGAAACGCTAGCAGAAGGCAGAGTTCCCCCATGCTGGCTCAGGAATTCTGGGAGTTGAAGTCCACCAGTCATGAAGGGGCCCATTGTTCCCCCATGCTGCCTCAGGAATTCTGGGAGTTGAAGTCCATGAGTCATGAGGGGGCCATAGTTCCCCCATGCTGGCTGAGGAATTCTGGGAGTTGAAGTCCACAATCATCAAGGAGGCCATAGTTCCCCCATGCTGGCTGAGGAATTCTGGGAGTTGAAGTCCACCAGTCATGAAGGGATCCATAGTTCCCCCATGCTGGCTGAGGAATTCTGGGAGTTGAAGTCCACCAGTCATGAAGGGGGCCATTGTTCCCCCATGCTGGCTCAGGAATTCTGGGAGTTGAAGTCCACCAGTCACGAAGGGGCCATAGTTCCCCCCATGCTGCCTCAGGAATTCTGGGAGTTGAAGTCCATGAGTCATGAGGGGGCCATAGTTCCCCCATGCTGGCTGAGGAATTCTGGGAGTTGAAGTCCACAATCATCAAGGAGGCCATAGTTCCCCCATGCTGGCTGAGGAATTCTGGGAGTTGAAGTCCACCAGTCATGAAGGGATCCATAGTTCCCCCATGTTGGCTGAGGAATTCTGGGAGTTGAAGTCCACCAGTCATGAAAGGGGCCATAGTTCCCCCATGTTGGCTCAGGAATTCTGGGAGTTGAAGTCCTCCAGTCATGAAGGGATCCATAGTTCCCCCATGCTGGCTCAGGAATTCTGGGAGTTGAAGTCCACCAGTCATGAAAGGGGCCATAGTTCCCCCATGTTGGCTCAGGAATTCTGGGAGTTGAAGTCCACCAGTCAGGAAGGGGGCCATAGTTCCCACATGCTGGCTCAGGAATTCTGGGAGTTGAAGTCCATGAGTCATGAAGGGGCCATAGTTCCCCCATGCTGGCTCAGGAATTCTGGGAGTTGAAGTCCATGAGTCATGAAGGGGCCATAGTTCCCCCATGCTGGCTCAGGAATTTTGGGAGTTGAAGTCCACGAGTCATGAAGGGGCCATAGTTCCCCCATGCTGGCTCAGGAATTCTGGGAGTTGAAGTCCATGAGTCATGAAGGGGCCATAGCTCCCCCATGCTGGCTCAGGAATTTTGGGAATTGAAGTCCACGAGTCATGAAGGGGTCATAGTTCCCCCATGCTGGCTCAGGAATTTTGGGAGTTGAAGTCCATGAGTCATGAAGGGGCCATAGCTCCCCCATGCTGGCTCAGGAATTTTGGGAGTTGAAGTCCATGAGTCATGAGGGGGCCATAGTTCCCCCATGCTGGCTGAGGAATTCTGGGAGTTGAAGTCCACAATCATCAAGGAGGCCATAGTTCCCCCATGCTGGCTGAGGAATTCTGGGAGTTGAAGTCCACCAGTCACGAAGGGGCCATAGTTCCCCCCCATGCTGCCTCAGGAATTCTGGGAGTTGAAGTCCACCAGTCATGAAGGGGCCATAGTTCCCCCATGCTGGCTCAGGAATTCTGGGAGTTGAAGTCCACACGCCATAAAGTGCCCAAGGTTGGACACCGTCTGGAATGGGGTCTCCTGCTCGAGCAGGGGGTTGGACTAGAGGATCTCTGAGGCCCCTTTCCACTCTGTTATTCCGTTCTGTTCTGAAGGAACCCATTGCCAAGTCTTCAAGTAACCGTTGGCAGGAGACAAGGCGAATGAAACAAAACCGAATCACCTCAGGAAGGCAAAGTGACTTCTGCAAATTGTGGAGTTCGTGGCATTTATGCTGGAACATCAGGAAGGGAATGTGGTTCTTTGTCCTGTCTGCCCATTTCCTGGATGGAAGGATGAGCACCGGAAGTAATCAGATGCTTACCAAACTCCATACTGTATATTAACGTTATTTTGATATGGGAGGTCCAGGTTAGAAGTTACCAAGGTAGAGTTTTTCGTCACTTCAGCAACTTAAAGATGCATGGATTTCGATTCCCAGAATTCCTCAGCCAGAATTCTGGAGTCAAAGTCCACCCCTCTTAAAGCAGGCTGGCTGGGGGATTCTGGAAGTGGAAGCCCACCCTCTTAAAGCAGGCTGGCTGGGGGATTCTGGGAGTGGAAGTCCACCCCTCTTAAAGAATGGCTGGCTGGGGGATTCTGGGAAATAAAACCCACCCCTCTTAAAGCAGGCTGGCTGGGGGATTCTGGGAGTGGAAGTCCTCCCCTCTTAAAGCAGGCTGGATGGGGAATTCTGGGAGTGGAAGCTCACCCCTCTTAAAGTATGGCTGACTGGGGAATTCTGGGAGTGGAAGCCCACCCCTCTTGAAGCAGCCTGGCTGGGGGATTCTGGGAGTGGAAGCCCACCCCTCTTAAAGCAGGCTGGCTGGGGGATTCTGGGAGTGGAAGCCCACCCCTCTTAAAGCAGGCTGGCTGGGGGATTCTGGGAGTGGAAGCCCACCCATCTTAAAGCATGCTGGCTGGGGAATTCTGGGAGTGGAAGTCCATTCATCCTGAAGTTGCTGAGGTTGAGAAACACTGAATCCAGGACTTGGGAGACGTGGTCAAGAGCAATTCCCAGAATCCTGGCCCTGCTAGCTTCCTGTTTCTCCATCCAGGATGTCTGCCAGATCCAGAGGGCTTCGCGCCGAGGTCTTTTGGGACAACAACGCAACCAACTCTGGCAGACTGGAAATTCAGCCCCTGTCTGCAGTGCTTGGGTGATCCATTACCTGCATTAATTCTGCGCTCTGATTTGATCTGCAATCAGAGCAGAAGAGTTTTCCACCACCACCACCGCCACCCCATCTCTCGTGGGTTCAGTAATTGCTACTCTGAAATCCTCTTCTGGAATAATTCCTCCTTCAGCAAGACTTGTTTTAAAAAAAAAAGGGGGGGGGGAGGAAAAAAAAAAAGAGATAAAGACTGCAATTGACCTGTTCTGTGATTGGGGTTATTTGCGGGCAACTCAGGTGAGGCTTCCAGAAATTTAATCATCCTTAATCCACTTTTTTTCCTCTCTCTCTCTCTATCAAGAGTGATTTCACAGTCAAATTGACCCTCGCTTGTTCGAGAGATGTATCCGTTGCTTACATTTAAACCAATTGAGTCTGCAGGAATTAATCTTTTATCCTCCAGCAAATCAAATTTCCTACTTCCCTCTCTCAAAAAAAGGGGGGGCTTCTCCCCTCCTTTTTCTCAGAGCGCGGCACAACTAAACTATTTACATTTCATTGGGGGCTCTTAGTTGATTCTTAGCTGTTTCTTAAGCAACGGAGTTAAGATATACAATGGTGCAAATGATGTGGTTCTTTGGGATTTAAGACCCCATAAATCACGGAAATGGAGGCCCTTTTTTTTTTTACTTCAGTGCCTGCGGGCTCGTCTGCTTCTCCAGATCCTCTCATTATGCAGATTGTCATCTAATTCCTCCACTTTGACAGCCCGTGGATCAAGATATGTAGATGGGGGGGGGGGGTGAGGGAGGAAAGGAGAGTGGGGGGGGAATAATCTGTGCCTTTCAGCCATTACTCTAAGGAGCATCCATTTTCATTCCCTTCTAATTGTTTTCTTACTTTGGAATCTTTGAATTGCACTGCAGACCCACACACACACACCGGCTCTGATTTTGCCCCTCTGGAAAACTGCTTACCCCCCCCCCCAGCTCTGTAAGATGTGGGTCGGTGTGGGGTTGTGGCTATTGTATGGGACCCGGAAACAGGAGACTATGAGCCAGGCATGGAAGGAAGTTCGTTTTTATACCTGTCTCTCTCTCTGTCTATCCATCATTCTGTCTGAAGGCAGGACAAGAAGCAACGGGTGGAAACTAACCAAGGAGAGAAGCAACCTGGAACTAAGGAGAAACTTCCTGACAGTGAGAACAATTAAGCAGTGGAACAACCTGCCTCCAGAAGCGGTGAATGCTCCAACATGGGAAGTCTTTAAGAAGAGACTGGACAGCCATTTGTCCGAAATGGTACAGGGTTTTCTGCCTGAGCACGGGGTTGGACTAGATGACCTCCAAGGTCCCTTCCAACTTTATTATTATTATTAACAACCTGCCTCCAGAAGCGGTGAATGCTCCAACATGGGAAGTCTTTAAGAAGAGACTGGACAGCCATTTGTCCGAAATGGTATATGGTTTCCTGCCTGAGCAGGGGGTTGGACTAGATGACCTCCAAGATCCCTTCCAACTATTATTGTTGTTGTTGTTGTCTATCATCTAGCTATCTCTAGTTATCAATCAATCTATCTATCATCTATCTATCTGTATTAGCTATCATCCATCCATCTCTCTCTCTGTGTGTCTGTGTGTGTCTGTGTGTGTCTGTGTGTGTGTGTGTGTGTGTGTGTGTGTGTGTGGCTAGAGCACCCGGTCTACCAAGTATAGGATAAATCAGTCTGTTCTGCATTACGCTCCAATCTAGGAGCATGTTTTGCAGGCAGACCTCACGTACTGTGAACACTGTAAATTCCCAAAAAAATATTTGTGGCTGACAAAGAGTTAGTGGGAGACTAGTATAGTTATTTCAAGCTCTTTAGCTCTCATCAGCTAGTCATACCCCCTCTGGGATTCGAACCTGGGCAGCTTGGTTAGGTAGTTGTATTAACAAGCAAGCTTCCCAGGTTCGAATCCCAGAGGGGTATGACTAGCTGATGAGAGTTAAAGAACTTGAAATAGCTATACTAGTCTCCCGCTAACTCTTTGTCAGCCACAAAAAGTTCTGAATATATCTATATACCACCTTTATCATTTTTATAAGTAACTCAGGCAAACATACCCAATCCTTCTTTCTATTTTCCACACAATGACATTATATAGAGATAGATACAGTAGATGAATAATAGATAGATGAATAAGAATAGATAGATGAATAATAGATAGATGAATAAGGATAGATAGATAGATAGATAGATAGATGATAGATAGATAGATAGATAGATAGATAGATAGATAGATAGATAGATAGATAATGGAGAGATGAGATAGAGATAGAGATAGAAAGATAGATAGAGATACATACAGAGATAGACAGAATGATAGATAGATAGATAAATAGATAGAGATAGATAGATAGATAGATAGATAGATAGATAGATAGATAGATAGATAGATAGATAGATAGATAGATAGCTATGGAGAGATGAGATAGAGATAGATAGAGATAGGGATACATACAGAGATAGATAGATAGATAGATAGCTAGATAGCTAGATAGCTAGATAGCTAGATAGATAGATAGATAGATAGATAGATAGATAGATAGATAGATAGATAGATAGATAGATAGATAGATAGATAGAGGGGTGGAGAGAGATAATATAATCACTACTCCCAACTGGATCTGGGCTGAAGGCAGGTGAGGCCCATCCCAGCTGATGTTGTAGGGTACAGAACTGGAGGATGGGACATCATTGAAGCTTATTGGCTAGAATTAAACCCAGGTTTTTCTCCTTGTTCCTCTGAGAGCAAAGCTTGGCTTTAATTCTAGAAAATAAACAAAACATCTCAATAAAATGTCCTGATCTCCACTTTAGTGCTTTCCAGCAAAGTGTTGACCCAAAATCCAGAGCCTTCCCCCGATGGACTGCCGAAGGAGAGTGCGGAAGCCTCCCTCAGCGATCCGGAGTTTCCCATGCAAAAAAAAGGGGGTCCAAAGGGCTCCCCAGGTTTCCCCCCCCCCCAATGCTTCAATGGCGTGAAAAAGGTTGTGGGTTGAGGCTTTCCTGATTATTTTGAGAAATGGGAAGTCTGGATTATTTGATGGGAGGGAAAAAAGAACCTTCATCAAAGGGAGGGGGCTATGAATCACTGTCGGTTGGTGTTAAGTGTATTGCCTAGAGTGGTAATTGGCCCCCTGCCCCCCCCCCCTTATAGGCATGAGAGAGGAGGGGCAGGAGGGGGAAGGGGAGGAGGAGAAGAGGAGGAAGAGGAGAAGAAGGGGAAGGGGAGGAGAAGGAGAAAGGGAAAGGGGAAGAAGAGAAAGAAGAGGAGGGGAAGGGAGGAGGTGGAGGAGGGGAAGGGAAGGGGGAAGTGGAGGAGGAGGAAGGGGAGGAGGAGTAGGGGAAGAGGAAGAGAAAGAGAAGGGGGAGAAGAGGGGAAGGGAGGAGAAAGGGAGGAGGTGGAGGGGGTAAGGGGAGGGGGTAAGGGGAGGGGAGGAAGAGAGGGAAGGGGAAGGGGAAGGAGGAAGAGGAGAAGGGGAAATGGGGAGGAGGAGAAAGAAGAGAAGGACGAGAAGAGGAAGAGGAGGGGAAGGGGGAAGAGGAGGAAGAGGAGGAGAAAGGGAAGGGGAGGAGGAGTAGGGGAAAAGGGGAGGAAGAGAAAGAGAAGGGGGAAGGGAGGAGAAAGAGAGGAGGTGGAGGAGGGCAAGGGGAGGGGGGAAGGGGAGGGGAGCAAGAGGGGGAAGTGGAAGGGGAAGGAGGAAGAGGAGAAGGGGAAATGGGGAGGAGGAGAAAGAAGGAGGAGAAGAAGAAGAGGAGGGGAAGGGAAGGGAGGAGAAAGGGTGGAGGAGGGGAAGAGGAGGAGGAAGGGAAGGGGGGAAGGGGAGGAGGAGGAGGGGAGGAGGAGAAGGCGAAGGAGGAGAAATGAAAAACAGCCAGGCCACAAATATAACCGGAGGATTGTGAACTGGTGGGCACCGTTTGCTGAGGCCATGGCTCTGCCACGTTCAACACACACGGTGAAAGCAGCCCCCAAAGACCCCTGGAATCAATTCTCTCTCTCTCACACACACACACACACACACACACACACACAGGCAGCCAGAGAGAACGCAAACCCTGAAGCAGGATTAGAGAAAGAGAGAGGAAAAAAAAAATGGAAAGAGGGGCTTTTGAGCCGTTCTTGCACCCACAAGGGACCCCGATTGGGGTGCTGGGCACCTGGCTTGTGTCCAGCCACAGCACCCCAGGGTGAGGGGATCCCCACTTCTCACTTTCCAGCCCGTTCCCACAAGCAAAATCAACCAGGGAAGCCCGATCCACTCAAGGACCACACGGTTCGCTTCAAAAACGGCGGTGACTGGCTTAACCACCGTGGCAAAGAAAGGGGGGGGGACAATGCTGGTTAAGCAGATCCACCCCGGTTGTTAAGCGAACCGTGTTGTCCTTAAGCAAAAGACCACAGTTCTTAAGTTATCACGCAGTTGATAAGTGAATCTGCTTTTCCGCAAGGACTTGGCAAGTCAGAAGGTGGCATGAACCCCCCCCCCCCCGGACCTTGGAGGTCTTCTAGTCCAACCCCCTGCTCAGGCAGGAAACCCTATACCAGAAACCCCTGTTATCCAATCTCTTCTTTAAAACCTCCAGGGATGGGGCA
>CM077918.1:357409176-357446676 GCA_039797435.1 Crotalus adamanteus | reverse complement strand
GTGTCCCAGGATCATGGGAAGTGACCAAAACCTGCTGCAGCCACCCAGCAGACAGGGGGGGGGAATAAAAACCAAACACCCCCCACCCCACCCCCGCTGCCAATCCCCAACAGAAATGCTCACAACAATGAAAACCTCGGACAGGAGGAAGAGTGCCACCGGGCGGGCAGGCAGGTGTCTTGCTCGGCTGTGGCTGGGGGGCACTTTTTTCAGGGCCATTGTAACTTCAAACAGTCAGTAAGCGAACTGTTATATGTCGAGGACTACCTGTGCTTTATCACTTTTTTCCTTTTTTTTTTTTTTTTGGTCATCAGGTTTTTGACACCTTGCTAGGCAACTGGTGGTCCTCGGATGTTGCCGTATCCTAAAAGTGGCACAATGGGTGAAAAGGTTGAAAAGGCCTGTTCTAGTCCAACCCCCTGCTCAACACTGGAGGTTTTTAAGAAGAGACTGGACAGCCACTTGTCTGGAATGGTACGGGGTCTCCTGCCTGAGCAGGGGGTTGGACTAGATGACCTCCAAGGTCCCCTTCCATGTCTGTTATTCTATTATTCTATAGGAGGGAGGGAGGGAGGGAGGGAGGAAGGGAGGAAGGAAGGAAGGAAGGAAGGAAGGAAGGAAGGAAGGAAGGAGAAACTTCCTGACAGTGAGGACAATTAACCAGTGGAACTCCTTGCCTCCAGAGGTTGTGGATGCTCCAACACTGGAAGTTTTTAAGAAGAGACCGGACAGCCCTTTGTCTGAAATGGGATAGGGTTTCCTGCCTGAGCAGGGGGTTGGACTAGATGACCTCTAAGGTCCCTTCCAGTTCTGTTATTCCATTATTCCAGCAGGAGAGCTTATACCAGGGATGTCCATGCTAGCTGGGGAATTCTGGGAGTTGAAGTCCACACGTCTTAAAACTTCCCAAGGTTGGACACTCCTTACCATTGCTCTGTGAGTCAGTCGTTAAGTGAGTTTTGCCCCGTTTTAGGACCTTTCGTGCCACAGTTGTCACTTAAGTTAAAAACACGGTCATTAAGCGAATCCGGTCGCCAAAGGGGATCACGTGACCCCCAGGACATTGCAGCCGTCCTACACGTGAGTCAGTTGCGAAGTCTCCAAATTTTGATCACGTGGCTGCGACGGTCGTAAGTCTGGAAAACGCTCCCAAGTCCCTTTTTATTTTTTACGGCGCTGTCGTAACTTTGAACCGTCACTAAGCGAACAGTGCCAGTTTGCAGGACCATCGCAGGATTGCAACGTAGCGAATGCCAGCCAAGCAAGCTGGCAGAGTTGAGTTGGCCTTGCCAAGGTCGTTCCCTTCGGTGCCAGGCGTGTCCCGCACCCGTGTCCCGCTCCGAGGGCCAGTGAAGGGGACGCTGAGGTGTGACTCCCCCCCTTTCTGAACCCCCCTTTCCCCCTTTCAGCCGCTGCGTGTCCGAGTTTGCTACCTGCGGGTGAAGGTGCCCGGCCCCCGGGGTCTCCCGGGGCTTCCTCCGTGCTTCCTGGGCATCGGCCTCAATGGAGACGACCACCACTTCTACGGCTTGCGGACTGGCGAGTATCCGGATCTGATCAAGGTGAGCAGGAGGGGAATTGGGGAGGGGTCTGCCCGGTGGTTTCACCTAGGGGTCAAGCGGCACCTGACGGGTGGCGGCATCTTGGCCGCCAGAGGGAGAAGGCCAGGCACAACAGATCAGCACCAGCGACTTACTCAAGCCTTATTCCAGAGACCATCCAGGACCCCAGAGTCCTCCTTTGCCCCCCCCCTCCTTCTACTCTTCACCCAGCGGACTCCCGTCTAGCACTGATGATGTTACCTAGCTGGGTCATAAAACGTCTGTGACAAAAAAATCAAGCTCAGAGAGCATCAAGGACTCCACAGTTGTTGTTGTTGTTCTTCTTCTTCTTCCTCTTCTTCTTCCTCTTCCTCTTTCTCTTCTTCTTCTTCTTCTTCTTCTTCCTCTTCCTCTTCTTCTCTTCTCTTCTTCTTCTTCTTCTTCTTCTTCTTCTTCCTCTTCCTCTTCCTCTTCTTCTTCTTCTCTTCTTCTTCTTCTTCTTCTTCTTCTTCTTCTTCTTCTTCCTCCTCCTCCTCCTCCTCCTCCCTCCCTCCCTCCCTTCTAGCATTATGATATTACCTAGTTGGGTCATGAAACGTCTGCAAGAAAACAGCCCAGCTCAGAGGGCACCAAGGACCCCACAGCCCCCCTCCTCTTTCTTCTTCTTCTTCTTCTTCTTCTTCTTCTTCTTCTTCTTCTTCTTCTTCTTCTTCTTCTTCTTCTTCTTCTTCTTCTTCTTCTTCTTCTTCTTCTTCTTCTTCTTCTTCTTCTTCCTCTTCTTCTTCTTCCTCTTCTTCTTCTTCTTCCTCCTCCTAGCACTGATGATGTTACCTAGTTGGGTTAGTGAAACATCTTCAAGGAAACCACTCAGCTCCACAGTCCCTTCCTCCTCCTCCTCCTCCTCCTCCTCCTCCTCCTCCTCCTCCTCCTCCTCCTCCTCCTCCTCCTCCTTCTGCCACACTGCACTTCTGTCCAGCACTGATGATGTTCCCTAGTTGGGTCATGAAACGTTTGTAAGAAAACAACTAAGCTCAGAGGGCAATAAGGAGCCCACAGTCTCCTCCTCCTCCTCCTCTTTACACACCGTCCTCCCATCCAGCCTTGATGATGTTTCCTAGTTGGGTCATGCAACATCTGCAAGAAAACAACCAAGGTCAGAGAGCCCCAAGGCCCCTTCCTTGACCGTCTGTCCGTCTCCCGCCAGGTCTGCTACCACCACGGCTCTCCCGTGGACCCTGACAAGCCCGACCAGCATGGTGGGGTCTCCACTCCGGTGTCCGACCTCCAGCGCCTGCAGGATTTCGTCAGCAAGTATCTGCCCGGCCTGGATCAGGATCCTGCTGTCCAAGAATGGTGCTTATACACAGTAAGGAGGGAGGGAAACTGGGAGGAAGTGACCCCCATGGCTTACAGCTTACAGCCGTTCATTCCTTCGTTTCAAGTTATAACAGCCCTGAAAAAAAGCGACTTAGGACCGTTTTTCACACTTACGACTGTTGCAGCAACCCCCGTGGTCACGTGATCCAAATTCAGACACTTGGCGACTGACTCGTATTTATGATGGTCGCAGTGTCCCAGGGTCAGGTGACCATATTTTGCCACTTTCTGACAAGCAAATAGATAGATAGATAGATAGATAGATAGATAGATAGATAGATAGATAGATAGATAGATAGATAGATAGATAATAGATAGATAGATAGATAGATAGATAGATAGATAGATAATAGATAGATAGATTGATAGATGATAGATAGATAATAGATAATAGATAGATAGATAGATGATAGAGAGATGATAGATAATAGATAGATATAGAGATATAAAAGATAGATAGATAGATAGATACATACATACATACATACATACATACATACATACATAATAGATAATACATAATAGAGATAGATAGATAAATAGATAGATGATAGAGATGATAGATAGATAATAGATAGATAGATAGATAGATAGATAGATAGAGATCGATAGATAGATAGATAGTAGAGATATAGATAGATATAGATAGATAGATAATAGATAATAGATAGATTGATAGATGATAGATGATAGATAGATAATAGATAGATATAGATAGATAGATAGATGATAGAGAGATGATAGATAGATAATAGATAGATAGATATAGAGATATAAGAGATAGATAGATAGATAGATAGATAGATAGATAGATAGATAGATACATACATACATACATACATACATACATACATAATAGATAATAGAGATAGATAGACAGATAAATAGATAGATGATAGAGAGATGATAGATAGATAGATAGATAGATAGATAGATAGATAGATAGATAGATAGATAGATAGATAGATAGATAAGCAGGTAGGCAGGCGGGCAGACAGACAGACAGACAGATAGATAACCTTTATTGTCATTTTTTTCCTATGGGAACAATGGCACACATTAAAAATGAAATTCAGTTGCTTCCTCTCAAAGTGTACACATACATAACACACATTTAAAACATACTATATGTTACTATATATAACATGATTGTCAATAGAGGATTACCTTGTATTTTGTAGCTTTTAAAATTATTGCTTGCTTTCTGTCCTTATGCTAGTCTGTGCCTGTAATAAAGACTTGATTGATTGATTGATTGATTGATTGATTGATTATGAATGCCCTTAGAAAAGAAGAGCCCCCCTCCTCCTGTTGCCTCCATTCATATGACACCCCCCCCTTTGCTCACCCAGCTCAAAATGTGGCTGGCTCAAGAATTCTGGGCGTTGTAGTCCAGTCCACGGGTCGTAAAGTGGGCGTAGTTGCCCACCCCTGATCTATGGGGTACCAGGGTCCCCCCAGCTACCCAGAAGCTGACTCCCACCTACCCAGAAATCTAAAGCTGATTTTCCTCTGACAATCTATTTCTTTTTTCTCCCGTTTCCCATCCCCCCTTCAGAACACTCCAGATGGAGACTTTATTCTAGACCGGCACCCCCGTTTTGAGAACATTGTCATCGGAGCCGGGTTTTCAGGTAATTTGGGGGTGGATGGAAGGGCCAGAGAAATGGGGTACAGGGGTTATCACTCACCCCAAATGGACTCACTTATGCTGGAGTTTATTGTTCAGGAGCTATTTGTCATATAATAATAACAATAATTAATAATAATAATAATAATAACAATAACAACAACAACAACAACAACAACAACAACCCCCAGTGAGGCACTACCTTGACGTGGTTGTGGGGCTTGTGTACTCTGAGGAAGATGAGAGCTATGCCAGAAATAACAGAACAGAGACTAGCAGATCAATGCCGATTTATAACATGAAATAAAGTATTTACAGAAACAGAATTGGACGAACTGCAAAGGTTTACCCAGGGCAAAGAAATCAAAGCCTTACCAGAAGTAATTCAGAATGTAGAGGCAAACCAGGGGGAGTTGGCAGTGAAGGAATCCAGCAGAGATATACAACTGTTCTCATTTGGAAACCAGGCACCTCTCCCTCAGGAAGAACAAAACCCTCTAACTAAAGAAATAAAAGAATTGAAACAAAGAATAACTGAGCATCTAGAACAGCACAAAAACAACAGAATAAGGCTACCTGCATTGAAGCTTGTTCCAAAGAAACAGCTAGCACAAGCATTAAAAGATGCAAATACTGCAATATCAAGTATAAGCACCAATTCACGGCAAGAAACAAACCAACTAATGTACAGCACAGCTGCAGTTATAACAGAATACCTGGGATGCAAAATCAACAAAAAAGAAAACAAACAAACAGTGCACCAGAAAAATGGAAGGTTAGACTAGAAAATAAGATCTGCAAGTTAAGATCACATGCAAGCAAGCTAGAACAGATGAAAGAAAAGAAGCTGAAGAACAAGAAAACCAAAGAATACCTAATCAAGAAATACCACTTAGAAACAAGAAGATCAAGGAAGCACTGGAAATAATAAAGCAACAAATAACAGCTATAGCCAGGAAAATCAGTAGATATGAAGCTCGAATTGCAAACTATAAGCAGAACCTCCAATTTCAATCCAATCAGAAACGTTTCTACCAATCCATCAATGGAGAAACTGCAAGGAATCAGTCAGTACCTGACAAGGAAGAAACAGTGCAGTTCTGGAAGCAGATATGGGATAACCCAAAGAAATACAACAAGGATGCGGCTTGGTTAAAAGAGGTGGATGCAAATAAAACAGAAGTTGAAATGAAAGAACTAGTAATAACAACAAAAATGGTAGAAAAAAGAGCAAAGAAAATCAAAAATTGGTCAGCACCAGGTGAAGATGAACTGCATGGGTTTTGGTTGAAACATCTAACTGTTATACACCCACTCATTGCCAAACAGTTCAACAATATACTACAAGGAGGAGAAATTGAAAAGTGGCTAACAACTGGGAAAACCTACCTAATAATGAAAAATCCAGCAAAAGGGGCAACACCAGGTAACTACAGGCCAATTACCTGCTTACCAACAACTTTCAAATTACTAACTGGTGTAGTAGCTGATGCAGTGCAACAGCATCTAGTTGAAAACAATCTCTTTCCACCTGAGCAGAAAGGAAACCGCCCCAATAGCAGAGGAACAAAAGATCAACTCCTAATAGACAAAATGATCTTGGAAAACTGCAAGAGAAGGAAGACCAACCTGAATGTGGCATGGATTGACTACAAAAAGGCATTTGACTCTCTGCCACATGATTGGATAATAAAGTGCCTAGAAATAATAGGAGTCAGTAGAAACATTAGAAAATTTGTGCAAAGATCGATGGCACAATGGAAGACACAGTTGCAGATCAATGGTGAGAGACTGGGAGAGGTTAATATCAAGAGAGGAATATTTCAAGGAGATTCATTATCACCATTACTATTTGTTATTGCACTGTTTCCTCTGTCAACAATACTGAATAACTCAGGACATGGCTATCAAACATCAAAAACATCTGCCAGACTATCCCATCTCCTTTATATGGATGATCTGAAACTGTATGGAAAAACATCATCTGAAATAGAATCACTGCTCAACACTGTCCGTATATATAGCCAAGATATTGTAATGGAGTTTGGCTTGGACAAATGTGCCACACTTACTATCAAACAAGGAAAAGTAGTGAAAACTGAAGGAATCAAGATGCCCCACGAAAATAACATTAAGAGTCTGGATGAGGAAGAGTACTACAAATACTTGGGTATCCTTCAAGCTGACAACATCAAGCACACTGAAGTCAAGAAAAAGATTAGAAGTGAATACATCAAGAGAGTGAAGAAGATCTTAAAGTCCAAACTCAATGGAGGAAATACCATAAAGGCAATCAACACCTGGGCAATCCCAGTCATTAGGTACACAGCTGGAATAGTGGACTGGACACAAGCAGAACTAAAAGCAATGGATAGGCAGACCAGAAAAATAATGACAATGAATCATGCCCTTCATCCACGCAGTGACATTGATAGACTTATCTACCAAGGCAAATAGGTGGGCGTGGAATGCTACAAGTACATCAGATGGTTGAAGAAGAAAAAATGGCTTTGGAAGAATATCTGAAGAACAATGATGAAGATGCACTGAAATTAGTATATCAGGAAGGCTTACTAACTACTGGAGAGACCAAACTGGCCTACAAGAAAGACCAAATGAAGAACAGAATAGAGGCATGGGAAGACAAAGCACTACATGGCCAATACATGAAAAAAATAGCTGGGAAAGCAGATAATAATAAAACCTGGCAATGGCTAAGAGCAGGAAAATTGAAGAAAGAGACCGAGGGACTAATTCTGGCTGCACAAGACCAAGCCTTAAGGACAAACGCATACAAAGTCAAAATTGAGAAGACAGCAACAGACAGTAAGTGCCGCCTATGCAAAGAAGCTGAAGAAACAGTGGACCACTTGGTAAGCTGTTGCAAGAAGATTGCACAAACTGATTACAAGCAGTGGCATGACAAAGTAGCAACAATGGTGCATTGGAAGATCTGCAAAAAATATCATTTGCCTGTAAGCAAAAACTGGTGGGATCATAAAATAGAGAAAGTCATAGAAAATGATAAAATTAAACTGCTCTGGGACTTCAGAATTCAAACAGACAAGCACCTGCAACATAACACCCCAGACTTAACAATTGTCGATAAGAAAGACAAAAAAGTCTGGATAGTGGACGTGGCAGTGCCTGGAAACAGCAGAATAGAAGAGAAAGAACTGGAGAAGATAACAAAATACAAAGACCTACAAATAGAAATAGAAAGACTGTGGCAAAAGCAAGCAAGGGTAGTACCAATAGTCATAGGCTCCTTGGGTGCAATCCGAAAACAACTGGAGCACCACTTGAACACCATTGGCATTGACAAATTCGCTATTAGTCAATTGCAAAAGGCGGCCTTATTAGGAACTGCTTCCATCCTGCGACGATATCTGTAATACCATCAAACATCCACATCTGCCTATCCCAGGTCCTGGGTAAGGACTCGATAGGTAGACAAAAGGCCAAATCCAGTCTGAACATCTGGCTGACTGTGCGATGATCGATAATAATAATAATAATAAAAAGTTGGAAGGGACGATATCTGTAATACCATCAAACATCCACATCTGCCTATCCCAGGTCCTTGGGAAGGACTCGATAGGTAGACAAAATGCCAAATCCAGTCTGAACATCTGGCTGACTGTGTGATGATCCATAATAATAATAATAATGATAGTAAGGATAATGATAATAATGATAATAACAACAACAATAATAATGGTAGTGGTGATGATAATAATAATAATAATGATGATGATAACAATAATAACAATAATAATAATGGTGATGATAATACTGCTAATAATAATAACAACAATGGCGGTGATGATGATGATGATGATGATAATAATAATAATAATAATAATAATAATAATAATAATAATAATAATAATAATAATAATAGAGTTGGAAGGGACCTGGGAGGTCTTCTAGACCAACCCTCTGGTTGGAAAACGGTCACGTGGCTTTCTTCCAGTGGCTTTCCAACACAAAACGGTCACTAAAGGAATGGGTTGCAAGTCAGGGACTGTCTGTAAATCAAATGGGGAAGGGAGGGAAAGGAAGCGAAGAGGGGAATTATGCCTCAGTTTCTCCCTCTTGTCTCTTCCACAGGCCACGGGTTCAAGTTTGCACCGGTCGTGGGAAAGATCCTGTGCGAATTGAGTCTGGGGGAGCCGCCCACTCATGACCTCACCCCCTTTCGGCTTAGCCGCTTCCAGGGCCCCCTCAAAGCGAGCTTGTGACCTCTCCTTTTTGGCAGAGGAGAGAACATTTCACGATGGTCCATCTGAACTGGCTCCATGACACGATCTCCACGTATCTGCTGGGGGAGAGCAAAGCTTTCTGGGGGTGGCAAGCAAAGATCTATTAGAATATAGTTTTGAATTATAATATGGAAGTTGGATTGAGATATAAAGGATATTATGTGTTAGTAAGTGATAGTAATAATAATAATAATAATATAGTCAAGTTGGAAGGGACCTTGGAGGTCATCTAGTCCAACCCCCTGCTCAGGCAGGAAACCCTATCCCATTTCAGACAAAGGGCTGTCCAGTTTCTTCTTAAAAACCTCCAGTGTTGGAGCATTCACCGCTTCTGGAGGCAGGTGGTTCCACTGGTTAATTGATGAGGTACTAGGACAGTGGTTCTCAACCTTTCTAATGCCGTGACCCCATAATTCAGTTCCCCATGTTGTGGTGACCCCCAACCACTTATACATCACCGGGTGCCAGGGGCGTGGCCAAAGAAAAGGGGGAAAAATGGCGGACAGCCTTGTTTGGCGACCCCCGTGAAATGGTCGTTCGACCCCAAATGGGATCCCGACCCACAGGTTGAGAACCACTGTACTAGGATGAGAAATAGAATATATTTGTGAAATATATCTGTGGAATAAGATAAGAATGTATTTAACTAAGCAATATGTGCATTTTAGATATGATAACTACTATGTAAAGAAATAGAAGAAATTTGGGCTACCCGAAAGCTAAATATTATGGATCTTAAAGGCTAAACTGGAGCACTGTAATTGAAATTAGGTAAAATTCAAAAACAGGACATGATAAGTATAAATAAAAATATATTGATAAATGTCTTAATTGATCGTGTTATAATAATAATAATAACAACAACAACAACAGCAGCAGCAGCAGCAGAATAGATGAGAAAGAACTGGAGAAGATAACAAAATACAAAGACCTACAAATAGAAATAGAAAGACTGTGGCAAAAGCAAGCAAGGGTAGTACCAATAGTCATAGGCTCCTTGGGTGCAATCCCAAAACAACTGGAGCACCACTTGAACACAATTGGCATTGACAAATTCGCTATTAGTCAATTGCAAAAGGCGGCCTTACTAGGAACTGCTTCCATCCTGCCACGATATCTGTAATACTATCAAACATCCACATCTGCCTATCCCAGGTCCTGGGTAAGGACTCGATAGGTACACAAAATGCCAAATCCAGTCTGAACATCTGGCTGACTGTGCGATGATCAATAATAATAATAATAATAATAATGATGATGATGATGATGATGATGATGATGTTGGAAGGGACCTTGGAGGTCATCTAGTCCAACCCCCTGCTCAGACAAATGGCTGTCCAGTCTCTTCTTAAAAACTTAAAACTTCCAGTATAATTAGAAATGTATTAACTTGATTGTGATATAGTAATTAAGGGAAATTTTGATGATGTAACCCGAGATGTGTACAAAAGATTTTGTTATTGGACTTTTGACTACCCAATCACCATGTTGCTTCCTAATGATTGGGATGTAAAATTGGAAAATTAATAAAACTTGTTTTATATTAAAAAAAAAAGCTAGCTTGTGACCTCCATTTTTGACAGAAGATCAAAAGTTTCCTGCGGCAGCTTCACGCCCGGTCCATCTGAACTGGCTCCATGACACGATCTCTGCATATCTGACGGCCAAGATCCTGAGAGCTGCTGGGGGAGAGCAAAGCTTTCTGGGAGTGGCAAGCCAAGGGCTCCTTCGTGACTTAGGCCCCCTCAAAGCCCCCTCCCTGTCAGCCCCCCAATCTTTATTGTTTTCCCTGCATATGTGGGGCGGGGGGGGGAATATGTGCTTCCGCTTGGGATAACTTCTGCTTTCTGCTTTTCCCCTCCCGCCCTTCTTTCCACTTGAGACTTAGAGAGAAAGGAATGTGATGTATAATTTTGAATATATATATATGGGCAAGAAGGAGGCTATTGAGTGATTAATTAACCTATTGTTTATGATCATTAACTATTACCTATTATTGTTTGTTGAACACACGAACCCAGACATTATGCGGTTTGCTAAATATTGAGAGTGTTATTTGGAAAAACCCCAACCCCAACCCTAATCCTAACGCTAACCCAAATTCCAACCCCAACTCCACCTTATTCCTATAAAAACTAACAAAATCTAGACTAGATGACCTCCAAGGTCCCTTCCGACTTTATTATTATGATTATTAACAACCTGCCTCCAGAACCTGTGAATGCTCCAACACCGGAAGATTTTAAGAAGAGACTGGACACCCATTTGCTTGAAATGGTGGTAGGTAGGGTTTCCTACCTGAGTAGGGGGTTGGACTAGATGACCTCCAAGGTCCCTTCCAACATCACCATCATTATTATTGTTGTTGTTGTTGTTATTGTTATTATTATTATCAACCTGCCTCCAGAAGCTGTGAATGCTCTAACACTGGAAGTTTTAAGAAGAGACTGGACAGCCATTTGTCTGAAATGGTATAGGGTCTCCTGCCTGAGCATGGGGTTGGACTAGATGACCTCCAAGGTCCCTTCCAACATTATTATTATTAATAATAACCTGCTCTCCAGAAGCTGTGAATGCTCCTTCCAACACTGGAAGTTTTTAAGAAGAGACTGGACATCCACTTGTCTGAAATGCTATAGGATTTCCTCCCTGAGCAGGGGGTTGGTCTAGATGACCTCCAAGGTCCCTTCCAACATTATTATTATTATTATTATTATTATTATTATTATTATTATTATTATTATTATTATTATTATTATTAATAATAATAATAATAATAATAATAACCTGCTCTCCAGAAGCGGTGAATGCTCCACACTGGAAGTTTTTAAGAAGAGACTGGACAACCATTTGTCTGAAAAGATATAGGGTTTCCTGGCTGAGCAAGGGGTTGGACTAGATGACTTCCAAGGTCCCTTCCCACAATTACTACTACTACTACTACTACTACTACTACTACTACTACTACTACTACTACTTTGGTAGGAGGAGGAAGATTGCTGGTTTAACTATACCGTTTAAGTGGGATTTCCCCCAGATCTCGCCTTGACTTCCTTGCTGTCACTAACCCTTAATAAAAGTTCCTTTTGAGACAATGCCTGGAAAAGAGCTGATGTAGTTCCCATCTTCAAGAAAGGAAAAAAAAAATGGATCCAGGAAATTACAGACCTATCAGCCTGACCTCAATACCTGGGAAGATCCTGGAAAAGATAATCAAACAACGAATCAACGAACACCCAGAGGCAAACAAAGTCATTACTAAAAGCCAACAAGGGTTTGTCAAAAACAGATCATGCCAGGCAAATCTTATTGCATTCTTTGACCAAGTGACAAAATTAGTGGATCAGAGGAATGCTGTGGACATAATTTACTTGGACTTCAGTAAGGCATTTGACAAAGTAGACCACAACCTACTATTTGACAAGATAGAAAAATGTGGGTTAGACAGCATCACTACCAGATGGATCCGTAGCTGGCTGACCGGCCGTACTCAGTGAGTAGTCCTCAATGGAACCGCCTCTACATGGAGGGAAGTGTGTAGTGGGGTGCCCCAGGGCTCTGTTCTGGGCCCAGTGCTCTTCAACATCTTCATCAACGATTTGGACGAGGGGATAGATGGGGAACTCATCAAATTTGCAGACGACACCAAGCTGGCAGGAATAGCCAACACTCCAGAAGACAGGCTTAGGATACAGGAGGATCTGGGCAGACTCGAACACTGGGCGCTATCTAACAAGGATCCTACGGCCTTCCTCCTCCTCCTCCTCCTCCTCCTCCTCCTCCTCCTTCTCCTCCTCCTCCTCCTCCTCTTCCTCCTCCTCCTCTTCTCTGCAAACCCCACTCCCTTCTGGCACTGATGATGTTCCCTAGTTGGGTCATGAAACGTCTGCAAGAAAGCCACCAAGCTCAGAGAGCACCAAGACCCCATAATCCTCCTCCTCCTCCTCCTCCTCCTCCTCCCCTCCTCCTCCCCCCCCCAAAGCTCTGAGACTTATAATTCAACACTGAGCTATAAATATTCTCTTTTTGTGAAGATGCTAAATGAACCGACTGAGCAGGACGCCAAACCGGGGTCAAGGGGTCAATAGGGCCCACAACCAGCCCCTCAAGCATTGGGGGAGGGCAGCTGCCTTCTCCCCCCCCCCCCCAGTGCATAGGGGGAGACATCTGCAGGGCTGGTGCTGAAGCAAAATCTGGGCCAGACTCCACGTGTTAAGCTCGGCTGCACGTTCTTTGTTTTGGAAAGAGGTGTAAAACTTGTGCAATATTTTTTTTTTTAACACATCAGCACACCACCACGTCTTCCTGGCTACATCCAATTACTTCTCTTTTATTCCTCTTTCATCTCCATAATGAAGCAGCAGTTAAAAGCCGGGCAAGGCTGCAAGAAAATCTCGTAACACGTTTTTTTTGTTTGCTTGTTTTTTAAACTGATAGAATTATTTATGGCGTTAAATTCAGAGCAGCCCATGGAAGACGTGCAGAAGGGGAAAACACTGTAAGGGGGGAGTGTGCCAATCAGTGGGACACACACACAAACACAAACCCACACACACACACACACACACACACACACACGTGCACAAGCTCATGGTCTCTAATTTCTACGGTAGCCAGTAGTTCAAGCAATGATTCTCAATCTTGGCAACTTTATGATATATGGACTTCCATGGCTGGCTGGGGGATTCTGGGAGTGGAAGCCCACCCCTCTTAAAGCAGGCTGGCTGGGGGATTCTGGGAGTGGAAGCCCACCCCTCTTAAAGCAGGCTGGCTGTGGATTCTGGGAGTGGAAGTCCACCCCTCTTAAAGCAGGCTGGCTGGGGGATTCTGGGAGTGGAAGCCCACTCCTCTTAAAGCAGGCTGGCTGGGGGATTCTGGGAGTGGAAGCCCACTCCTCTTAAAGCAGCCTGGCTGGGGGATTCTGGGAGTGGAAGCCCACTCCTCTTAAAGCAGGCTGGCTGGGGGATTCTGGGAATGGAAGCCCACTCCTCTTAAAGCAGGTTGGCTGGGGAATTCTGGGAGTGGAAGTCCACCCCTCTTAAAGCAGGCTGGCTGGGGGATGCTGGGAGTGGGCGCCCACATATCTTAAAATTGCCAATGTTAACAAACACTGCCCTGGAATGACAGCTTGCACCCAACAAACTGAGTGAGGCTCTTCTTATAGATACCATGAGGTGGACACCCCTTTGTCATGGAATAAAAACTGCAGACCTTTAAGTTGGGTTCTCCACCCAACCTTTGGCTGACCTTGGAAAAACTAAGCAGGATCCAACTGGATGGGAGACCACTGGGAGATCCCAGAGTCGTAGCCAGTCGAAACCAAAGCACCCCCGGAAGAAGACCAATCCGAGCCCCCTCTGCAAAACATCTTCAAGAAAAATAACTTGGCCTCGCCAGCTGACCTCCGAAGGTCCCTCTGCAAACATTGCAGAGCTGATTCCCCCAAGAAATGAATTTTTCACGCAACCAGATGACGACGGCTTCGTTTATGCGCGGCATTTTGGGCCCAGATCTTCACCCACCTCCCACCGGTTCCTCTTTTTTCCCTTTCTTCCCCTGCAACAACAAAATATTTTGGGGAAAGAGAAACATTGCAATCATCAGCCAGGCCCTTGGTGCATTGTTTGCCATGTTTCTAGAAGACGCCTCCCTTGAGATGGGCATTTGCCCCCTCCTCCCCCGAACCGCCCCGAATTAATGCTCCTTTGCTTCTCCTCAGCCAAAACAGCCATCAACACAGGAGAAGTCATTTGGCATTCAGCTTCATTAAAGAGAAATTGGGGGGAGGGGGGCGAGGAAAGAAAGCGATGAGTCCCCCCACCCACACGGCACACTTCACCGAGTCAAGCCAAATGTTTTAAAGTTAAATGTGCCATTTTATTATCATTAGATAGCTTAGCTTAATGGAGACACATTACCGCAGGCCGGTTTTATGGCTGCAGGACAGCGGAGAGGAAGGGGGCTGCCCACAAGCCAGGATTGGAGGTGGAAGAACGGGGGTTGTGTGTGTGGGGGGGGGGGAGAAAGGGGTTGTGTACATTGCCACCCACCCCATCCGTGGGGGTTCCTTGCACCCATGGCTGAGTTGGCACGTGCCAAGGGCAGCTTCTGAAGAGGTGACCGGCTTCGGAGATGTTTGCAACCGTCGGGTCTGGCCGTGTCCAGCTTCAATGTAGCTGGGTGATGGGGCACCGTTGGAAGATCTGAAGGACCCGGTTGGAGATGAGTCTTCCTACCTAGAGAATGGACCCAGGCAATCATGGAGGCACCCTTGGAAGATCTGAAGGACCTGGTTGGAGACAAGTCCTCCTACCTAGAGAGTGGACCAGGCAATTGTGGAGGCACTCTTGGAAGATCTGAAGGACCCAGTTGGAGACAAGTCCTCCTACCTAGAGAATGGACCCAGGCAATCGTGGAGGCACCCTTGGAAGATCTGAAGGACCCGGTTGGAGACAAGTCCTCCTACCTAGAGAATGGACCAGGCAATCGTGGAGGCACCCTTGGAAGATCTGAAGGACCCGGTTGGAGACAAGTCCTCCTACCTAGAGAATGGACCCAGGCAATCATGGAGGCACCCTTGGAAGATCTGAAGGACCTGGTTGGAGACAAGTCCTCCTACCTAGAGAATGGATCCAGGCAATCATGGAGGCACCCTTGGAAGATCTGAAGGACCTGGTTGGAGACAGGTCCTCCTACCTAGAGAATGGACCCAGGCAATCATGGAGGCACCCATGGAAGATCTGAAGGACCCAGTTGGGGACGGATCCTCCTACCTAGAGAATGGACCCAGGCAATTGTGGAGGCACCCTTGGAAGATCAGAAGAAACTGGTGGAGATAGATCCTACTGAAGACAATATAGGAGGCGCTGTTGGAAGATCTGAAGGACCCCATTGGAGACAGATCCTTCTGGGTTGAGAAAACAATGGAGGCACCATTGAAAGACCTGGAGGAGCCCACTGGGAACAGATCCTCCAGAAGCCAATCCAAGCCAATCCACTAATTTGATAGCACGTAATTCAGTCATCAAATCTTCTTCAGTGTAAAGCTGGGGTAAGTTGGTTCATGCACTGAAACAACTTCAGGAGATGACAAGGTCCTCTTGGGAACAAGAAGGAGACGGAGAAGGAGAAGGAAAAGAAATTGAGTATGTCTAGTTTAATGAAGAGAAGGACGAGGGGGGGACAGGATAGTGTTCCAATATCTCAGGGGCTGCCCCAAAGAAGAGGGAGTCAAGCTATTCTCCAAAGCCCCGGAAGGCCGGACAAGAAGCAATGGATGGAAACTCATCAAGGAGAGAAGCAACCTAGAACTAAGGAGAAACTTCCTGACAGTGAGAACAATTAACCAGTGGAACTCCTTGCCTCCAGAAGCGGTGAATGCTCCAACACTGGAAGTTTTAAAGAAGAGACTGGACAGCCATTTGTCCGAAATGGTCTAGGGTTTTCTGCCTGAGCAGGGGGTTGGACTAGATGACCTCTAAGGTCCCTTCCAACTTTATTATTATTATTGTTGTTGTTGTTGAGGAGGAGGATGAGGAGAAGAAGAAACAGAAAAAGAAGGAGGAGGAGGAGGAGGAGGAGGAGGAGGAGGAGGAGGAGGAGGAGGAGGAGGAGGAGAAGAAGAAGAAGAAGAAGAAGAAGAAGAAGAAGAAGAAGAAGAAGAAGAAGAAGAAGAAGAAGAAGAAGAAGAAGAAGAAGAAGAAGAAGAAGAAGAAGAAGAAGAAGAAGAAGA
The DNA here is from genome assembly GCA_039797435.1 of Crotalus adamanteus. Lineage (NCBI taxonomy): Eukaryota > Metazoa > Chordata > Lepidosauria > Squamata > Viperidae > Crotalus > Crotalus adamanteus. The sequence continues at coordinate 357,430,131 of CM077918.1, read as the reverse complement.
AGTAGTAGTTATCCATTCAGTCATGTCCGACTCTTAGCAATTCTATGGGCCAGGAGGTCTTGCCACATCTCTCCTTGGTGTCAGCTTTGATGGTGTCCACCCACCATCTTCTCTGGCGGCCTGGTTTCCTTTTCCCATTAACGCTTCCCAACATAATTGCTTTCTCCCGTGAATTCCCCCACGCGACCTGGCCCAAGTTTCACCTTCCAGCGACACACGTCTTCTGTTCTGAGTTCCTGTACTTGCTGGTTGGCTATCTTGGCTCCCCCCCAGGAAGGTTCACGATGTAATAAGCTATAAAACACACACACACACACACACACACACAATCCACCCGAAAATGAAGAGGGGGTGTCTGATGACTCCGTGCAAGACAGGATCCTCTCCAAGAAAGAGCCCCATGCATCTCAGCTCAAGAGCTAGAAGGCAAATAACCGGCGTTCCGAGACCTTGCGGAACGTCAACCAGGCCAGGCTTACATCACTCCGCTGAACCTTTCTTTCCTTCCCTCCTTCCAATCCATTATTTGCCAACCGCAAATCTCGAAAGCACTAAACGAAATGAATCGGTCCCTGATCTACAGCTGCGATTTCTTGAGTGCTCCTTTGTAAAGTCACGGCCAGTGAGTTATGCGCCTGGACACAACCCAACTTGGAACCACTCAGAGCTCACCTCATCGCTTAGCACAGTGCTTCTCCACCTTTTTAATGCCGCGACCTCCCAACCGGTCGTAAGTCGAGGACTACTCAACCGGTCGTAAGTCGAGGACTACTCAACTGGTGCAGCACCGTTTGCAGAATGGGACTTTTGGCGGGCTCAGCAGGGCAGAGACAGCCTGGACAATTCCTATTGGCTTTGGAAAGCCAATAGAATTAGACTCTATTCAAGAGAGTCTCTTCTATTGGCTTTCAAAAGCCAATAGAATAAAAGGGAGTAGCACAGCTAAGGAAAAGGGGGAAAAAATGGCGGACTGCGTTGTTTGGCGACCCCCGTGAAATGGTTGTTCGACCCCAAATGGGGTCCCGACCCACAGGTTGAGAACCACTGGCTTAGCAGAAGCTCTGCCCCCTCCCAATAAGCATTTTTTTTGGGGGGGGGAGCTTACTGCCAACCCCCTTGTTGCCCAAGGGCAGAGTGAGGGCACCCAAGGAAGCAGGATAGAAAGATGGTGTGTATGGATCCGTAGATGGAGAAAGAGGAGACCCCATGTGGGAAGACAGCATAGTCCAAGGTGTAACCTTTGGCCTCCAGGCTCCCCCCACCAAGCCTTGAAGCAACCTGGAACTAAGGAGAAACTTCCTGACAGTGAGAACAATTAACCAGTGGAACCACCTGCCTCCAGAAGCGGTGAATGCTCCAACACTGGAAGTTTTTAAGACGAGCCTGGACAGCCATTTGTCTTAAATGGGATAGTGTTTCCTGCCTAAGCAGGAGGCTGGACTAGAAGACCTCCAAGGTCCCTTCCAACTTTATTATTATTATTAAGACAGAATGATAGGGTGAGAACAGAGGTCCCCAACCCACGGTCTGTGGCCACAGCATGCCAGCAACCGGTCCGCACAAACAAGCGAAGCCCCATCCATGGGTTGCAGGCAGCACACAGAACTACACACTCTCCAGTCCGTGGAAAAACCTTTCTCCATGGAACTGGTCCCTGGTGCCCAAAAGGTTGGGGACCTCTAGACTAGAAAATCTTGGAGGTTTTCCAGTCCAATCCCCTGCCCAAGACAGGATTCGTCATCCCGTCTCAGACCAATAATTGTCCAATCTTTTCTTTGAAGTTCTCCAGAGTTGGAACATTCACTGTTTCTGGAGGCAGGTTGTTCCATTGGTTAATTGTTCTGACTGTCAGGAAGTTTCTCCTTAGTTCCAGGTTGCTTCTCTCCTTGATGAGTTTCCATCCGTTGCTTCTTGTCTGGCCTTCAGGTGCTTTGGAGAAGAGTCCTAGGGCTGGAAGGGACCTTGGGAGGTCTTCTAGTCCAAGGCCCAGCCCAAGGCAGGAGACCTTATACTATCCTGGACAAATGGCTCTTATGGGTCCCTGCTGTCAAGCAGGTTCATCTGGTGGGACCGAGAGGAAGGTCCTTCTCCGTGGTGGCTCCTTCCCTGTGGGACATCAGCCCTGCAGAGATAAGATTGGAAATAAGATGTTATGGGTCCCCTTCCTCAAGGAGGTCCATGTGGTAGGGTTGAGAAGAAGGGCCTTCTCCGTGGTGGCTCCCTTCCTGTGGAACATCAACCCTGCAGAGATAAGATTGGAAATTAAGATGCTATGGGTCCCCTTCCTTGAGGTCCATGTGGTAGGGTTGAGAAGAAGGGCCTTCTCCGTGGTGGCTCCCTTCCTGTGGGACATCAGCCCTGCAGAGATAAGATTGGAAATAAGATGTTATGGGTCCCCTTCCTCAAGGAGGTCCATGTGGTAGGGTTGAGAAGAAGGGCCTTCTCCGTGGTGGCTCCCTTCCTGTGGAACATCAACCCTGCAGAGATAAGATTGGAAATTAAGATGCTATGGGTCCCCTTCCTTGAGGTCCATGTGGTAGGGTTGAGAAGAAGGGCCTTCTCCGTGGTGGCTCCCTTCCTGTGGGACATCAGCCCTGCAGAGATAAGATTGGAAATAAGATGTTATGGGTCCCCTTCCTCAAGGAGGTCCATGTGGCAGGGTTGAGAAGAAGGGCCTTCTCCGTGGTGGCTCCTTCCCTGTGGAACATCAACCCTGCAGAGATAAGATTGGAAATAAGAGTTATGGATCCCCTCCCTTAAGGAGGTCCTTCTGGTGGGACCAGGAAGACGGGCCTTCTCCATGCTGGCTCCCCGTGCTGGCTGGGGAATTCTGGGAGTAGAAGTCCATCCGACTTAAAGTCTGCTGCTTGGGGAATTCTGGGAGTTGAAGTCCACCCATCTTCAAGTCATCCAGGTTGAGAAACACTGTTCTAAGATATGGCTAGAGAAACATCTGGACCTCAAGTGTTGAGAGATGGCTTTGCACGATGGACAGATCCCCCCCTGGTCCCATTTCACCATCTCTCCCTCCCAACGGTCGGTTGGCCAACCCCACCCCCCCCCCCCGCCAAAATTAAACCAGGGAAATCCCCCAAAATATCCAAGTTCCGAGGTCAAAGGTCACCTGGGAGGAAGGGATCCGTCTGGCAGCTGGATAAACAGGGAGGCATTTGAATCATTTATAGACCTAATATGCAGATGAGGAGCAGGAAACGGGAGGCCTGCAGTGGTTCTCATTCATTATTCAAAGTTATGGTAATGTGCAGGCTGCTCATTTGCATACGGCCCTGGCCTGCTTCTCCCTAGCTCCGGGTGCGAAAGGAGGCAACAACGCCCAGCGTCTCCTGCACAAAACGGACCTTGTGCACTTTTTTTGAGACAGGACGACGGTGGACAGACAAGTAGTTCTCGACTTATGACGTCAACGGAGGCCGGCATTCCCGTTGCTAAGCCAGGCGGTTTGTAAACGAGCTTCGCTCCATTGTACGATGACATGGTTGTTAAGTGAATCCCTGCAGTTGTTAAGCGAGTTACTTGGCCGTTAAGCGAATCGTCTTTTTCAATCGGCTTTGCCTGTCGGAATCCAGCGGGGAAGGTTGCAAAAGGAGATCACGTGACTCGGGGATACGGCCACCGTCATAAGTGTGAGTCGTGAAGCAAATCCCTCTTTTTCGGTCCACTTTGCCTGTCGGAATCCAGCGGGGAAGGTTGCAAAAGGAGATCACGTGACTCGGGGATACGGCCACCGTCATAAGTGTGAGTCGTGAAGCAAATCCCTCTTTTTCGGTCCACTTTGCCTGTCGGAATCCAGTGGGGAAAGTTGCAAAAGGGGATCACGTGACTCAGGGATATGGCAACCATCATAAATGTGAGTTCTCCGCCGACATTCATTTAGCGACGGTCTAAATTTACGATGGGGCTGAAACCAAGTGACTTCACGAGCGATCTTTGCATTTTTGACAAGTCACACAGTCACAACCCGGACTCTTGGCAAAGTGTTCTGTACAGTTTGCCTACGATCCCAATCGGGTCAAGAATTTCTGCCACTAAGCAGGACAGTTGCTAAGGGATCTGCTCCCAATTATGCAACCTTTTTGACATGGCCGCTAAGCGGATCAGAGAGTTGTTAAGTGAATCTTGCTTTCTACGTGGACTCTCCTTGTCGGACGCCGGCTGGGATGGCCGCGAATGGGGATCACATGACTTCAGGATGCTGCCAGCGTCGTACAGGCCAGTAGTCCTCAACTTACGACAGTTCTGTTTAGTGACCGTTCAAAGGCACAACCCTGAAAAAAGATGAGTTCACACTTACAGCCATTGTAGCGTTACAGTCACGTGATCCGGGATGCTGCAACTGTCATAAATGCCGGTTGCCAAGAGCAAAGGTTTTTATCATGTGACGGTAATGCTACGAAGGTTGTAAGTGTGAGGACAGTTCAGAGCTCGCCTTTTTTTCAGTGTTGTGCCTTTAAATGGTCACTAAACGGAATGGTCGTAAGTCGAGGCAAGGCTGCATTTAGGATGCTTGCTGAATAGAATAGAATAGAATAGAATAGAATAGAATAGAATAGAATAGAATAGAATAGAATAGAATAGAAATAAGGAATAGAATAAAATAGAATTATGGAATAGAATAGAGTAGAATAGAATAGAATAGAAATAAGGAATAGAATAGAATTATGGAATAGAGTAGAGTAGAGTAGAGTAGAGTAGAGTAGAGTAGAGCAGAGCAGAGCAGAGCAGAGTATAGAGTAGAATAGAATAGAATTAAAATAAGGAATAGAATAGAATAGAATAGAATAGAATAGAACACAGAAAAGGAGTAGAGTAGAATAGAATAAAATAGAATAGAATAGAATATAGAAAAGGAACAGAACAGAACAGAATAGAATAGAATAGGAATTTTAGGAATTTTCTCCTTAATTCCAGGTTGCCTCTCTCCTTGATGACTTCACATCCATTGTTTCTTGTCCTGCCTTCTGGTGCTTTACAAGCAACCAATGGATGTTAAATCCCCATCATTTTTTTTACGATTTACTTATTTATATACAAAATGTATTGGCCACCCTGGTTGGCTTCCAGTCGCATCTAAGTTATAAATGTAAAATATTAAAATCAACCCTGGTCGTAAATCGAGAACTGCCTCTGAATTACAGTCCCTAATGACATTTGGAAATCCACCCCTAAAATCTAAATCATCAGATCCTTCCGAAGAATTTTAATTTAATTTATTTTTTTTAAAGATAAGGAAACCAGAAAGAGATTTCTGGGTTAACTAATTGGGGCAGAAAATATTTATCTTGACCTAAAAAAAACAAAAAGTTGCATTATTTCCAATTACGCCCAGCCGCCAAGGTCTCCATAGCAGCTGTTGCTTTTTCTCAAAGTCAAAGGAAAATCTTTGTTAACCGGAAGAGATGTTAAAAAATGTAAGATAGAATAGAACATTTTTTTTAAAAAAAAAAGAAGCCCAGATAAACAGATTTTCCGGCCTCACCCCAGATGTCTTTCAAAAGAAAGCAAAGCGGATCCCGCATGCAGATGCTTGCAACATTGTGATGCATAAAACGTGTGGTCAAAAATACTACTACTAATAATAAAGTTGGAAGGGACCTTGGAGGTCATCTAGTCCAACCCCCTGCTCAGGCAGGAAACCCTATACCATTTCGGACAAATGGCTGTCCAGTTACTTCTTAAAAACCTCCAGTGTTGGAGCATTCACAACTTCTGGAGGCAGTTTGTTAATAATAATAATAAAGTTGGAAGGGATCTTGGAGGTCATCTAGTCCAACCCCCTGCTCAGGCAGGAAACCCTGTACCATTTCAGACAAAGGGCTGTCCAGTCTCTTCTTAAAGACTTCCAGTGTTGGAGCACTCACTGCTTCTGGAGGCAAGGAGTTCCACGGGTTAACTGTTCTAACTGTCAGGAAGTTTCTCCTTAGTTCTAGGTTGCTTCTCTACTTGGTTAGTTTCCATCTGTTGCTTCTTGTCCTGCCTTCAGGCACTTTGGAGAACAGCTTGACTCCCTCTTCTTTGGGGCAGCCCCTGAGATACTGGAAGACTGCTCTCATGTACCCCCTTGTCCTTCTCTGGCTGAGGAATTCTGGGAGTCATGAAGGGAGCCATAGTTCCCCCATGCTGGCTGAGGAATTCTGGGAGTTGAAGTCCACCAGTCATGAAGGGGGCCATAGTTCCTCCATGCTGGCTCAGGAATTCTGGGAGTTGAAGTCCACGAGTCATAAAAGAGCCAAGGTTGCCTACCCCTGGTATAGGGTCTCCTGCTTGAGCAAGGGGTTGGACTAGAAGACCTCCAGGGTCCCTCCCAACTCTGTTCTTCTGATCTGGCTGCTTCCGCAAGCCGGCTGGCCAGGGCAGGAGTGCGCAGCTCAAGCAGAGGACCCCTCCCCAACCAGCACCTGCCTCCCCCAGCCTCTCGGGTGCCAGAAGAGCCTTTAAAATCCAGGAGGCATCTCCATCAGCTTCATCTCCACAAAGCTGTTATTTACGCCTGGCGATTGCCCTGGTGGATTACGGTCTGCGCAAAGCCGCTGGTGGGGAAGGCCCCCCCCCCACCGCTCTCCCAGGCAGCAGAGTGCTCAAGCCCTTCTGTTCCAGACAAGGCAGGATTTGTGGTCTGGATTGGCTTCTTCCCACAGCGCCCGCCCCCCCCCGTGCAAAGCAACCCTCCCTGCCTCTGCTTGGGGGGGGGGAGGGAGAAGATCAGAGAAGGGGGGAGAAGATCCCTGGAGATCCTCTGGCCATGGGGAGCGAGCCTTTTGGAAGCTGCAGGCAGTCCTCGTCTTACGAGTGATTGCTTAGCGACGGTTCGGAGTTACCACCTACTTGTAAAAAGGGGTTTATAACCTGGATTTGATGTTCCAACAGACTCTCTCTGTCTCTGTCTCTGTCTCTCTCTCTCACACACACACACACACAGACCTTGTGGTCACACAATCGCACTTTGGGCCCTCACCACCAGGGTCACATCACTTGTGTGTTACAGCGGTTTTATTTATTTATTTATTTATTTATTTATGAGACTTATATACCGCTTTAAGTGCAAGCACTCTCTAAGCGGTGTACACCAGTAAGCAATGTATATATATATATATTTACATTGCCCCCAACAATCTGGGTCCTCATTTTACCTACCCCGGAAGGATGGAAGGCTGAGTCAACCTTGAGCCGGTGAGATTTGAACCGCTGACCTGCTGAACACAGTCAGCTAAAGTGGCCTGCAGTACTGCACTCTAACTGCTGCGCCACCTCGCCACCTCGGTTTTGCCCCAAAACAGCGCTTATTTCTGGTTTTCAGCCAAACTGGGCCGTAAAAATGGATTATGACTGTGGTGCTTACTTAACAACCAAGAGGTTCACACTTATGACCACTGCATCTGCTTAACAGCCACTGCAAAAGACATTGTAAATGTTGAGTCGGGTTGTGACACACAGACACACTTAGGGCCACGTTGACAGCCATCGGCAGGGTCCCATGGTCAGGTGGCTGCCTCTTGTGTTTGTCGGAACCCCCGCACCGACTCCCATTTTGTGGCACAATCTCATCCTAGCAGACCATAGTTGTTACTGCTTGACAACTGCAATATTCGAACTTATGACCACCAGAGTCCCTTAACAAAAAAACCACAAAAAACATTGTAGTATCATGCCGGTCCTATAACCCAGGGGTGTCCCACCGTGGCAACTTTAAGAGTTGTGGACTTCCACTCCCAGAATCCCCCAGCCAGCTTTAAGACTTGTGGACTTCCACTCCCAGAATCCCCCAGCCAGCTTTAAGACTTGTGGACTTCCACTCCCAGAATCCCCCAGCCAGCTTTAAGACTTGTGGACTTCCACTCCCAGAATCCCCCAGCCAGCTTTATGAACTTAAACTCCCAGAATCCCCCAGTCAGCTTTAAGACTTGTGGACTTCCACTCCCAGAATCCCCCAGCCAGCTTTAAGACTTGTGGACTTCCACTCCCAGAATCCCCCAGCCAGCTTTAAGACTTGTGGACTTCCACTCCCAGAATCCCCCAGCCAGCTTTATGAACTTAAACTCCCAGAATCCCCCAGCCAGCTTTAAGACTTGTGGACTTCCACTCCCAGAATCCCCCAGCCAGCTTTAAGACTTATGGACTTCCACTCCCAGAATCCCCCAGCCAGCTTTAAGACTTGTGGACTTCAACTCCCAGAATCCCCCAGCCAGCTTTTAAGACTTGTGGACTTCCACTCCCAGAATCCCCCCAGCCAGCTTTAAAACCAGTGGACATGGCTGACTGGGGAATTCTGGGAGTGGAAGTCCACAGGTCTTAAAAATTGCCAAGGTTGGACACCCTGCCCTAACCGACCTGTTTTACAACCGTTCCAATTTACAGCTGCTCTGAGCAGGCTCCATTAGGGTCTTAACCCGAGGTCTAGGACTTCATCTTGTTCCTAGCCCACCCAGCTGGGCACCAGTCTCCACGTTCCCCTAACTCCATGTGCAGAGGACCCCCACTTGTTGTCCTGTTCTCAGCCCCCCCCCCCCCAAAAAAGGGTTCCCAGGTGCCAGGGGACGTTGCCAGCTCACTTTTTATTAGCAGAAAAAAAACAAATTTAAGGCTTATGGCTATCTAGGAGCACTTCTCTCCTGAGGTTTCCCCCGCCAGAATAATAATTATTTGCAAATGCTGGAATTAATGCCCCTTAATGCCTTTTTCTCTCCTTTTTTTTTTTTTTTTTGCACTGTGATCATCGCAGCTCAAAACACATTTCCTTGAAGAAGAAAAAAAAAGATAAAGGGATTTGAATGTTTAGCTTGCATTTGCCGAAGAAGAGGGCTTTTAATTGAGATTCTGAAGCTGATCTCGGAAATAGGGTTGATCCGGCAAAGGGAAAGACCGGGAAAAGCGCGAAGATCAGGAAAGGGATCCGGTGCCGGGTCTCTTTCTCGCTTCCCAGCAATTAAGAGGGCATTTTTAGGGGAGGCTGGTGTTCACCAAACAGATTGGCGGAGCGATTTTAATAAATAACCATCTTAATAACCCCTTCTGGGTGCTAGGGAGAGCCGATTCCCTGCAGCTTTTTGCTATGCAAAAGCCCAAAAAAACAACAACCAAAACCTTTTTCCTATGCAAAGTCACAGATTCTGCTTACAGGGATCAGCCGTTTTCCGCTCTCCAGTTTCGGCCTGAAGAGAATAACGGAGATGGAAGGGACCCTGGAGGTCTTCTAGTCCAACCCCCTGGACTAGACCGTTCTGGACAAATGATGGCCCAGTCTCTTCTTAAAAGCCTCCAGTGATGGAGCAGCCACAACTCCCACTGACGGATTAATCAATTAACAGTATAACAGAGTTGGAAGGGGCCTTGGAGGTCATCTAGTCCAGCCCCCTGCTCCGGCAGGGGAACCTATACCATTTCAGACAAATGGCTGTCCAGTCTCTTCTTAAAAACCTCCAGTGATGGAGCATTCGCAACCTCTGGTGGCAAGGAGTTCCACTGGTTAATTGTCCTCACTGTTAGGAAGTTTCTCCTTAATTCCAGGTTGCTTCTCTCCTTGATTAAGTTTCCATCCATCTTCCTTCCTTCCTTCCAGAATCATAGAATCCCTGGGCTGGAAGGGATCCTGGAGGTCATCTAGTCCAACCCCCTGCTCAAGCAGGACAACCTAGACCGTTCTGGACCAGTCTCTTCTTCAAAATGTTCAGTGATGGAGCATCCACGACATCCACTGACGGATTAATTAATTAATTAACAGAATAGCGGAGTTGAAAGGAACCCTGGAGGTCTTCTAGTCCAACCCCCTGCTCAAGCAGGAGAGCCTATACTTAGCATTGGGTTTAAAAACAATCATCCTGCATGAATTGACCCAGCAGGGACCAAGGCCCAGATGCTCCAGGAGAGAAGCAGCTGGTGATGACAAATAAGTCCTCTGTTTACGACCACACAATTGCTAAGCAAGACCGTGGTTCAGTGAGTTTTTCCACACTTTTATAACCTTGTCTCCGTTGTTAAGTGAATCAATGAAGTCGTTCAGTTAGTCACATGGCCGTTGAGTCAATCCGGCTTGACCCGCTGATGTTTCTTGTCAAGAGGTCGCCAAAGGGACTCTGGGGCGGGGGGACTCTGCAACCGTCGTAAGTACATGTCAGTTGCCGAGCATCTGAATTTCAATCACGTGACCGCGGGGATGCTGCGACGGTCGCGAGGGTGAAAAACGGTCGTTAAGTCATTGTTTTCAGTGCTGTTGCAACCTCCAAACGGTCATTAAACGGATCGTTGTAAGTCAAGGACTGCCCATATAGAGTCTAAGGCCCAACGGTCAACCGCTGAAAATCTCTTATGGCTGGCTGGGGAATTCTGGGATTTGAAGTCCTAAAATTCTGGGATTTGAAGTCTTAAAAGGCGCAGAGGCCGAGAAAGCCCCGCACTGCGATGAATCAGAATAAAAGCACAAAGGGCCATTTAGGCTTTTCAACCTTTTCACACATTGCGCCACTTTTAGGATATGGCAACATCCGAGGACCACCAGTTGCCTAGCAAGGTGTCAAAAACTTGATGACCAAAAAAAAAAAAAAGGAAAAAAGTGATGAAGTACAGGTAGTCCTCGACTTATATCAGTTTGCTTAGTGACTGTTCAAAGTTACAATGGCACCGAAAAAAGCCCCCCCCCCGAGCCACAGCCAAGCAAGACGCTCTTCCTCCTGTCCAAGGTTTTCATTGTTGTGAGCCTTTCTGTTGGGGATTGGCAGCGGGGGTGGGGTGGGGGGTGTTTGGTTTTTATTCCCCCCCCGTCTGCTGGGTGGTTGCAGCCAGTTTTGGGTCACTTCACATGACCCTGGGACACTGTGACCGTCATAAATATGAATCAGTTGTCAAGCATCTGAATGTAAATCACAAGACCCTGGAGAAGCTGCAACATTCCAGCTGATTGGAGCTTCTTCTGGGTTCAGCAGAAATGTCAGGATCAGTGCTGAGCTCCAGCTGACCGGCGCTTCTTCTGGGCTCAGCAGAAGCACCAGGATCAGCGCTGAGCTCCAGCTGGAGCCTGGCGCTGATCCTGGTGCTTCCACTGAGCCCTGACAGCCCCAAAGATCAGCTGGAGCCTGCACTGATCCTGGCGCTGATCCTGGTGCTTCTGCTGAGCCCCGACGGCCCTGCAGCTTCAGCCGTCTCTCGCTCAGGCTTGTGCGGTGCTGCCCCCGGTTCAGCTCATTCCCCTCCCCCGCTACCCCTTTTCTAGGATGGTCGCGTACCACCTGCCAGGTGCCAATGGACCACAGGTGGTACCCGTACCACTGGTTGAAAAGCCCCAATTTAGGCAACCTAGTAAAATCATAGAATTATCAGGCCCCACGCCAAGGCAAGAGATGCTCCTCCCATCTTGGACAAACGCTGGTCTATAATCTTTTCTTCAAAACTTCCAGGAGATTAAGCCATGTTCCCATCGATTTTCGATCTTAATTTACCTTTCCCCAAATTGGGATTTTTCTAGAAATAAACCTTGCAGAGCACCTCAAGGAGGTAGTCCTCGACTTACGACCGCAACCGAGCCTAGAATTTATGTCGCTAAGTGAGACACTTAAGAGAGTTTTGCCCCGTTTTACAACTTTTTTGGCCTTGGTTGTGTGAAGAGAAATGCTGAGGGTGTTAGGTTAGTGACACGGTTGTGAAGGGAATCCGGAGTCCCACATTGGCTTTGTTTGCCGGACGGTCACAAAAGGGGATCACCTGACACACACACATGCCCCAGGACACTGCAACCGTCACAAGTCCATGCCAGTTGCTGAGCTTGTCTGAATTTGGGTCACGGGGAGGCAGCAAAGGTCATGTGAAAAATGGCTATCAATCCCTTTTTGTCGGCGCCGTTGCAACTCTGAACGGTCGCTAAACGAATCGCCGTAAGTCGAGGACCACCTGTAGTGTGAGATTGTGTGTATGTATGTGTGTTGGAGCGAGGGGGGGGAACAGCATGCTTTGCTATCAGAAATGCATGTTGCATATGAACTCCCCCCCCTTCCCTCCCCTTTGCAAGCAGACCGGTCAATTTTTATTCCCAAAAACCCAGATTAAAAAAAAAAAAAAACCGAGGTCGTCTTCGCCAGCCGTAAATGACATTTATTTTCTTATTTAAAGTCGACAGATTGGGGGGAAATAAAATAAAACGCACAATCAAAGTAGTGCAAAAGAAGTCGCAATCCAACCCAGACACAGGAGAAGTGAGACGCAGGGGGGGGGGGTGGGACAGATGCCCTCTTGACAGCCACCCAGCCACTTGCAAAGGAGGGAGGGGGGATTTGGGGAACGGGGGGGGGCAGGAAAGGTGACTCGGACGTGAGCAAAGGAGCCGGGTCAAGGCTGGACCTCGGTGGGCCCTGCGTGCAAGTGTGCGGCGGGGGGGGGTGTTGCGTGGTGGCTGCAGCAGATGGGGAGGGGGAGGGGGCTGATTTTGGTGCCAGGGGTCCAATCAAGTGCTTGCAAAGGGGGGGAGGGGGAGGGGGGAAAGCCCACCTGTGTGGTGGTGGTGGTGGGCCGCACAAGTGCTGGGTGATCCAGCCCACGGGGCAGCTGAGTCTCCAGGAGGCCTTCACTGCCCCTCCCCCCCGCCAGGAAGGAAGGAAAGGGGAGGGAGGGAGGGAGAAAGGAAGGAAGGAAGATGGAAACGAGAGGAAGGATAAAAGATGGAACTGAAAAGGAAGAAAGGAAGGAAGGAAGGAAGGAAGGAAGGAAGGAAGGAAGGAAGGAAGGAAGGAAGGAAGGAAGGAAGGAAGATGGAAATGAGAAGAAGGATAAAAGATGGAACTGGAAGGAAGGAAGGAAGGAAGGAAGGAAGGAAGGAAGGAAGGAAGGAAGGAAGGAAGGAAGGAAGGAAGGAAGATGGAAATGAGAGGAAGGATAAAAGGGAACTGGAAGGAAGGAAGGAAGGAAGGAAGGACGGAAGGAAGATGGAAATGAGAGGAAGGATAAAAGGGAACTGGAAGGAAGGAGGAAATGAGAGGAAGGATAAAAGATGGAACTGGAAGGAAGGAAGGATGGTGGAAATGAGAGGAAGGAAGAAAGGAAGGAAGGAAGGAAGATGGAAATGAGAGGAAGGAAGGAAGATGGAAACGAGAAGAAGGATAAAAGATGGAACTGAGAGGAAGGAAGGAAGGAAGCAAGATGGAAATGAGAGGAAGGAAGAAAGGAAGGAAGAAGGAAGGAAGATGGAAATGAAAGGAAGGAAGGAAGGAAGGAAGATGGAAATGAAAGGAAGGAAGGAAGATGGAAATGAGAGGAAGGATAAAAGATGGAACTGAGAGGGAAGGAAGCAAGATGGAAATGAAAGGAAGGAAGGAAGATGGAAATGAGTGGAAGGAAGGAAGGAAAGGGAACGATGGGAGGAAGGGAGGGAGGGAACGAAGGAAGAAAAAAGGGAGGGAAGGAGGAGGGGGGGAGACAGGCTGGGTGTGTGCGTGCAGAGGGACCCCCTTTCTGGTTCAACCTTAATTAAAATCCCTGCCGGTGCCAGGGGGGGGCTTAGGAGGGGGGGATGGCTTTCCATTTGGGGCTCTCGAGGGGGGACACAAAGGACCGGCAAGGAGCCCCCCCACCCAGGGCACACACTCACACACACACACAGGGACACCACAGAGGAGCAGATCCTCTGCCTTCCCTGGAGCAATCCTGCCAGAGGGGGGGGGCATCGAAGGTAAGCTGGGCGGGAGCACAAAGCCCATCGGGCACACACAGGTCCGCAAAGTGGGGGAGGGGCAAGCCTGCCCCCTGCCGGCCCCGGGTGCTCCGTTGCCCCAACGGGCGACAGCGGAGTCTCCTGGCCCCCAGCGAGAGGGACCCCCCCCCTTAGCAGCCAACGGGGGGTGGGGCAACTTGCCAGGTCCCGCCCAGCACAGAACGAGAGGGAGGGGCCCTGGGGAAAGGGCCCGGGGCCCGCCAGCCCGCTCCCCCCCCCCCGGGATCTAGGCTGTGCTGTCCGCTAGCTTGCTCTCCCAGTCGCTGTCACTCAAGTAACTCCGGGAAATTGTGGGTCGGTGGGCGCCATCGGAGAAGTCGCGCTCCTCGTCCGATCGGTCGCAGGCGAAGAGCCTCCAGGGGCCGGAGGGGCTGCGAGGAAGGAAATAAAATTTTATTATTATTATTTTTCATTTATTAATTATTGTTTGCAGGTATCCGACGAGGCTGGGCGGCTGGTGGAAATTGGTTGGGTGGGCGGGGGGGGGGTTAAGGAAACCCACCGGGACACAATCAGGGATGCCGTTTTGCCCCAGCGGCATTCTTGTCGGGAGGGTGGGGGTGGTGCTTGGAAGTTGCAAGCCCATCATCCCCGCCGAGCCCACGCTGGGCGCCCCAAATGGGTCCCTTCCAAAGGACATTTCTTTATTTTATGGGTATTTTTCGACATACGTCCACCATTGGCGTCGCTGAGCGAGGCGGTGGTTAAGCCCGGCTTGCCCCCGTTTTACGACCTTCCTCGCCCCAGCGAATGTGAAGCGAATCACGGCAGTCGTTAAGTGAGTCACACACACGGCCGTTAAGGGAATCTAGCTTCTCGGGTCGCAAAAGGGAGACCGCCTGACCCCGGGACGCTGCAACTGTCATTAAGTACATGCCAGCTGCCAAGCCTCTGAAGTTTGATCCCGGGACCGTGCAACGGTCGGTAAGTGTGAACAACGGTCGTTAAGTCCCTTTTTTCCAACGCCGCTGTAGCTTCGGACGGTCACTAAATGAACAGTTGTTGAGGACTGCCCGGGCTTCGTAACCGCCCGTCTCCTTTGGAGAGGAGGCTCTCTTTCCAGGATTGTATTGTTGTGAGGTTAACACAAAGCCACACGCGCACACAGGCATGCAGAAACTCTGAACAAGGAAACTGTGTATTCTCCCCCCCCTTTCCTCTCCCTGAAAGCCCCCCCCCTGAAATGGGTTGGGGGATGGTTCTTAATCTGCGAGGGGGGGGAGAGCAACGACAATGGCTAGGCAAGGTTTTGCAAAGTGGGGAGACCAGGAAGGAACCACAATTCCTGGCTTGTCCTCGGTTCTGCTGCCTGAGCAAACCCCCCCTTCTTGGAAAAATCCCACCCTGCCCCCCCCCCAGTTTTATTCTAGGATTGTGGTTGACCGTTGATCCTGGGGGGGGGGCTGTTAAATTGGGGGATCTCTGCCCCCACCCCAAATTCTGCAACTTTTCTTCCCGGCCAAACTTCCTCTAATCCATGCAGGTGGAAAAATCTGTGGCTGTAGGAGATGGGGGACCCCCCAATATTTTGTCTTTTCCTGGAGGAAGGGGCTGGTCGGCGCCCCGTTTTCGGTGTTGTGGCAAGTGAGGTGTGAAACGCAACAGGCCACAATTGCCCCCGTCTGCTCCCACCGCAAAGGGGTGACCTCCTCAAGCCTCAAATATAGAATAATAAAATATAGAATAGAATAAAATACAGAATAGAATAGAGAATAAAATAATAAAATATAGAATAGAATAAAATAATAAAATATAGAATAGAAGAATAAAATACAGAATATAGAGAATATAGAATAGAATAATATAGAATAGAATAGAATAGAATAGGAATAAATAATGGCATAGAATAGGAATAGAAATAATGAATGGAATAGGAATAGAAAAGAATAAACAAAGTTAGAAGGGTCCCTAGAGGTCATCTAGTCCAACCCCCTGCTCAGGCAGGGGAACCTATACCATTTCAGACAAATCTTTTCTTAAAAACCTCCAGTGTTGGAGCATTCACCAGTTCTGGTGGCAGGCTGTTCCACTGGTGAATTGTTCTGACTGACAGTTAACAACTGTCTTGCTTAGCAATTTTGGGGCTCAATGGTGGTCATAAGTGGAGGACTGTAACGGAGGGCTTCGGGAAATGCCAGCTCCCATCTGCTTGAACGTGGCAGCTGCTGAATCGCCCGCCTGGCTCCCTCCGTCTCCTCCATGGAAACGGTGAAGCCAGCAGCTTGCCTTCCCGCGACCTCATTACTCATTTCTGCATTATTTTTATTTTCTTATTTTCTCTCTCTCTCTCTCTCTCCTATCCCCCCTCCCACCATCCCCCCCAAAGATCCCTTTCAGGGCATTCTGTGGTGATTGACTCCCCCCCTGCAGTTATCAGAGCTAAGCAAATAATCTGTAGCAAATCAGGCATTTGTTGAGAATTTCACCCCTCTCTGTCACAGGAAAAGAGAGAGAGAGAGAGAGAGAGAGAGACAGAGGAAGAGTGACGGAGAGAGAGGGGGGAGGGGAGAGAGAGAGAGGACGAGAGAAAGAGAGGAAGAGGGGGAGAGAGAGAGAGAAAGAGAGAGAGTGACAGAAAGAGAGAGAAGGGAGGGGGGAGGGAGAGAGAGAGGGAGAGAGAAAGAAAAAGAGAGAGGGAGAGAGAAAGAGAGAAGAGAGAGAGACAGAGAAAGAGAGAGAGAGAAAGAGGGAGAGAGAGGGAGGGAGAGAGAAAGAGAGAGGGAGAGAGAGAGGGAAAGAGAAATAGAGAAGAGAGAGAGAGAGAAGGGGAGAGAAAGAGGGAGGGAGAGAGAAAGAGAGAGGGAGAGAGAAATAGTGAAGAGAGAGAGGGGGAGAGAGGAGAAATAGGGGGAGAGGGAGAAATATAGAGAGACAAAGAGAGAAAGAGAGAGGGAGAGAGAGAAAGAGAGGGAGAGAGAAATAGAGGAGAGAGAGAGAGAGACAGAGAGAAAGACAGAGAAGGGAGAGAGAGGGGGGGAGAGAGAAAGAGGGAGAGAGGGAGAAAGAGAGAGGGAGAGAGAAATAAAGAGAGAAAGACAAAGAGAGAGAAGGGAGAGGGGGGGAGGGAGAGAAAGAGGGAGGAGAAAGAGAGAGGGAGAGAGAAATAGAGAAGAGAGAGAGAGGAGGGGGAGAGAGGAGAAATAGAGGGAGAGGGAGAAATATAGAGACAAAGAGAGAAAGAGAGAGAAATAGAGAGGGAGAGGGAGAGAGAAAGAGAGGGAGCGAAATAGAGAGAGAGGGAGAGAGGGAGACAAAAAGGAGAAATAGAGAGAGGGAAAGGAAAGAGGGAGAAGAAGAGAGGGAGAGAGAAATAGAGAGGGAGAGAGAAAGAGAGAGGAGAGGAGGAGAGAGAAATAGTGAGAGAGGGAGAAAGAGAGAGGAGAGGGAGAGAGGGGAGAGAAAGAGAGAAGGAGACTTTCCATGACCCAACTAGGGAACATCAGCAGTGCTAGAAGAGGGCGGTGTTCTGGAGAGGAGGAGGAGGAGGAGGAGGAGGAGGAAGGAGACCTGAAGGCAGGACAAGAAGCAACAGATGGAAACTCATCCAGGAGAGAAGCAACCTAGAACTAAGGAGGAATTTCCTAAGGGGGGGGGGAGGGGAAACAATTAACCAGCGGAACAGCTGGCCTCCAGAAGTTGTCGGGTGCTCCATCCCTGAAGGTCTTCAAGAAAAGACTGGACAACCTTTTGACCGGGATGGTCTAAAGTCTCCGGCTTGAGCAGCGGGTTGGACTAGAAGACCTCCACGGTCCCTTCCAACTGTTATTCTGTTACCGAGGGTGGCTACTCCGGGAAAGTCACGCCGGACTAAAAAGGGGGGGGGGCAGCGAGCTACCCCACCGTGGCTCTTCGGGGGGGGGCCTCCAACACCAGACAACAACACCGTGTGCAATTTACCAAAATGGGGAGGGGGGGGTGTCTCTTGGAGAGAAGAGGAGGTGGGTGGAGAACAGCAAGACAAGAGTGGGGCTCACCCACCCACCCCCCCACCCCACCCCTATAATCTTTTTCCTTCTTTCTTCCAGCTCTGTATGTCTCCTCCCCGGCGCACAGCACTTCGAGACCCCCTCCCTCCCTCCCCTCTTTCCACCCCCCTCTCCCCCCCCCCCTTTCCCAAACCCCAATTCCATTCTTCCCAGCTCCATTTTTGTTCTATCAGCTGGAGCGTTAAGTGCATTAAGAAATCTAAAGCACCACACATTCTCCCAGCTGCAGGAGGCTGCACCGGCAATTGAACATTTTAAAAAGAAATTGCTTTCAAAAAAATAAAAGATGGGTGGGAGAAAGCCCGTGCAAACACAGGCAGGCAGGCACAGAAACACACACACACACACACACACACACACACAGAGAGAGAGAGAAATAGACACGCACATATACACACAAACACAGGTCCTTGCCTTTCCAGAGCGTGCGTTGAAAAGCTGTCGGAAACAATGTAGTACACAAATAATTTGGGTGGGCGTGCGGAACAAGGAGGGGGGGGGGATTGCAAAGATTGCTGCAGCTTCCCCCCCCCCTCTTCCCGGCTAACACTTGCTGCAGAGACCCCCTCCCCATCGCTCCCCTTCCCCTTGTCACGTCTCCGAGGTGGGCAAACAAAGACTCCCACTGCAAGACGGAACAGCTGCCAAATGTTGGGGGTTTCCGGATGTTGCCAAGCTTGGCGGTAGAGGCTCGCTGGCGGTTTTGCACGGGGAAGATGAAAAAAATGGGGGGGGGGGAGGATGGAAAAGTGGGCCAGGAGAAGAGAGTCCACGGCTCCTTTCCTGGGTGGGTGGGTGGGGGGTGTCTCAAGGCC
Organism: Crotalus adamanteus; assembly: GCA_039797435.1. Taxonomy (NCBI): domain Eukaryota; kingdom Metazoa; phylum Chordata; class Lepidosauria; order Squamata; family Viperidae; genus Crotalus; species Crotalus adamanteus. The sequence continues at coordinate 357,411,622 of CM077918.1, read as the reverse complement.
AACCTGGCAGAGCCAGAGAGCCTTCTGGAGCCGCACCAGCCATGTCTTCTTCTTGGGACCACCTTAGGAGGCCTCCAACGTAGACCGTTCAGACCAACTGGCCCCTCCCCTCCAGAAGGGCCTCCCCGGGTGTATTTCGGCCTAGATTTGGGCAGGCGGGGTGAGGTCCTGCTTTGCAGTCCTAACCAGGCCGAGCAACTGACGGTTTGCTTGCGTTCTTTCTCTTGGCCAGGGAGAAGGGTTGTGGCAGAACCAAAGAACAGTTGCAGAGAAGCGAAGAGCAGGACGTTGAGGTGAAGCATCTCTCTCTGCCCCTCTTTGTAAAATAAATAATGGAAATAAAATAAATCACTCGCAGCCTCCCATCTCTCAGAGGGCGCATATGTGGGGAGGAATGATGTAGACCCGTTAACTATCTAAGGCAGTTTTCTCAACGTGTCCACTTGAAGAGGGATGGACCTCAACTCCCAGAATTTCCGAGCCAGCATGCTGTAAGAGGGGAGGACGTCCACTCCCAGAATTCCCCAGCCAGCCACGCTTTAAGAGGGGTGGGCTTCCACTCCCAGAATTCCCTACCCAGCATGCTATAAGAGGGGTGGACGTCCGCTCCCAGAATCCCCCACCCAGCATGCTATAAGAGGGGTGGACTTCCACTCCCAGAATTCCCCACCCAGCATGCTATAAGAGGGGTGGACTTCCGCTCCCAGAATCCCCCACCCAGCATGCTATAAGAGGGGTGGACTTCCATTCCCAGAATCCCCCACCCAGCATGCTATAAGAGGGGTGGACTTCCGCTCCCAGAATCCCCCAGCCAGCCTGCTTTAAGAGGGGTGGACGTCCACTCCCAGAATCCCCCACCCAGCCTGCTTTAAGAGGGGTGGACTTCCACTCCCAGAATCCCCCACCCAGCCTGCTTTAAGAGGGGTGGACTTCCACTCCCAGAATCCCCCACCCAGCCTGCTTTACGAGGGGGTGGACTTCCACTCCCAGAATCCCCCAGCCAGCCTGCTACAAGAGGGGTGGATGTCAACTCCCAGCATCCTCCAACTAACATGGAATTCTGGGAGTTGGTCCACCCCTCTTCAAGTGGCCAACGTTGAGAAACCCTGGCATACGGAATAAATACAGTCAATTCTTGAAGGCTTCTGAGAAGGTAGAGCTTCTTCAGAGTCTTCTCTTCTTCTGGATCTGGTCCTATGGCCGGAGACAACTGTGTTCTTCCCCGGAAGCTTCTAGCAGAGGATAGGACAGTGGGTGCCACGGCTACTTCTGCTGCCATGATGAATTTCGGAAACTGCTGTAGGTTGGAAGGGGTCCATTGACCAAAGTTCTACAAGACTGGTCCAGCAGCTCACCTCCACCACCACCCAAAAAAAAACAGAGGGCCGTGGAGATCGTCTCCACTGCATGACAACGGTTGCCACTATCCTACTCAAACCACTGGGCACAATCAGGCAACGATGTTGTCCCTGGCCAATCCTTGCAATCCAGAAGTAGCTTTGTGGGTACTTCTGACACGAACACAGACAGACGGGTACGGAGGACAAAGCCACAACCCACAAGGACAGGGTTAGTTCCTGGAGACACGCACACATTCCATGCTGGAGATCAGTCCCCAAAACACAAGGGTTCGAAGCTTCCACAGTCAAGCCCCATGCAGAAAATTGCTGGAATCTCTCCAGAGTTGCTTCGTTAGATGCCAGCCTGCCACAAACTATGAGGACGAGGGAAACCGGAACTAAGCATCGTGCCATCCCGAGACATCGGTTCATCGTCCCAAGGTCACGAGCGTGGGAAATGAAAGGGAACCGCTCCCGATCTAAGCTCGCTTTCGGTTACCGAAACAACTTCGAGCGGGACTGGACCAGCGGGAGATAGATAGCAGAGAGGGGGAAAGAAAAAGGGAAAGTGAACTGTGAAGGTTTTTATGTGCAAAATTTCAGCTTTACCGTTAACCACTTGAACTTTTGGTAAAAATATTCTTTTCGCTCACCTCCCGTTCAGAAGGTTGAGAGTTCAATCCTAGGTAGCGGCAGATATTTCCTTGGGTGCAAAGAAAAAAAGAAATATCTGCTGCCAACTCCACGTGGCGCCAGGAAGGGCATCCGGCCAGTAAACGCTCAGCTCCATCCTGTCGCTATGACTCTACCCCGAGTTAAGGGATTAGGAAGTCGTAAAAAGGGAGTTTTTAAGCCAGTGGTTCTCAACCTTTTTAATGCCGCAACCCCCCAACTGGTCGTAAGTCGAGGACTACTCAACCGGTCGTAAGTCGAGGACTACTCAACGGGTGCAGCACCGTTGGCAGAATGGGACTTTTGGCGGGGGCTCAGCAGGGCAGAGACAGCCTGGACAATTCCTATTGGCTTTTGAAAGACTCTATTCAAGAGAGTCTCTTCTATTGGCTTTCAAAGGCCAATAGAATAAAAGGGAGGAGCACAGCTAAGGA
>CM077918.1:357360486-357405486 GCA_039797435.1 Crotalus adamanteus | reverse complement strand
AGAAACCAGAGCAGGAACTGGGCTGGCAAAATGCCACTCAAGGGACTGTCCCAGGTGGGCATCGCAGCACCGCCGCGTCTCCTGCCCCTTCCCCAAATAAACGGGCGCCGGCTTGCAAGTCGGGGAGCGGGCACGCCCGCTCGGCTCTGCCCCCCCCCCGTACCAGTGCCAACAGCTTGAGGCTGTTCCTCCATGCGGCGGGTTGCTATGGCAACGGGGGTCCTATAAATAGCCTGTCTGGTTGCTGGTCACTATCAGAGCTGGTGGTGGTAGTGGGGGGGGGGAATATACGGGGAAGGGGAGGCACTGACCAGAAGCCGCATCTGGGGGCTTTGGCAGGGTCAGTAGGAGCCTGGGAGAAGACCCTGGCCCCGAAAGGTGGGCAGGGAGCATGGAACATGTAGTGCAAAGGTTGGAAGCCCATCGGGGCTTTCCTGCGGTTTATCCTCCACCCTGGACCCAGAAAGACTCCGAAAGAGAGAGAGAGAGAGAGAAAAACGGGGTGCAAAATGTGTCCTGGGTGGTCTTCGCTTTTTTTTCTTCCAGAGGTTCCAGACTGGGACCCCACCCCACCCGTAGATTGGCGGCTGCTTATAAAAAGGGCAGGGGGCGGGCTCTTCGTGGAAGTGGCCCCTGACGCCGATGGGCCCTCAAGGGCGATGGGTGGGTGGGGGGCAGAAGAGAGAGCCTGGGGGAGTCACCGGTTCGTGGATGGGACCCTCCAGCTGGGACCCTCACCCCACGAGAGGGAGGTGAGCGTGCTCAGAAGGAGCTGATAAGGAGCCTGCATGGATTCGGTAAAGAGGTGCCTTAGGGAGGCCAGAATGAGGGTCTTTGTGCACACACACACACACGCGTGCACACACAAGCACACAACTCCAAATCCAAGGACTTGGAAGAAGGGCAACGAGACATTGCAAAAAGGGATTTTTAAGGCATTCATATCTGATCTAGCAAGGATTATGGCACTTAACTGAGTTTAAGGATGGGGGGGGGGGAGGACCGACACGCTGATTTTTTCTCTCTCTCTCTCTCTCTCTTTTTTTGGGCGACAAATGCAGCCAGCTCCCGCAGTCGCATCTGATCCAGAGCTGGGGGCGTTTAATCAATTAATCAATGAACAATTAATCAGTGGGACGCCTCGTCTCCAGAAGCTGCGGGTGCTCCAATATGGAAGTTTTTTTCAAGAAGAGACTGGATAGCCGTTTGTCTGGAATTGTATAGGGTGAAGGTGTCCAATCTTGGGAACTTTTAAGAATGTGTGGGAAGAGAGCAGGAAGTCCATCCATCTTGAATGCTGGCTAGGGAATTCTGGGAGTGGAAATCCACCCCTCTTAAAGCAGGCTGGCTGGGGGATTCTGGGAGTGGAAGTCCACCCCTCCTAAAGCATGCTGGCTGGGGGATTATGGGAGTTGAGGTCCACCCCTCTTAAAGCAGCCTGGCTGGGGGATTATGGGAGGGGAAGTCCACCCCTCTTAAAGAGGTTGGCTGGGGGATTCTGGGAGTGGAAGCCCACCCCTCTTAAAGCAGCCTGGCTGGAGGATTATGCGAGGAGAAGTCCACCCCTCTTAAAGCAGGCTGGCTGGGGGATTCTGGGAGTGGAAGTCCACCCCTCTTAAAGAGGTTGGCTGGGGGATTCTGGGAGTGGAAGTCCACCCCTCTTAAAACAGGCTGGCTGGGGAATTCTGGGAGTGGAAGTCCACCCCTCTTAAAGCAGGCTGGCTGGGGGATTCTGGGAGTGGAAGTCCACCCCACTTAAAAAGGCTGGCTGGGGGATTCTGGGAGTGGAAGTCCACCGCTCTTAAAGCATGCTGGCTGGAGGATTATGGGAGGAGAAGTCCACCCCTCTTAAAGCAGGCTGGCTGAGGGATTCTGGGAGTGGAAGTCCACCCCTCTTAAAGCAGGCTGGCTGGGGGATTATGGGAGTTGAGGTCCACCCCTCTTAAAGCAGCCTGGCTGGGGGATTATGGGAGGGGAAGTCCACCCCTCATAAAGCATACTGGCTGGAGGATTATGGGAGGAGAAGTCCACCCCTCTTAAAGCAGGCTGGCTGGGGGATTCTGGGAGTGGAAGTCCACCCCTCTTAAAGAGGTTGGCTGGGGGATTCTGGGAGTGGAAGTCCACCCCTCTTAAAGCAGGCTGGCTGGGGAATTCTGGGAGTGGAAGTCCACCCCCCCTTAAAGCATGCTGGTGGGGAATTCTGGGAGTGGAAGTCCACCCCTCTTAAAGCAGGCTGGCTGGGGGATTCTGGGAGTGGAAGTCCACCCCACTTAAAAAGGCTGGCTGGGGGATTCTGGGAGTGGAAGTCCACCCCTCTTAAAGCATGCTGGCTGGAGGATTATGGGAGGAGAAGTCCACCCCTCTTAAAGCAGGCTGGCTGAGGGATTCTGGGAGTGGAAGTCCACCCCTCTTAAAGCAGGCTGGCTGGGGGATTCTGGGAGTGGAAGTCCACCCTTCTTAAAGCATGCTGGCTGGGATATTTTGCGATTTGAAGTCCACCCCTCTTAAAGCATGGCTAGCTGGGGGATTCTGGGAGTGGAATCCCACCCCTCTTGAAGCAGGCTGGCTGGGGGATTATGGGAGTTGGAGTCCATCAGTCTTGTATGACTGAGGAATTCTGGGATTTGAAGTCCACCAAATCTTAAAGTTCCCAAGGTTGCACACCTCTACTACAGGGCCCGCTGCTCGAGCAGAGGGTTGGACTAGAAGACCTCCAAGATCCCTTCCAGCTCTGTCACTCTCTTATTCTGTTACTCTGTTTTCCTACACACCATGCAGCAGGAGGAACGGGCCACCAACACGGAGGCCTGGCCCATTCCCTCCCTGCAAAGCCGGGAGCCCTTTCCCACCCCTCTGCCCCCACCCCCCAACGGGTGGGATGCCCCCGGCATGCCAGGCCCACCTGCTACTCTTCAAACTGCCGTCCTCAGAGACCGACTTGCAGGAACCCTTGTTTTTCGACAGCCACGATTTCACTCCGTCCACGCGGTCTTCCAGCTCCGAATCGGCGTCCGAGTCTCCCTCGCTGGGGAGGGAAAAAAAAGCCAACGGAAAAATCAGCGGGGTGTATTTGCCGACATCCAGGACAGAAGGTGTCACTCTTTAGAAAGCCCCACCGAGACGGGTTAATCGGCATTCAGAAATGCCACATTGGCTCCATCCCCACAGCCTTCGGAGATTTGCCCGGCTCCTCTCAAGATCAAGAAAAAGGGGGACAGATGGACGGGCAGATAGTGGACCCCCCCGAGCCTTCGGCGTCCATCTCCTGTCGTCAAAATGGATGAGAGGAAACTCGTCAAATTTGCAAATGACAATCAAGCTGGCAGGAGTAGCCAACGCGCCAGAAGACAAGCTCAGGATCCAAAAAGACTTGAACAAGGGGCCCTATCCCACGATATGAAATTCAACGTAGATTAAGAATAAAATTCTTCACTTAGGCAAGAAAAAACTGCTGTATAGGTCAGGGCTGGGCCACCTTGGCTCTTTTATGACTGGTGGACTTCCAACTCCCAGAATTCCTGAGCCAGCCATGCTGAGGGGAAAGGGAGAGGTTTCCATGCTGAGCCTCCTGGCTGAGGAATTCTGGGAGTTGAAGTCCATGAGTCATGAGGGGCCATAGTTTCCCCCATGCTAGTTCAGGAATTCTGGGAGTTGAAGTCCACCAGTCATGAAGGGGGCCACAGTTCCCTCATGCTGGCTCAGGAATTCTGGGAGTTGAAGTCCACCAGTCATGAAGGGGGCCATAGCTCCCCCATGCTGGCTCAGGAATTCTGGGAGTTGAAGTCCACCAGTCATAAAAGAGCCAAGGTTGCCTACCCCTGGCCTATACGGCAGTTTTTTTCTTGCCTAAGTGTAGACTAGGTAAAACGTGGCTTAATGTCAGTGGGATCTTGGCATCCTAGAGGATAATCATTTAAATGTGAGCCAGACATGTGTGGCGGCAGCCAAAAAGGCCAACACAGTGCTGGGCTGCATTAACAGACGGGTAGAATCAAGATCACTTGAAGCGTTAATACCACTTTACAAGGCCTTGGTAAGGCCACACTTGGAATACGGCATCCAGTTTTGGTCACCACGATGTAAAAAAAGATGTTGAGACTCTAGAAAGAGTGCAGAGAAGAGCAACAAAGAAGATTTTTAGGGGACAGGAGGCTAAAACCTACGAAGAACGGTTGCTGGAATTGGGGGTGTCTGGTGAAAAGAAGGATTAGGGCAGTGGTTCTCAACCTGTGGGTCGGGACCCCATTTGGGGTCAAATGACCATTTCACGGGGGTCGCCAAACAAGGCTGTCCGCCATTTTCCCCCCCTTTTCCTTAGCTGTGCTACTCCCTTTTATTCTATTGGCTTTTGAAAGCCAATAGAATAGACTCTCTTGAATAGACTCTAATTCTATTGGCTTTCCAAAGCCAATAGGAATTGTCCAGGCTGTCTCTGCCCTGCTGAGCCCGTCAAAAGTCCCAGTCTGCAAACGGTGCTGCACCAATTGAGTAGTCCTCTACTTACGACCGGTTAAGTAGTCCTCGACTTACGACAGGTTGGGGGTCGCGGCATTAAAAAGGTTGAGAACCACTGGATTAGGAGGAGACACAATAGCTCTGATTGATTGACGGGCCGATTTCTCAATCGGGAGCCATTTTGCCCGACTTGAGACAGCTCACAACAGAAGCAACACAACAATAACCATCTACGGAAAAGTAAACAGATGCTGAATCTCGTTAATGCAGAAACCAAACGCCAAAAAGACACACACACACACACACACACACACAAAAACAAACCCCGAAGCCTGGAAGGAGAGTTCTCCGGGCTTTGCAGACGGCCATTGGGGTGGGGAGCCCCCTTGATGTCAGGGCCAACCACCTTCCAGAGGGGAGAGGCTGCAATGGAGTAAGCATATCTACTGGGTCCCCCGCCCCACCCCCCCAAATGACACTGTTTAAATCAGTGATTCTCAACCTTTCTAATGCCGTGACCCCATAATACAGTTCCCCATGTTGTGGTGACCCCCAAGTGGGTGTGGCCACCAATAAGAGGGAGTAGGACAGCTAGGGAAAAGGGAAAAAAATGGCGGACAGCATGGTTTGGCGACCCCTGTGAAATGGTCATTCGACCCCAAATGGGGTCCCGACCCACAGGTTGAGAACCACTGGTTTAAATGAAGGGGAGCCAGAACACGCCAACCGTTGCAGGTACCACAGGAGACAACCTGGTCCTGTAGACACATAGAGAGGAGCAGTATTTACGCCCATTTAAAAGAGACCCCCCCCCAAAAGAAAATGCCTAAGAAGGGGGGAAAAAAGAGATCAGAACTGATCCTCTCCAGCCACTCCAGATAAGCAGGGATTAACACCAGACAAAAATCAAGCCGAGAACAATAGCCTAGTCAAGGAATGGGGAAAACCACAGCCTGGGCGAAACTAGTAGGAGAAGCTTCTGGATATAAACAGGGAGCGAACTCCAGGATGGACTTCAGCTACACAGGTGGTCCCTCAGATAACCAGGCCTTGCCCTTCCTTCCTTCCTTCCTTCCTTCCTTCCTTCCTTCCTTCCTTCCTTCCTTCCTTCCTTCCTTCCTTCCTTCCTTCCTTCTTTCCCCATGATCCCATCTTCCTTTCCCCTTTCCTTTCCCTTCCCTTCCTCCTTTCCTTCCTTCCTTTCCTTCCTTCCTTCCCCATAATCCCATCTTCCTTCCCCCCTTCCTTTCCCTTCCTCCTTTCCTTCCTTCCTTTTCCTTTTCTTTTTCCTTTCTTCCCTTCCCCTTCCTTCTCCCTTTCTCATTTTCCTTCCTTCCATTTCCCTTCTTTCCTTCCTCTCATTTTCCTTCCTCCGACCCTTCCTTCCTTTCTTTTTCCTTTCCCTCTCCCGTCCCTCCCTCCCTCCTTCCCTCTCCCTCCTTTCTTTCCTTCCTTCCCCATCATCCCATCCTTTCTCCCTCCCTCCTTCCTTCACTTCCTTCCCCATCATCTCATCCTTCCTTCCTTCCCCATGATCCCATCCTCCTTCCTCTCTTCCCTCTTTCTCTTCCTTCCTTCCTCCCTCCCTCCTTCTTTCCGCATGATCCCATCCTCCTTCCTCCCCTCCATCTTTCTCTCTTTCTCTTCCTTCCTTTCTCCCTCCTTCTCTTCCTGTTCAGCTCTGCCTTTACTCACAATCCTGGTGCCTCCCCCCACCCCCGCCCCCTCTCAGCCAGGAAGCCACCTCTCCCCTGACCCCCCCTCAATCTCCAGCCCTGAGTAACTCCGGACCAGGGATACAGCCCCGCTACCCCTTGGTGCTGTGTGGGAGCCGCCAGGCGACGAGAGAGGGGCCAGCTCTGCTTTATGGCCCTCCTCGTCCAATTAAGGCAGCGGCAGGCAGCCGAGAGCAATGATGGGTCTGTCCCTGGGTAAATGGGAGTTTAGCGGCCACATGGCAGCCCCTGGATTTACGAGGAGGCTGCCATGGTGCTCGCAAGCCGACTTCTGCACGGCGAAGAAGCGCGGCCTGATTGATATGGCGGCGTAAAAGCAGTCGCATCCGGCTTAAGGCCTCTAAATTTTATAAGTGGCGGCGTTCATCACCGCACTGATGGCCCTGAGCATGGATGTGCCGTTATGCGCGAGGCTGGGGCGGGCAGGGAGCGTGTTCCTCCGTGTTGCGGGCCGTGTCTGCGTAAATCTCGCCGCTAACACCGGGCTCTTTATCGCTTCCATTACCATTATAGCCGTAACAGCCGTATCTATACGGAAATCACAGCGTTCTTTCGTCTCCCCGCCGAGGTCCGTAACTCTCCCTCCGGCTTCCCAGGGCACTAAGTGGGGAGGCTTTAGGGGGGGGGGAAAACACGGCTCCTTTGCCACGACGTCTTCAGTGCGTCGTTTGGGGTGCTTGTTGTAGGTAGTCCTTGACTTATGACCATAATTGAGCCCCATGTTTCCATCACTAAGTGAGACATTTCTGAAGGGAATTTTGCCCCTTAATTCCGGGTGCTCCCTAGAGGTAGTCCTCAACTTACGGCCAAAATTGAGCCCAACTTTTCCGTCGCTAAGCGAGACATTCTGCTAAGGGAATTTTGACCCGTTTTACGGCCTCCCTTGCCGCCGCGGTTAAGCAAATCGCGGCAGTTTCCACCTAAGCAACACGGTGGCTGGTCCGAAGGGCGCAAAAGGAGTTCATTTTACGACCTTTCTTGCCACCGTTGTTAAGTGGATCACTGCAGTTGTAACAGTCACACGGCCGTTAAGTGAATCCAGCTCCACCCCCCCGGTGACTTTGCTTGTCGGAAGGTCGCAAAAGGGGATCAAGTGAGAACCCCGGGACGCTGCGACCGTCGTAAATACGATCCCGAATTCGGATCACGTGACCCCGGGGGACGCTGCAACGGTCCTAAGTCCATGTCAGTTGCCAAGCCTCTTAATTCGGATCACGTGACACGGGGGATGCTGCAAATGGTCGTAAAGTGTGAAAAATGGCCGTAAGTCCCTTTTTTTTTTCGGTCCTGTAACTTCCAACGTTTACTAAACAAACGGTTATAAGTCCAGGACTCCCCGTATGAGGAGCAGCGTCGCCATCCGCCTTTCAGTCCCCCCACCCCACCCCATTAAATCCGAAGCCCTGGAAATCAAAATGCCGGGAGGCAGTTTGTTATTTTTCCACTGTGAAAAAAGCTGGAGAGCCCTATAAACCAACTCGGGAGGGGGGGGGGGGCTGCTGTGATTTTAAATTGTCGGAATTAAACCTCCCGTCAAAGGCAATTTAAGTCCAGGGTAGCCGTGCCATTACTTAATCGGGATCCGAACCGCTGGGGAACGGACGGAGGCAGGCTGAACGGTCGGGGACATTAATTGTGTGTGACAACCAGGCGCCGGCTGCCCTAGATCACTGCTAGAGTTGATTACATTTATCATTAGCGGGGAGAGATCTCCCTGTCGTCTTCCAGACAGACCCGGCTTGGGGTCGGGAAAGGAAAACAGGCTGGGCCACCCAAAGCACGGGAAGATTAAAAATGGACACGGGCCAGCGTTTCCGATGCGAGAGGGCCAAATTTGGGATTCCAAAGGTGCTTTTTTAAAGAGACGACTGGACGTTGTTTTTTTTCCATTCATCATTCATCCATCATATCTCTATATCTATCTTTCGGTCCATCAAAGCCCCAGCCATCCCTGGTCTGTCTGTCTATCCATTCTGTCTGTCTGTCTGTCTGTGTCTATCTATCTACCTTATCTGTCTATTTATCAACTATCTATCCATCCATTCACTCTCCATCCATCCATCATCCATCCATCATATCTATACATTATCTTTCTGTCCATCTGATCTCCATCCATCCATCCATCCATCCAATCATCATCCATCCATCATATCTATACACTTATCTTTCTGTCCATCTGATCTCCATCCATCCATCCATCCATCCAATCATCATCCATCATCCATCCATCCATCATATCTATACAGCTATCTTTCTGTCCATCTGGTCTCCATCCATCCATCCATCCATCCATCCAATCATCATCCATCCATCCATCATCCATCCATCATATCTATACACCTATCTTTCTGTCCATCTGATCTCCATCCATCCATCCAATCATCATCCATCATCCATCCATCATAAGTATACACCTATCTTTCTGTCCATCACATCTCCATCCATCCTTCTATCCATCATCCATCCATCATATCTATACACCTATCTTTCTGTCCATCTGATCTCCATCCATCCATCCATCCATCCATCCATCCACCCAACTATGTCTGTCCGTCTGTCTATATCCATCCATCCATCCATCCATCCATCCATCCATCCATCCATCCATCTATCCACCCACCCACTTATTCATCCAAGCAATCGTGTCTGTCTGTCCATCCATCTGTCCATCCACCCTACCCACCACTTACCCATCTTCGTCTTTGAAGGCATTTTGCTTGTCCTCCCAGAAGCTTCTTCGGCTCTGACTGGAGGGTGGGGAATGGAAGGATTTATCCTCCTTGCAAACAGCTGGTCATTTGCATCCTTTTAGAGTCATTGAGGCCACCTGGAGGTTTGTCTGTGTCCTCAGGGTCATCTGAGTGGTGCAAATGCGTGTGGGGGCTTCTTGGAACTGCTGAAAGAAGGCTCCCCACCTATTTGAACCCCTCAGGTGACCCTGATGACACAAACCTCCAAGTGGCCTCAAGGACTCTTTAAAAGGATGCAAATGACCAGCTGCCTGCAAGGAGTATAAATCCTTCCATTTCCCAACATCCAATCAGAGTTGAAGAAGCTTCTTGGATGAGAAGTGAAATGTCTTCAAGGAGAACGGAAGGATTTATACTCCTTGCAGGCAGCTGGTCATTTGCATCCTTTTAGAGAGTCCTTGAGGCCACCTGGAGGTTTACCTGTGTCCTCGGGGTCCCCTGAGGGGTGCAAATGGGTGTGGAGTTCCTTTCAGCAATTCCAAGAAGGCTCCACAGCCATCTGGGCGTCTGAGGTGACCCTGAGGACACAACTCAGCCTCCAGGTGGCCTCAAGGACTCTCTAAAAGGATGCAAATGACCAGCTGCCTGCAAGGAGTATAAATCCTTCTGTTCCCCTTGAAGACCTTTCGCTCCTCATCCAAGAAGCTTCCTCGGCTCTGACTAGATGGTGGAGGAATGGAAGGATTTATCCTCCTTGCAGAGAGCTGGTCATTTGCATCCTTTGAGAGAGTTGTTGAGGCCACTTGGAGGGTTGTCTGTGTCCTTAAGGTCACCTGAGCGGTGCAAATGGGTGTGGAATTCCTTTCAGCTGTTCCAGGGAGGCTCCACACCCATTTGCACCACTCTGGTGACCCTGAGAACACAGAGAAACCTGCAAATGGCCTCAATGCCTCTCTAAAAGAAGGCAAATGACCAGCTGTCTGCAAGGAGTATAAATCCTTCTGCTCCCCACCATCCAGTCAGAGCTGAAGAAGCTTCTGGGTTGAGAAGGGAAATGTCTTCAAGGGGAATGGAAGGATTTGTACTCCTTGCAGACAGTTGGTCATTTGCCTTTTAGGGAGTCGTTGAGGCCACTTGGAGGCTGACCTGTGTCCTCAGAGTCACCTGAGTTGTGCAAATGGGTGTGGAATTCCTTTCAGCTGTTCCAAGAAGCCCCCACACCCATTTGCACCACTCACCACAGCCCCTTCCAGGCCTGACAATTCTGTGATTTTACTAGGTTGCCTAAATGGCCCTTCATTCTTTTACTCCGCTTCATCGCAGTGCAGGGTGTTCTCGGCCTCTGCGCCTTGAAGACGGGTGGACTTCAACTCCCAGAATTCCCCAGCCAGCCACAGAGATTCTCACTTACTTAACAACCGCTGCGATTCGCTTAACAACGGGTGGCCAGAAAAGCCGTACAATGGGGCAAAACTCAACTAAACCAAATGTCTCTCTCTTAGCGACATCAATTTATATTGTTCCTAAGTGGAGCACTACAATAACCAGATTGCTCGTCCTGCCCTCTTCCACCCACCCCCCCCACCCCAAAATTCGTTATCCTTCCCAAGCGGAGATACCGAGCCAGGCTCCGGGGGTCTTCGTCCCACCCACCCCCCGCCCCGCTTTCCTGCAACACCCCCCCCCCAGTTAGTTCCACAAGGCAGGGTTACATCGGGACCGGCTAAGGCAGAGCTAAACACTGGTTAGAGCAGGAACGGCAAGGCTCATGCGTGTTGACGCGTGCTACAGTGGGAGGGGGAGACTGCCCCCTCCCCCCTGGCCCACGGCATGCTTGGGGGGGGGTTAGGCGTAACACGGCGTTCCTGCTCACAGTTTACTCTTGCGTTTCTGGAACTTTGACACCACGTCCTGCAAACTGGGTTGTTTGGATTGGGGAGAGGGAATTGGGGGGGGAGGGGGAGAGAGGGGGAAAAAAAGCAAAATAAAATTCACAACAAGGAAGCATTTTTTTTTTTTTAAAAAAAGAAATCCACTTGAGAAGGAAAGGAAGGGAGTAACAGGAAGAAGTGAAAAGGAGGAGGAGGAGGGGGGAGGAGGAAGATGGAGTCCCTTTGGAGGGATAGGAAGCTGGTGGGGAGGCGGGGGGAAGGTCGTGCAGAAGACCCCAAAGGAGAGAGGGGTAGGTCAAAGGACCCTCAATATTCAGAGGCGGTTTTTGTCCATTAACTTTTGTCCATTAACTGCGTGTCCATCCTCTTTGGCACCACCGGTGAGACATCTGGCTGGCCACTGTGGGCATCAGATGATCACCGAGAGAGACCCTGAACACCGCAAGGGAGGAGGAACTGGGGGGGGGCTCCTTGGAGAAGGTCAGGAGGGGTCATCAGACAGGCCAGAGGAGACCCTCTTACTCTCGGGGGCCCCCAGCAACCCCAAACGCCTATCAACCTTCCATCCATCATATCTATCTATCCTTCGTCTAATTTATCATGTCCATCCGTCTATCTATCTATCTATCTATCTATCTATCTATCTATCTATCTATCTATCTATCTATCTATCTGTCACAGTCTATCTATCTATCTATCTATCTATCTATCTATCTATCTATCTATCTATCTATCTATCTATCTATCTATCCAATCTCCATTCATCATTCATCCATCATATCTCTATATCTATCTTTCGATCCATCTAAGCTCCAGCCATCCCTGGTCTGTCTATCCATTCTATCTGTCTGTCTGTATCTATCTATCTACCTTATCTGTCTATTTATCATCTATCTATCCATCCATTCACTCTCCATCCATCCATCCTTCATCCATTCATATCTATACATCTATCTTTCTGTCCATCTGATCTCCATCCATCCATCCATCCATCCATGCAACTCTCTCCATCCATCCACCCACTCAACCAACCATGTCTGTCTGTCTATATCTATCTATCCATCCATCCATCCATCCATCCATCATCCATCCATCATATCTATACACTTATCTTTCTGTCCATCTGGATCACCATCCATCCAATCATCATCCATCCATCCATCATATCTATACACCTATCTTTCTGTCCATCTGATCTCCATCCATCCATCCATCCATCCATTCATCCATGCAACTCTCTCCATCCATCCATCCAACCATGTCTGTCTGTCTGTCTATATCTATCCATCCATCCATCCATTCATCATCCATCCATCATATCTATACACTTATCTTTCTGTCCATCTGGATCACCATCCATCCATCCATCCATCCACCTATCTTTCTGTCCATCTGATCTCCATCCATCCAATCATCTATCCATCCATCCATCCATCCATCCATCCATCCATCCATCCATCCATCATATCTATACACCTATCTTTCTGTCCATCTGATCTCCATCCATCCATCCATCTATCCATCCATCCATCAACCCAACCAACCACGTCTGTCTGTCTGTCTGTCTGTCCATATTCATCCATCCACCCACCCACCTAACCCATCTCCCACAGCGACTATGTGACTAACATCGTTCGGTTATAGTGTGCTACACATTTGCCCGTTGGGCGGCCCCCTTGACCCACCCACTTCCTCGCCCACCTGTTGATGAGGTCCTCGTTGTCCTCGCTGTCCATCTCGTCCTCAATGGCAGCCTGCAGGTCCCCGATCCGCTTGAAGGCCAGCTTCAGATCCGCCTGCAAGCTCTGGTTGGCCGCTTCCAAGCTCTCCAGGTCCATCTCCTGGGGAGGAAGACCACAGGCCAGGGTGAGGGGCTTCCTAGCGGCCTAAATATGAGCCAGCCGTGTGCTGCAGCTGCCAAAAAGGCCAACACAGTGCTAGGCTGCATTAACAGAGGGAGAGAATCAAGATCACGTGAAGTATTAATACCACTCTTCAATGCGTTGGTAAGGCCACACTTGGAATACTGCATCCAGTTTAGGTCACCACGATATAAAAAAGATGTTAAGACTCTAGAAAGAGTACAGAGAAGAGCAACAAAGATGATTAGGGGACTGGAGGCTAAAACATATAAGGAATGGTTGCTAGAATTGGGTATGTCTAGTTTAACGAACAGAAGGACAAGGGGGGACATGATAGCAGTATTCCAATATCTCAGGGGCTGCCCCAAAGAAGAGGGAGTCAAGCTGTTCTCCAAAGCGCCTGAAGGCAGGACAAGAAGCAACGGGTGGAAACTAACCAAGGAGAGAAGCAACCTAGAACTAAGGAGAAACTGCCTGACAGTGAGAACAATTAACCCGTGGAACTCCTTGCTTCCAGAAGCAGCGAATGCTCCAACACTGGAAGTTTTTAAGAAGAGACTGGACAGCCATTTGTCCGAAATGGTGTAGGGTTTCCTGCCTGAGCTGGGGGTTGGACTAGATGACCTCCAAGGTCCCTTCCAACTTTACTACTATTACAATTACAATCCTCCCTCTCCTTCCTTTCCTCCCTCCCTCCCTCCCTCCCTTTTCCTTTTCTTCCTTCCTACTTCCCTTCCTTCCTATTTGTCTGCCTTCCGGCCCAATTTTTTTTAAAAAAAGATGACTGCTATTTGCCAACCCCGGGAAAAGCCACCTTTTGCGATTCTTTTATTTAATAATGGGAGACAGACCCCACTCAAGACGGACCCGCCCTCTGCACATCCTCTTGGGAAAGTTCACCGTGGCCTGTCCACCCCCCCCCCCCGTAGTCCCCTTTCACAGAAGAAGTGTTTCCTTTATTGATCTGTGCCCTTTATCAGAGAGCTCCAACCCCACCGGCTTCAGCAGCTGAGACCTTCACCGTTCAGACCCAAACGTGGCACCAAGAGAGCTTTCCACAAAACGCAGCAGGTTTTTTTCCCTTCCGCTGAGGCCGAACGGGAGACGAGAGCCCCCCCCCTTGGGTGCTCGGCAAAATGACCACCGAGAAGGGCCCAGCTGGGCTTCCTCTGTCACCTGGCATGCTTAACGTCCAGCCATGGATTGACCAGTGGAACAGCTGGCCTCTAGATATGGTGGGCCCTCCATCACTGGAGGTTTTTAAGAAGAGGCTGGACAGTCACTAGTCTGGAAGGGCCATAGGGTCCCCTGCCTGAGCAGGGGGCTGGACTAGAAGACCTCCAAGGTCCCCTCTGACTACTCCATTCCATTCCATTCTATTCTTTCCTTCTTTTGTTTTGTTTTGTTCTGTTCTGTTCTATTCTGCTCTACTCTTCCATTCTACTTTACTCTACTTTTTTATTCTATTCCTATCCTATCCTATCCTATTCTACTCTATTCTAATTCCATTCCATTCTATCCTATTCTATCCTGTTCTATTCCATTCCATTCTATTCTATCCCAATTCTATTCTATTCTATTCTTATTTTATTCCATTCCATTCCATTCTATCCTATCCCAATTCTATCCCAATTCTATCCCAATTCTATCCCAATTCTATCCCTATTCTATTCTATTCTATTCTATTCTATTCTATTCTATCCTATTCTATCCCTATTCTGTTCTATTCTATTCCTTCCATTTCCTATTCTATTCTACTCTACTCTACTCTATTCTATTCCTTCCATTTCCTATTCTATTCTATTCTATTCTATTCTATTCTATTCTATTCTATTCTATTCTATTCTATTCTATTCTATTCTACTCTATTCTATTCTACTCTATTCTATTCCTATTCTATTCTATCCTATCCCAAATTCTATCCTATCCCAAATTCTATTCTATTCTATTCCATTCCATTCCATTCCATTCCATCCCAATTCTATTCTATTCTACTCTACTCTACTCTACACTCTACTCTACTCTACTCTATTCTAATTCCATTCCATTCCATTCCATTCTATCCCAATTCTATTCTATTCTACTCTACTCTACTCTACACTCTACTCTACTCTATTCTAATTCCATTCCATTCTATTCTACACTCTACTCTACACTCTACTCTACTTCTATTCCTATTTCTATTCTAGGAGAGGGGGAGGGAGAGGGTGGGCAGACCGGCCTCTGGAGAGCGGACCGTGAATCTGTCGACTCCTTAAACAACCACAATCATGGTGCATTTATTCCTGTCTCTCGAGGGAAGCCCTTAAAATGAGAAAAGGTTGGGCAGCGAGCCCAGGGAGGATTTGCATATGGCCAGGGGAAGGTGCCTGAGTGCATGAGACAGTTGAACAGAATGACAGAGTTGGAAGGGATCTTAGAGGTCTTCTAGTCCAACCCTTTTGCTCAGGCAGGAGACCCTGGCCTATACCATTTCAGACAAATAGGTTTTCTTAATAACTTTCTGTGATGGAGCACCCACAAGGAGGCAAGGAGTTCCACTGGTTAATTGTTCTCACTGTCAGGAAATTCCTCCTTAGTTCCAGGTTGCTTCTCTCCTTGGTCAGTTTCCATCTGTTGCTTCTTGTCCTGCCTTCAGGCGCTTTGGAGAATAGCCTGACTCCCTCTTCTTTGGGGCAGCCCCTGAGATACTGGAATACTGCTATCCTGTCCCCCCCCCCCCAGTCCTGCTTTTCACTAGACTGGACATACCCAATTCCTTCCATCATTTTAACCTCCAGCCCCCTGATCATCTTTGTTTCTCTTCTCTGCACTCTGTCAAGAGTCTCAACATCCTTTTTTTGCATCGTGGTGGTGACCAAAACCAGCTATTGTTGGGCTCTGCTCCTCATCCTATGCTTAATCCGAACTAAACTATACCAGGACCATTACAATATAAGTTGATGGTGTTACCTAGTTGGGTCATGAAATGTCTGCAAGAAAACCACCCAGCTCAGAGAGCACCAAGGACCCCACAGTCCTCCTCCTCCTCCTCCTCCTCCTCCTCCTCCTCCTCCTACTCCTCCTCCTACTCCTTCCCCCTCTCTCCCTCCTTCTCTCCCTCCCTTCTAGCACTGATGCTGTTACTTAGTTGGGTCATGAAACATCTGCAAGAAAACAGCTCAGGTCAGAGAGCACCAGGGACCCCACAGTTCTCCTCCTCCTCCTTCCCTCCCTCCCTCCGTCCCTCCCTTCTAGCATTGATGATATTACCTAGTTGGGTCATGAAACGTCTGCAAGAAAACAGCCCAGCTCAGAGAGCACCAGGGACACCACAGTCCTCCTCCTCCTGCTCCTCCTCCTCGCCCCTCCCTCCTTCTCCCCCTCCTAGCCCTGATGATGTTACCTAGCTGGGCCATGAAACGTCTGCCAGGAAACCACCCAGGGGAGAGAGCACCCAGGACCCCTGACCAGACTTTTTTGCACCGGGCTTCACCAGAGACAGATATTCTGGTTGGAAAGCAGAGCCAAGGCAGACCCCCCTGGGACGGGGGAGGGCAGGGGAGGGCAGGGGAAGCTGGTGGGCCTTGAGCAGAAAGGTGGTCCCAGGTCTGCCCCGTACCAGTTCGTGCTTCTTCCGGCTCGCCTCCGCCTCTTTCTTGGCCACTTCGGCCATCTCCTCTTTGGTGTCCCGCAGCTGACGCTGAAGCCGCTTGTTCTGCTCTTTCTCCCGGTTCTCGGCCGCCGTGCGCTGGTCTCGCTCTTCCGTCAGCTTCTCCATGTTCTCCTTCAAGCGGGTGGCCAGGCTCTGGGGCGGGGGGGGGGGGGAGAGAAGGAGATATAGAGTGGAGGAGAGGCAGGCAGGTGCCCGGCAAGGGGCCAGGCCATGGGTTTTCTCCCACGTAAAATTGGAAGTGTCTTGGCGACGTTTCGACGAAGTCCCATTTGTCATCTTCAGGCTGGTGCTTTCAGCTTCGTGCCTCGAGCAGCAGTGAAAGCACCAGCCTGAAGATGACGAATGGGACTTCGTCGAAACGTCGCCAAGACACTTCCAATTTTACGTGGGAGAAAACCCGAACAACCAAAGACCTACATACAAATACCCGCGAAAACCTCAGAAAACAAATATATATATATATATATATATATATATATATATATATATATATATACATACATACACATACATACATATATATATATATATATATATATATACACACATACATACATACATATATATACACACACACACACACACACCGCTTTACAGTGTTTGACAGCCCTCTTCGAGCGGATTATAGAAGACCCCGGAGGACCAGTTGCCAACAAGACAGAGGAAAAGGAGCAGCAGAATTGGGGGGGGGGAAGAGGGGGCAGATTGGGAGGGTCTTCCCTGGTCCGTTCCACGTTCCTTGATCCTACAGCAGCTCAAAGCTAATAATAATAATAATAATAACAACAACAATAATAATAATAAAGTTGGAAGGGACCTTGGAGGTCATCTAGCCCAACCCCCTGCTCAGTCAGGAAATCCTACCATTTCAGACAAATGGCTGTCCAGTCTCTTCTTAAAAACTTCCAGTGTTGGAGCATTCACAGCTTCTGGAGGCAGGTGGTTCCACTGGTTCATTGTTCTCACTGTCAAGAAGTTTCTCCTTAGTTCCAGGTTGCTTCTCTCCTTGGTTAGTTTCCACCCGTTGCTTCTTGTCCTGCCTTCAGGTGCTCTGGAGAATAGCTTGACTCCCTCTTTTTTGGGGCAGCCCCTGAGATACTGGAAGACTGCTATCATGTCCCCCCTCGTCCTTCTCTTCGTTAAATGAGACATTCCCAATTCCAGCAACCGTTCCTTCTATGTTTTAGCCTCCAGTCCCCTAATCATCTTTGTTGCTCTTCTCTGCCCTCTTTCTAGAGTCTCAGCATCTTTTTTACATCATGGTGACCAAAACTGGATGCCGTATTCCAAGTATGGCCTTACCAAGGCCTTGTAAAGTGCTATTAACACTTCACGTGATCTTGATTCTGTCCCTCTGTTAATGCAGCCCAGCACTGTGTTGGCCTTTTTGGCAGCTGCAGCACACGGCTGGCTCATATTTAGGTGATCGTCCACTAGGACAATCTTCCCTTTCCGGGTGGGATCACGCTTGCATTCAATGCACATCCCCTGGAATTGTTGAGAGTCTCTAACAAGTGCTGCAGCTGCCCAAAAGGCCAACACAGTGCTGGGCTGCATTAACAGAGGGACAGAATCAAGATCACGTGAAATATTAATGCCACTCTTCAATGCCTTGGTAAGGCCACACTTGGAATATGGCATCCATTTTTGGTCACCACGATGTCAAAAAGATGCTGAGACTCTAGAAAGAGGGCAGAGAAGAGCAACAAAGATGATTAGGGGACTGGAGGCTGAAACATATAAGGAACAGTTGCTAGAACTGGGTATGTCTAGTTTAATGAAGAGAAGGACGAGGGGGGACATGATAGCAGCCTTCCAGTATCTCAGGGGCTGCCCCAAAGAAGAGGCAGTCAAGCTATCCTCCAAAGCCCCTGAAGGCAGGACAAGAAGCAACGGGTGGAAACTAAGCAAGGAGAGAAGCAACCTAGAACTAAGGAGAAACTTCTTGACAGTGAGAACAATTAACCAGTGGAACCTCCAGAAGCGGTGAATGCTCCAACACTGGAAGTTTTTAAGAAGAGACTGGACAGCCATTTGTCTGAAATGGTCTAGGGTTTCCTGCCTGAGCAGGGAGTTGGACTAGATGACCTCCAAGGTCCCTTCCAACTTTACTACTATTACTATTACTAATCTGAAGCCCCCACCCATCCACCCACCCACCCAGCTTCTGCCCTGCCCTCCCCTCCCCAATCCAGAACTTCATAGGAGCGGTGCGAAGGGGATTCCCATTCCGGCCTTCACTCCGGCAACCCTTGGCCACTACCGCCGTGCCCTTTGGGGGCAGTGGGGGGGGGAAGAGAGGTGATCCTTCTCCATCCACACACACAAAAGGAGCCGGTGTCGGGAACGGCCTGCGCATCCATATTCATCTGCTGTGCATAATGGCAGAAGACAGCGGCAATTACGGCGAGCGGGGCGGCGAAGTGCGTGAAGCCCCAGCGCTCTCCGCTGAGAGCTAATGGAACAAACGAAGGCAGCCCTATGAATTTACATGAGGGGGGAGGACTTGGCTGGAGGGAGGGAGGGAGGGCAGCTGCGGGGTCGGGCGCCGGGAAAGAGAGAGAGAGAGAGGGAGAGAGAGAGGGAGAGAGAGAAAGAGGGAGAGAGAGAGAGAGAGAAAGAGAGAGAAAGAGAGGGAGAGAAAGTGTAATGAGAGGGAAAAAGACAAAGGGAGGGAGAAAGAGCGTCAGAGAGGGAGAGAGAGAGAAAGAGGGAGAGAGAGAGAGAGAGAGGGAAAGTGTATGAGAGGAAAAAAGACAAAGAGGGAGAGAGAGGGAGGGAGAGAAAGAGAGGAGAGAGAGAGATAAAGAGGGAGATAGAGAAAGAGAGGGAGAAAGGGAGAGAAAGTGTAATGAGAGGAAAAACGACAAAGAGAGGTAGAAAGAGCGAGAGAGGGAGGGAGGGTGAAAGAGAGGGAGAGAAAGTGTATGAGAGGAAAAAAAAGAGAGAGAGAGAGAGAAAGGGAGGGAGGGAGAAAGAGGGAGAGAGAGAGAAAGAGAGGGAGAGAAAGTGTATGAGAGGAAAAAAGAGAGAGAGAAAGGGAGGGAGGGAGAGAGAAAGAGGGAGAGAGAGAAAGAGAGGGAGAGAGAGAGAAAGAGAGGGAGAGAAAGTGTAATGAGAGGAAAAACGACAAAGAGAGGTAGAAAGAGCGAGAGAGGGAGGGAGGGTGAGAGAGAGGGAGAGAAAGTGTATGAGGAAAAAAGAGAGAGAGAGAGAGAAAGGGAGGGAGGGAGAGAGAAAGAGGGAGAGAGAGATAAAGAGAGGGAGAGAAAGTGTATGAGAGGAAAAAAGAGAGAGAGAGAGAGAAAGGGAGGGAGGGAGAGAAAGAGGGAGAGAGAGAGAAAGAGGGAGAGAAAGAGAGGGAGAGAAAGTGTATGAGAGGAAAAAAGACAGACAGAGAGAGAGAAAGGGAGGGAGGGAGAGAGAAAGGGAGGGAGAGAGAAAGAGGGAGAGAGAGAGAAAGAGAGGGAGAGAAAGTGTATGAGAGGAAAAAAGACAGACAGACAGACAGAGAGAGAAAGGGAGAGAGAGAGAGAGAGAAAGTGGGAGAGAGAGAGAGAGAAAGAGGGAGAGAAAGAGAGAGAGAGAAAGTGTAATGAGAGGAAAAAAGACAGAGAGAGGAGGGAGGGAGAGAGAGAGAAAGGAAGAAAGAGAGACAGGTGTGTGTGTGTGTGTGTGTGTGTGTGTAGTTTCTTCCCCAGGCGTGGGCAGAATAATCAGGGAGGGCCTTGGTGAATTGGGAAAAATAGATTTAACTTTGTGTGAAGTAATTACAGCATGTAATGTAAGGAGAAAAATGGATTCTATCCGTGGGGCGCAGGCAGCTGAGCCGTCGTCCCCTGCATATTTATCATGCAGCCGGTGGGTGTGGGGAGGGGAGGGCAGGGAAGGAGGGAAGGGCGAAGCCAGGAATGGAGAGAAGAGGGAGATTAAGAGAGCAGCTCGGCTTCCCCAAAGGAAGGGTCTGGGGGCACGGACTAGGAAGCAGGGAGACCCTCGGTAGCGCCAGCAGGGAGGGGTCGGGCCTGGGCTGGGCCTGGGCGTGGGGCAGAGCTAGAGGGATAAAGCGACGGGAAGGCAGAATTCAGGCAGTCCTCGTTTTACGACCAGCATTTCCAATGCAGAGGCAGCGCTTCAGTGAGCCGCCACTCATTTGATGATCACTGCCGTCGTTAAATGAATCATGCCACCGTTAAGTGAAGCATGCTGTCGTTAAGTGAATCATGCCATCGTTAAGTGAATTGTGCCATTGTTAAGTGAACTGCGCAAGGGTTAAACGAATCTGGCTTCTTCCCCAACTTTGCTTGTCGGAATCTGCCACAACGGTCCTCAATATGTTCTTGTCGCCAGGCTTCTGTCGCTTAGCGAGGCCGTTGCTAAGTGGGTTTTGTCCCGTTTTGACCATCTTCCTTGCCACAGTTGCGAAGCGAACTGGCGTCGTCGTTAAGCGAGCCACATGGTCGTTAAGCAGATCTGGCTTCGTCCATTGAGATGGCAGGACAGAAGGTCGCAAAAAGGGGATCGGCTGAGCCCGGGACGCAGCGACCGTCATAAGTATGAGTCAGTGGCCGAGGGTCCAAATTAGTGGTCGTAAGCGTGAAAAACAATCGTTAAGTCGCTTTTTTCAGGGCCGTCGTAACTTAGAACAATCACTGAGAGAACGGTGGCTAAGTCGAGGACCACCTGTATTTTAAAGACGGGCTTGTCAGAAGCCAGAGAGGGTCTTAAGACCCCTGGCCCTGGATGAGATTCCCTTTTTCTGGGGAGAGATGGAGGGACGTTCGTTGAATAGAAATTTATCTCCAATAATAATAAATATAGAGTTGGAAGGGTCCTTGGAGGTCATCTAGTCCAGCCACCTGCTCAGGCAGGAAGGCCTATACCAAGGGTAGGCCACCTTGGCTCTTTTATGATTCGTGGACTTTAACTCCCAGAATTCCTGAGCCAGCCATGCTGAGGGGAAAGGGACAGGTTTCCAAGCTGAGCCAGGCTGGCTCAGGGATTCTGGGAGTTGAAGTCCACGAGTCACGAAGGGAGCCATAGGTCCGCCATGCTGGCTCAGGAATTCTGGGAGTTGAAGTCCACCAGCCATGAAGGGGCCCACCGTTTCCCCATGCTGGCTCAGGAATTCTGGGAGTTGAAGTCCATAAGCCATAAAGGAGGTCAGTTCCCCCATGCTGGCTCAGGAATTCTGGGAGTTGAAGTCCACCAGCCATGAAGGGGCCATAGTTCCCCCATGCTGGCTCAGGAATTCTGGGAGTTGAAGTCCACGAGTCATGAGGGGGCCATAGTTCCCCCATGCTGGCTCAGGAATTCTGGGAGTTGAAGTCCCAGAGTCATAAAAGGGGCAAGATTGCCTACCCCTGGCTTAGACCATCTCAGACAAATGGCTGTCCAGTCTCTTCTTGAAAACCTTCCAGTGTTGGAGCAGCCACAGCTTCTGGTGGCAAGGAGTTCCACTGGTTAATTGTCCTCACTGTCAGGAAATTCCTCCTGAGTTCCAGGTTTATTTATTTATTTATGAGACTTATATACCGCTTTAAATGTAAGCACTCTCTAAGCGGTGTACACCAGTAAGCAATGTATATATATATATATTTACATTAGCCCCAACAATCTGGGTTGCTTCTCTCCTGGGTGTAGTTTCCCTTTGTCTGCCAAGGTGAGCCTGTTCGGGAGGGGGGGGTCTCCCCTGCCCCGTTCCCCTTACCTCGAGGCGCTTCACTTGGGTCCTTTCAAACTCAAGGCGGGTCTCCAGCTCCCGGATCTTGGCCTCCTGCCGGCTGACCAAGGACTTGTCCACCATGGTCTGCTCCAGGAATTCCACCTGACTCTGCAGGCCTTGCAGCTGGGGAGGAAGGGGGGGTTGCTTAGGGGGGCTACAGGGGGGGTGTCTGGAGAGGCTGCCCCCCACTTGTGCCCCCCAGTTCGAGAAATACCTTCTCCTGCAGCTCCTGCTTCTCCTTCTGGGCGTCCTCCAGTTGCGACTGTAGATCGTTGATCTGGCCCAGGTCCCGTGAGGCCTGGGGGGGGGGGGGAAGGAGGAGAGGGTGATCTCCAGGGAAGGGGGGGACACCCCTCACACACACCCCACATCTGGTTCCCGCCTCCCCACCCTCTGAGACTCTTTCTTTCTTTCTTTTTCTTTCTTTCTTTCTATCTCCCTTCCTTCCCTTCTTTCCTTCCTTCCTCCATCCCTCCCTCCCTGCTTCCTCTTTCTCTTTCTTTCTTTCTTTCTTTCTTTTCTCTCCCCTTCTTTCTTTCTATCTCCGTTCCTTCCCTTCTTTCCTTCCTCCCTCCCTCCCTGCTTCCTTCCTTCCTTTCTTCCTTTCTCTTTCTTCCCTCCCTCCCTTTCTTGCTTTCTTTTCTTTCATTTCATTTCCTTCCCTTCTTCCCTCCTTTCCTTCCCTCATCTTTCTTTTTTTCCCTCTCTCCCTTTCTCTTATTTCTTTTTTCTTTCTTTTCTTCCCTTCTTTCCTCCATTCCTTCCCTCATCTTTCTTTCTTTCTTTTCTTCCTTCCTTCCTTCCTTCCCTCCCTCCCTTTCTTTCTTTTCTTTTTTTTTAGTTCATTTCCTTCCCTTTTTCCCTCCCTCTCTTCCTTCCCTCATCTATCTTTCTTTCTCTTTCTTTTCTTTCTTCCTTTCTTCCCTTCCTCCCTCTCTCCCCCCCCCCTCTCCCCCCATCCCTCCCCACCTCCCCTCCACTGGTTGATCTCCCACCAACAAGCAGCCGAAGCCCCAGGGGGACCCCACTAGGCCTGGTTGGATAAAGGGGCAGAGGGGGCAGTTTGTGCTCAGCCCCACTGAAAGGGAAGGAACAGAGTCAAGGCAGGGAAATTCTCAGGCCTGCAAAGATTTAAGAAGTGTTGACCACTTAGAAAGAAAGAAGGAAGGAGGGAGGGAGGGAAGGAGGGAGGATGGATGGAAGGAGAGGAGAGGAGGAGGGGAGGGAGATAGAAAGAAAGAAGGGGAGAGGAAAAAAAGAAGAAAGAAAGAAAGAAAGAAAGAAAGAAAGAAAGAAAGAAAGAAAGAAAGAAAGAAAGAAAGAAAGAGAGAGAAACAGGGAGGGAGGGAGGGAGGAAGGAAGGGAGAGAGGGAAGGAGGGAAGGAAGGAAGGGAAGAGAGATAGAAAGAAAGAAGGGGAGAGGAAAGAAAGAAAGACAGAAAGAAAGACAGAAAGACAGAGAAAGAAAGAAAAAGACAGACAGAAAGAAAAAAGAAAAAGAAAGACAGAAAGAAAAAGACAGAAAGAAAGAAAGAAAGAAAGAAAGAAAGAAAGAAAGAAAGAAAGAAAGAAAGAAAGAAAGAAAGAAAGAAAGAAAGAAAGAAAGAAGAGGGAAGCAGGGAGGGAGGGAGGAAGGAAGGAAGGGAGGGAAGGAGGGAAGGAAAGAAGGGAAGGAAGGAGATAGAAAGAAAGAAGGGGAGAGGAAAGAAAGAAAGAAAAAGAAAGAAAGAGGGAAACAGGGAGGGAGAGAGGGAGGAAAGAAGGGAGGGAGGGAGGGAGGGAGGGAGGGAAGGAAAGAAGGGAAGGAAGGGAGATAGAAAAAAGAAGGGGAGAGGAAAGAAAGAAAGACAGAAAGAAAGAGAAAGACAGAAAGAAAAAGACAGAAAGAAAAAAAGAAAAAGAAAGACAGAAAGAAAGAAAGAAAGAAAGAAAGAAAGAAAGAAAGAAAGAAAGAAAGAAAGAAAGAAAGAAAGAAAGAAAGGACACCCAGTATCTGCACCGGAGCTTCTGTCCAGCCAGACCCCAACCTGGAGAGAGACAGAGAGAGAGAGGGAGGGAGGGAAGAAGATGGAAGGAAAGAAGGGAAGGAAGGAAGGAAGGAAGGAAAGAAGGGAAGGAAGCATCCCAACTCCATGGGAACAAAGGCCACCCAATGAAGGGCCCCTTCAACCACGCATCCCCGATTCCCACCCTTGACCCTGACCGCCCCCCCTTCCGGGCAAAGCGTGGGAGGGGGACGGGGGGGGCAGGCAAGGGGGCGCCTTTGGACCCACCTGGGCGACGGCCGCCTTGTGCTTCTTCATCAGCTCGTTCATGTCCTCCTGGTCCTCCTCCAGCCGACTCTGGACCTCGTTCTTCTCCCGCTGCAAACGGCTCAGCTGCTCCTCCAGCTGGGGAGGGAGGGGGGAAGGGAGGGGGGAGACTTCAGACCCCTGTCCCTCCCAGCAGGGCTGCGGGAGGGGGGTCCCAGGCCTCGAGGGAGGGGGAGCTGGCCCTGCGGGGGAGCCCCGTATCCGCCTCTGCTTCTCTCGGGTTTGACACCCAGGAGATGGCCACCACCGAGCCCCAAATTTCAGTCACTAAGCGAGGCAGGTGCTAACTGCTCCGTTTTACGACCATTCTCGCCACCCGCGCTTAGGTGAGTCGCTACACTGCTTTAACTTAGTCACGCAGGTCGTTAAGCGAATCCGGCTCCGCCCCGCCTGTCAGGAGGACGCAAAAGGGGATCACGCGACAGCCCCTCACCCCCAGGACGCTGTGACCGTCATAAATACGAGTCGGCGGCCGAGCGTCTGAATTTTGAGCACATGGGGATGCTGCGATGGTGGCCAGTGTGAAATACAGCCCTAAGTTGCTTTCTCCAGGGCCGTTGTTATAATAATAATAATAATAATAAAAAAGTCAGAAGGGACCTTGGAGGTCATCTAGTCCAACCCCCTGCTCAGGCAGGAAACCCTATACCATGTCGGACAAATGGCTGCCCAGTCTCTTCTTAAAGACTTCCAGTGTTGCAACATTCACAACTTCTGGAGGCAGGTTGTTATAATAATAATAACGTTGGAAGGGACCTTGGAGGTCATCTAGTCCAACCCCCTGCCCAGGCAGGAAACCCTATACTGTTTCAGACAAATGGCTGTCCAGTCTCTTGTTAAAAACTTCCTGTGTTGGAGCATTCACCACTTCTGGAGGCAGGTTGTTAATAATAACAATAAAGTGGGAAGGGACCTTGGAGGTCATCTAGTCCAACCCCCTGCTCTGGCAGGAAACCCTGTCCAGTCTCTTCTTAAAAACTTCCAGTGTCGGAGCATTCTTTCAACCGGTCACTAAAGGAACCGTCGTTAATCGAGGACTGCCTGTATTTCACATTTTGTATTTTGTAATCTCTTGTGAGTTTTTTTTTTGTTGTTGTTGTTGGAAACGGAATGCGAACGATCAATAAATCCCACCCTGGGACGTGAGGTCTGCCCCCCCCGTCCTCTGGGTCTCCCGGAAGGGGGTCTTGTCCACCGGCCTGGTGCCCCCAATTTTGGGGGGAAGACATCCCACTTGCCGAGACCGGCCCAAAAGTGGCCAGGAAAGCAGTTGTGGCATTTGGGGAAGCCGTGGGGCCGGTTTACCGGCGTCCTTCCTGCATCCTGGAAAAAGCCCTTTTATTTTTATTTATTTTTATTTTTTTTGCTTCTCCGGGCACAGCTCCAAAACTGGATCGCTGAGTCTGCCAATTAGCCCGAAGCTTTGATGTCTCCTAATTAATCCTCTCTTCTTCTTCTTCTTTTTTTAAATTTTCATTAAAAGGAACATTTAGTAAAATGAAGTTTACGTCGGGAACTTCTGGGACAAGGAAAGAGACTAAGGGTGGCCTCAGCGAGATCCACCTTAGCAGGGAAAATGGATTTCGAAGCAGGGAGATGCTCGCCGGCCTCTGCGGGCCACCCCCCCCCCAATTCCACAGGGGAAACTGAGTCCGGGACAGGCTTTGGCCTACCGCTCCTTTCGCTTTGGAGAAGTCCTCGATCTGCAGGTGCAAGTCCTCAATCTCCACCTCCATGGATTTGCGGGCTTTGACGGCGGCCGAACAGGTGAACTCCGACTCTTCCAGCTGTGGGGAAGAGAGGGGGGGGGGAAGGGCCAGTCAAGGGGGCCCTGGCCTGGAGACCCTCCCCCAACCATTCCAGGCTGAGGGTCGATGGTCTTCCGGAGCACGACTCTTGAGGGTCCGAAAGGGGCTTTTTCCAGAAAGGCAACTGGAGTTTCTTAGGGGTTTTTTTTCCCCCCCTCGAAAATGTTTCGCTTCTCATCTAAGAAGCTTCTTCAGTACTTCAGTCCCTTCCTTTCTCCTTCCTCTTCCTTCCTGCCTTTCACTTCCTTCCTTTTTCCCGCTCTCTCTCCTTCCCTCCCTGCCTTCCTTCTCCCTTCCTTCCTTCCTTCTGTTTCTTCCTGTCTCCCTTCTTCCTCTTCCCTTCCTTCTCCCTTCCTTCCTTCTGTTCCTTTCTGCCTTCCCCTTCCTTCCTTCTTCCCACTCTCTCCCTTCCTCCCTTCCTTCTGTTTCTTCCTGTCTCTCTTCTTCCTTCTCCCTTCCTTCCTTCTGTTCCTTCCTGCCTTCCCCTATCTTCCTTCTTCCTGCTCTCTCTCCGTCCCTCCCTCCCTTCTCCCTTCCTCCCTTCCTTCTGTTTCTTCCTCCCTTCTTCCTCTTCCCTCCCTTCTCCCTTCCTTCCTTCTGTTCCTTCCTCTTCTACTTCCTTCCTTCTTCCCGCTCTCTCCTTCCCTCTCTCCCTTCCTCCCTTCTGTTTCTTCCTGTCTCCCTTCTTCCCTCCCTTCTCCCTCCCTTCCTTCCTCTTCCCTTTCTCCCTTCCTTCCTTCCTGCCTTCCTCCCTCGCTCCCTCCCTTCTCCTTCCTGCCTCCCTTTCTCTTCTTCCCTCCCTTCTCCCTCCCTTCCCTTCCTCCTTCCCCCCTTTCCCCTCTCCCTCCCCCTTTCCTCTCTTTTTCTTCTCCTCCGCTCTCCCCCCTCTCTCCGAAGAACCGAAGAAGCTTTTGGGAGGAGAAGCGAAAGGTTTTCAAAGAAGGAACCCCAGAACGCCCGGCCGTCTGGTGGAAATGCCCCTTTGGGACAATCAGGGCCCGGAGACTCTCCCTAGACCAGGGGTGGCCAACCTATGGCACGCGTGCCAGAGGCGGCACTCAGAGCCCTCTCTGTGGGCACGCGTGCCATGCCCCGGAGATGGCAACCATCCCTCTTCAACCAGCCACCCACTAACTCGCCGAGGTCCCACATGGCCGGATGCATCCCAGCCCCCATGCGCTCGCTGGCCTCTGTGTGCGGGGGCCGATGGTGTCAGGCAGCAACCGCCCTGGCCCCTGCCCCACCTTGCCCTGTGACAATGGCACCCCCGCCCTGCCCTCACCTTACCCACAGGATGAGCCTCCTGCCCACCGCCCCACCTGCCAGAGACCCTCTGGATCTCCCCCAACCCTGCCCGGCCCCCACAGGCGTCCCTCCCCACAAGCAACATCGAGGTGATCACACCCACCTTGGCCACACCCACCCAGTCTACCACGCCCACCACAGCCACGCCCACCCAGTGGGCCACGCCCCCGGTGATAAATAAGTGGGTTTTGCGTTGCAGTTTGGGCACTCGGTCTCTCAAAGGTTCGCCATCACTGCCCTAGACACACACACACACCCCCGCTTCCGAGTGCCAAGCCGGGGTCCCCCTCACCTGGTTCTTCAGCTGGGCGATCTCCCGCTTGCTGGGCGCGTTGTTCTTCAGGTGGTCCAGCATGACCTGCGCGTCGGCCAAGAGGGCCTTGGTGCGCTTGAGGTCCTTCCGCAGCCGCTTCTCCGCTTCAAAGTCCCGCTGGCTGACCTGGAAGGAGGGGAGTGGCGGGAGATCTGCAGCCTCGGCTGCCTCCCGGGCGGAGGAGGTTGGAGAGCAACCGTCCCACTCCGGAGGACGGGGTCACGCAGGGAACTAGCCTGGAATTGCTGCGTTATCACAAGGGGGCACCTCCCCGAATGAGCCTGGTCTAGTCTTTCCCAGTGGAAAGCTGCCGGTTTGGGAAGATTCCTGTAGAACAGGCACCAAGCAATGAAGTTGCCAGTTTGAACTCCCCACCGTGAGGGTCTCGGACAAGGGGGTACCTGGTCGCTGGCGGCCACCAGCTTGCTCTCCAGCTCTCTCTTCTCCCGCAGCACCTTCTGCTTCTCCTCATAGGCCTCTTCCAGCTGCAGCTCCAGCTGCTTCAGCTGTGGGGGGCAGAGAGAGGCAGGTCAGGATAGGTGGAGCCTGGCCGGTGGTCTCTGGCCAGGCCCTTCGGCCAGTCTCCCTTGGCTGGAGTCGAGGGACCCCTTTTCTAGCGTCGCACCTGTCAGAGCCCCTAGCCCAGATCTACATACACCTGTGGGGGGGGGTCACCTGAGAAAGCAGGAAGGAGGAGGGACAGGGCGAGGAATGGCCACATCACCAGGGAGCTGAAGTCCACAAGCAGGGGTCTTCCAACTTGGCCCTTTGAGGACTGGTGGACTTCAACTCCCAGAATTCCTCAGCCAGGAGGCTTTAAGACAGGGGTCTTCCAACTTGGCCCTTTGAGGACTGGTGGACTTCAACTCCCAGAATTCCTCAGCCAGGAGGCTTTAAGACAGGGGTCTTCCAATTTGGCCCTTTGAGGACTGGTGGACTTCAACTCCCAGAATTCCTCAGCCAGGAGGCTTTAAGACAGGGGTCTTCCAGCTTGGCCCTTTGAGGACTGGTGGACTTCAACTCCCAGAATTCCTCAGCCAGGAGGCTTTAAGACAGGGGTCTTCCAACTTGGCCCTTTGAGGACTTGTGGACTTCAACTCCCAGAATTCCTCAGCGAGGTAGGAGGAGGGAACCAAATGGAAGGGTCTGGCAATGGGGGGGGGCGGTGGACGAGCCCAGAGGGGGCACCTAAATTGATGGCTTCCAAAAGATCTAGAAATGCTGACGGCCGGGATCGGAAAGCACGGAGGTTCCTTGAGTTTCAACTGTCACTCAGCCTGCCCGTCAACTGTCGTAAGTCGTAACCGTCGTAAAACCGACCCAGTTGTATGTTTGTTTGTTTGCTTGCTTTTTATTTTTACAAAATTGTATTGGTTTTCTATTTTTACGCCTCACAAGTGCTTGGCAGACAACGTGTTGTCTGGGTTCAGTTTTTTTGCTTAAAAATATGTATTAAAATGATTCCCCATCTTCTTTTTTCTTTGTTCTTCAATATCGCTCTGTCGGTTTCTACACATTCTGGCATTTTCTTAATCCTCTCTTTTTTTTTTCAGATCACGTCTCTTCACTTTTTAAACCCTCCACAAATGCAATTCTTAGTGCTGTTAATACACGCAACATACATACACACGCCGTTAACGAATGCTTCTTCGTCATGCTTTCTAATATTATATCCACTGAAAATAGTTCCAATTTATAACATCTTTTCTATCCAGGTATATTTTCAGTTACGATCACCTTGTTAAGCCCAACGCTTCTTTCAGTTTTGTTTTCCCTTCGGCATTCAAAACATCTTTATAGGTTACGATTTCCTCCAAGTTAATTGCATTAAGGAGAGTAAAAGCTCCCCTTATTAAAACTCATCTTGTTGTTTTCATGTTTCCCATCTCATAGAAAAGCAGACCCTCTTACTTATAAATCGTATCTTTCTAAATATAATGATCTTTTTAGTATCTGTTATCTATTTCCTTTAGCCATAATCGAACACCTGCGTGGTCATATAAGGCCCCATCCAGTATGAGTTGAAGTCCAATAGTGTTGGAGTCCACAAGCAGGGGTCTTCCAGCTTGGCCCTTTGATGACTGGTGGACTTCAACTCCCAGAATTCCTCAGCCAGCCTCCATTTTGTTTGTTAGATTTAAGACAGGGGCCTTCCAACTTGGCCCTTTTATGACTTGTGGACTTCAACTCCCAGAATCCCTCAGCCAGGATGCTTTAAGACAGGGGTCTTCCAGCTTGGCCCTTTGATGACTGGTGGACTTCAACTCCCAGAATTCCTCAGCCAGCCTCCATTTTGTTAGATTTAAGACAGGCCCTTCCAACTTCGCCCTTTGATGACTTGTGGACTTCAACTCCCAGAATTCCTTAGCCAGGAGGCTTTAAGACAGGGGTCTTCCAACTTGGCCCTTTTGTGACTTGTGGACTTCAACCCCTCACCTTTAATTTTATTTCTTTGCATTTCCTGTTTCTGCCCACCTCCCACGAGGAAGGGCTTTGGGTGGTTTTTATAAGTAACTCAAGACAGTGAACATCCATAATGCTCCCTCTTCCTCCTATTTTCCTCTAACAACAACCCTATAGGGTAGGCCGGGTCCAGAAAGAGCAACCGGCCCAAAGACAACCAGGTGGCTTTGCTGCCTAAGGCAGGACTAGAACTCACAGCTGCCTGGTGATTGGCCCAAAGTCACCCAGACAGCTTTTGTAATTAAGGGGGAACTAGAACTCACAGCCGCCTGGTGATTGGCCCAAAGTCACCCAGCCAGCTTTTGTAATTAAGGGGGAACTAGAACTCACAGCCTCCTGGTGATTGGCCCAAAGTCACCTAGCTGGCTTTCAGGCCTAAGGCGGGACTAGAACTCACCGCCTCCTGGTTTCTAGCCAGGCGCCTTCATCATTGAATTAGGGGGACTGTGTGTTTTGACCCATCCTATTCGAAGCACCCCATTTTCCTTTCTTCCTGCTTCCCTTAGCTTTTTTTTACTAGCCCCCCCACCCCCCCAGTCCTGTTTTATTTCCCCAATTCCCAAATCTGAACATTTAAAAAAAACAAAAAAGGAAGGGAAAGAATTGCCAGCAGGAGAGTATTAATTCCTCCATCACATTTCCCCTGAAAGAAAAGCACCACGTGGCCAAGCAATAAAGACATTATTCTCCGGCTGTCAGCTGATTAGAGAGCATTTTAATTAGTTAATCATATGTATATCAAGCAATTAATTAATCTAACTTAAGAATGCAAAACAAATTTGCCTTTTAAGCGTTGCCCGGGGACAAAGCCGGAAGTCTCCGCTCCATCAACAAACAGAAGCTAACCTTGTTTTGAAAATATCCTCCCGCAGCTAAACCAGCTTTTGGAATAAAAGAGGTTTAATCCTGGGTTTGTAGTGACAAAACACCCCCCCCTTGTGGGCCCTCTCCCCACAATGTCCAATCAACTTTCATTTCTCAAGGAGTATTCCCAGATGTTTTTCGACCCCTGAAGACCCTCCGTATCGGGGAGACGGGGAACACCCCCCCCCCCGTTTGTAGCAGAGACGTGCACTTCTGCATGACAAGGCTTGTGGCTGGCTAGTTTTGATCCTGGTTTGCCTTGCAGCCTTTCTTCTTTCGTAGAACAGTGGTTTTCAACCTGTGGGTCGGGACCCCATTTGGGGTCGAACGACCATTTCACGGGGGTTGCCAAACAAGGCTGTCCGCCATTTTTTCCCCCTTTTCTTTGGCCACGCCCCTGGCACCCGGTGATGTATAAGTGGTTGGGGGTCACCACAACATGGGGAACTGTATTATGGGGTCGCGGCATTAGAAAGGTTGAGAACCACTGTCGTAGAACATAGAATAACAGAGTTGAAAGGGATCTCAGAGGTCTTCTAGTCCAACCCCCAGCTTGAGCAAGAGACCCTAAAGCCAGGGGTCTTCCAACATGGCCCTTTTAGGACTTGTGGACTTCAACTCCCAGAATTCCTCAGCCAGCCTCCATTTTGTTTGTTAGATTTAAGACAGGGCTCTTCCAACTTGGCGCTTTGATGACTTGTGGACTTCAACTCCCAGAAATCCTCAGCCAGGAGGCTTTAAGACAGGGGTCTTCCAACTTGGCCCCTTTATGACTTGTGGACTTCAACTCCCAGAATACCTCAGCCAGGCACGCTGGCTGAGGAATTCTGGAAGTTGAAGTCCACAAGTCTTAAAATCCCCAAGTTTGGACATCCTTATCCTATGTACACAATCCTCAATTTACGAACACAATTGAGCCCAAAATTTATGTTGCTAAGCGAGACATTTGTTAAGTATTGCCTCACTTTACGACCTTGTGAGGTGGTTGCAAAAGGGGAATCACGTGACTCTCCCCGGGACATTGCGACTGTCGTAAATACGAGTCAGTTGCCACGCCTCTCATTTTTGATCAGGTGACCCCAGGGATGCTGCAACGGTCGTTAAGTGTGAACGGCGGTCGTAGGTCACTCAGTACTGTCGAGGTCATAAAAAGGGGACCGGGTGACCTCGGGACACTGCGACCATCATAAATATGAGCCCGTTGAGAAGCATCCTAAAAGGATGCTGCAATGGTCATAAGTGTGAAACATAGGAGTCGTCCTTTTCAATGCCGTTGTCACTTTGTTGTAAGTTGAGGACGACGATTAGCACACCCACAACTTCTGCTGCTTGTTTTGCGCCGACAATTTTCCCGCCTCGCCCAGATGAGATGAATGTCACCAGGGAGTGACTGGCTCTCCCGATTGTGAAACTTCATTCCTGTCCTTGAGTAATTCCCCAAGTATCTCCTCCAGCCTGTGAGTTACAGCCCCAGTGGGGGCCGGAATTCCGATCTTGCTAAACCAGGTGGCGCTTCTTATGCGAGTCATGCCCTAAGAATACAACCTGCTCATAAATAATATAAAATAAAGTAAAATAAAATACATTAAAAATAAATATAAAATAAAATATATAAAAAATAAAATAAAAAAAATAAAATAAAAATAAAGTTGGAAGGGACCTTGGAGGTCATCTAGTCCAACCCCCTGCTCAGGCAGGAAACCCTATATAAAATAAAATAAAATAAGATAAAATAAAATAAAGTAATAAAATGTAATAAAATAAAATAAAATAAAGTAATAAAATAAATAAAATAAAATAAAATAATAAAATAAAATAAAAAAGTAAAGTAAAGTAAAGTAAAATAAAATAAAATAAAAATAAAGTTGGAAGGGATCTTGGAGGTCATCTAGTCCAACCCACTGCTCAGGCAGGAAACTCATAAATAAAATAAAATAAAATAATAAAATAATGAAATGAAATGAAATAATAGTATAGCATAGCATAGCATAGCATAGTAAAATAAAAGAAAAGAAAAATATAGTTGGAAAGAACCTTGGAGGTCATCTAGTCCAACTCCCTGCTCAGGCAAGAAACCCTAAAAAAATAAAATAAAATAAATAAAATAAAATAATAAAATAAAATAAAAAAGTAAAGTAAAGTAAAGTAAAGCAAAGTAAAGTAAAATAAAAATAAAGTTGGAAGGGATCTTGGAGGTCATCTAGTCCAACCCACTGCTCAGGCAGGAAACTCATAAATAAAATAAAATAAAATAATGAAATGAAATAATAGTATAGCACAGCACAGCATAGCATAGCACAGTAAAATAAAATAAAATAAAATAAAAATAAAGTTGGAAAGAACCTTGGAGCTCATCTAGTCCAACCCCCTGCTCAGGCAGGAAACCTTAAAAAAATAAAATAAAATAAATAAAATAAAATAATAAATCCCTGATCCCTGGAGGTCTAAAGTATCATCTTCCCACTTTGCAAAACCACTCTAGACACAGAGCGAGGCCTATTAAGCCCCTGAAGGTGGCTGAACGAAGCCAGAAGGGGCAACCAGGAAGTGTTTCCGTGGGAAAAGGGGCCCCGCCCCTCTGCCCTTCCGGTTGGCGCTGCCCACACCTTGCCTCTGCTCCCATCCTTGAAAACTGGAAACTGCTACCTCGCTGGATGCCAACCTGGGACACTTTCCAATGGTGGGCTTCAACTCCCAGAATTCCCCAGCCATGGGAAAATGACCCAGGTTGACAGCCTACCATAACTTGTAGGGTCCTCGTCGCGATAGGGATGCTCACAAGCCAAGCTTGACAAACCAGGATGCTTCTGACTCTGGAGGACACTTCCGGAGAACCCTCCCACCACATCCGTCCGCCGGGCTCACCTTCTTCTGGCATGACTGCCGCACCTCCTCCACTTCCTCATCGCGGCTCTCCACTTCCTTGGCGTGCGTCTGTCGCAGCCTCTCCATCTCCATCTCCAGTCGGAGTTTGGCCTGGTGGAGGAAGAGCTGGTGAGAGGGGGCTTCCTCAAAGGGGACAGGGGGAAGGGTGTATCCGAGGGCCTAGGGGTCTCCGACCTTGGCCACTTTAAGACAGGTGGACTTCAACTCCCAGAATGCCTCAGCCATCCAACCTTGGCTAAGACTGGTGGACTTCAATTCCCAGAATGCCTCAGCCATCCAACCTTGGCTAAGACTGGTGGACTTCAACTCCCAGAATGCCTCAGCCATCCAACCTTGGCTACTTTAAGACTGGTGGACTTCAACTCCCAGAATGCCTCAGCCATCCAACCTTGACTAAGATTGGTGGACTTCAACTCCCACAATCCCTCAGTCATCCAACATTGGTTACTTTAAGACTGGTGGAATTCAACTCCCAGAATCCCTCAGCCATTCAACCTTGGCTAAGACTGGTGGACTTCAACTCCCAGAATGCCTCAGCCATCCAACATTGGTTACTTTAAGACTGGTGGACTTCAACTCCCAGAATCCCTCAGTCATCCAACATTGATTACTTTAAGACTGGTGGAATTCAACTCCCAGAATCCCTCAGCTATTCAACCTTGGCTACTTTAAGACTGGTGGAATTCAACTCCCAGAATGCCTCAGCCATCCAACATTGGTTACTTTAAGACTGGTGGACTTCAGTTCCCACAATCCCTCAGCCATCCAACACTGGTTACTTTAAGATGGGTGGACTTCAACTCCCACAATCCCTCAGCCATCCAACATTGGTTACTTTAAGACTGGTGGACTTCAACTCCCACAATCCCTCAGCCATCCAACATTGGTTACTTTAAGACTGGTGGATTTCAACTCCCACAATCCCTCAGCCATCCAACTTTGGCTAAGACTGATGGACTTCAACTCCCAGAATGCCTCAGCCATCCAACCTTGGTTACTTTAAGATGGGTGGACTTCAACTCCCAGAATGCCTCAGCCATCCAACCTTGGCTAAGACTGGTGGATTTCAACTCCCACAATCCCTCAGTCATCCAACATTGGTTACTTTAAGACTGGTGGAATTCAACTCCCAGAATCCCTCAGCCATCCAACCTTGGCTAAGACTGGTGGACTTCAACTCCCAGAATGCCTCAGCCATCCAACATTGGTTACTTTAAGACTGGTGGACTTCAACTCCCAGAATCCCTCAGTCATCCAACATTGATTACTTTAAGACTGGTGGAATTCAACTCCCAGAATCCCTCAGCTATTCAACCTTGGCTACTTTAAGACTGGTGGAATTCAACTCCCACAATCCCTCAGTCATCCAACATTGGTTACTTTAAGACTGGTGGACTTCAACTCCCACAATCCCTCAGTCATCCAACATTGGTTACTTTAAGACTGGTGGATTTCAACTCCCACAATCCCTCAGCCATCCAACTTTGGCTAAGACTGATGGACTTCAACTCCCAGAATGCCTCAGCCATCCAACCTTGGTTACTTTAAGATGGGTGGACTTCAACTCCCAGAATCCCTCAGTCATCCAACATTGGTTACTTTAAGACTGGTGGACTTCAACTCCCACAATCCCTCAGCCATCCAACATTGGTTACTTTAAGACTGGTGGATTTCAACTCCCACAATCCCTCAGCCATCCAACTTTGGCTAAGACTGATGGACTTCAACTCCCAGAATGCCTCAGCCATCCAACCTTGGTTACTTTAAGATGGGTGGACTTCAACTCCCAGAATGCCTCAGCCATCCAACCTTGGCTAAGACTGGTGGATTTCAACTCCCACAATCCCTCAGTCATCCAACATTGGTTACTTTAAGACTGGTGGAATTCAACTCCCAGAATCCCTCAGCCATCCAACCTTGGCTAAGACTGGTGGACTTCAATTCCCAGAATGCCTCAGCCATCCAACATTGGTTACTTTAAGATGGGTGAACTTCAACTCCCAGAATGCCTCAGCCATTCAACCTTGGCTAAGACTGGTGGACTTCAATTCCCAGAATGCCTCAGCCATCCAACATTGGTTACTTTAAGACTGGTGGACTTCAACTCCCAGAATGCTGCAGCCATCCAACCTTGGCCATTTTAAGACTGTCCCTCCATCCCTCTTTCCATCCATCCATTCAACCATCCATCCCTATATTGATTATCTATTATCAGTTATCTGTTACCTATTATCCGTTATCCGTCATGCCTCATCTGTCTATTTGTCTATCTGTCTGTCTATCTATCTATCTATCTATTTATCTATCATCTATCTATCCACCCATCCATCCACCCATCCATCTACCTATGCAACCACCCAATCTCCATCCATCCATCCATCCATGTATCAAATTTATATGCCTTTCCTTTTATCAAGATCTCCCTATTTTTAGCTTCCAACTCTCAAGGCAAATGGGGGGGGGGGGTTCCAGACAAATGCTGTGGCAAGGCCTAAACACAGGCGGGACACACACACACCCCATAAGCTGTGGCCACTGAACCTCCTGGCACCCTTCTTGAGGATGGAGGAGAAAGCGGGCAGAAAGAGGACATATAAATAGATGGTAGAAGATAGGTAGGTAGGTAGGTAGGTAGGTAGATGAGTGGGTGAATGGATGGATGGATAAATAGATAATAGAAGATAGGTAGGTAGGTAGGTGGTTGGATGGATGTATAAAAAGATGATAGAAGGTAGGTAGATAAGTAGATAGGTGGGGGATGGATGGATGGATAAAAAGATGATAGAAGATAGGTAGGTAGGTAGATGAGTGGGTGAATGGATGGATGGATAAATAGATAATAGAAGATAGGTAGGTAGGTGGTTGGATGGATGTATAAAAAGATGATAGAAGGTAGGTAGATAAGTAGATAGGTGGGGGATGGATGGATGGATAAAAAGATGATAGAAGATAGGTAGGTAGGTAGATGAGTGGATGGATAAATAGGTAATAGAAGATAGGTAGGTAGGTAGGTAGGTGGTTGGATGGATAGATGACCTATATACAGATATATAGAGACAGATGAGATAAATGAGATAGAGATAAATGATAGATAGATTGAAAGATATAATGGATGGGGATAGATAGATAGATAGATAGATAGATAGATAGATAGATAGATAGATAGATAGATAGATAGATAGGGATGGATGGATGGCTATAGATGAGAGAGAGAGAGAGAGAGAGAGAGAGAGATGGTGTGTATACAGATATATAGATGAGATATGGATGGATGGACGGATGGATGGAGCAGACAAGACAAATGATAGGCAGACAGACAGACAGACAGTGAATAAATGAAATACCCCCAGCCACAGCACCGCCCTTCAGAAGATCCAGCGGCCTCCAGAAAGTTTCCCAGCTAGGCCTTCTTGCCTTTCCTTCCCCGGAAGAGCCGGGCCATTAACCCTTCCGTCAACCAGGTCACCCCAACAGCTCCGGGCATCTTTGCTGATTGCAGAAGCCTCTCCTATTCCTTCCTCCAAAACACCCCCTTGAAGCATACAGCCCCCCCCCCCAATCTGGGTCAATGCATCAAGCCTGGTGGGCAAACAAAGCCCACTGGGGCTGGGGGGGGGAGGTCCTGGGGGGAGGGGTGATCGCTTACCCCTGGCGATCAACCAGCCCAAAAGACCAAAGCATTCCCCCCCCCCATCAGCAATCAGCCCCCAGGGGAGCAGCGATTCACTCAGCCACCACCCAGAAGTAAACAATGCCACAATTAAGGAATTGCCAGCAGCAAGCAGCCCAAAGAGCCCCGGGACCACCCCCACCCACCCTGACCGGCAACTGGGATATCAGCCCAGAGCAGAACCCCCCTCCTTGCTTAGCCCTGATGATGTTCCCTAGCTGGGTCATGAAACGGCTGCAAGAAGGAAACTCAAGAGCAGCAAGGATTCCGAATCTCTCTCTCTCTATATGGCATCTGTCTCTCTATCCGTCCGTCCGTCCATCAGGTATGTATGTATGTATGTATGTATGTATGTATGTATGTATGTATGTATGTATGTATGTATCTATCTATGTATCTATCTATCTATCTATCTATCTATCTATCTATCTATCTATATCATCTGTCTATCTCTATATATCTATCAATCTTTTATTTATATCTATCATCTATCTATTTATCATGTCTATTATCTATGTATCTATTTATGTCCTTCCTTCCTTCCTTCCTTTTCTTTCTTTCTTTTTTCTCTTTTCATCCATTTATCATGTCTGTCTATTATCTCTCTATGTATTTATATCTGTCCTTCCTTCCTTTTTTCTTTTCTTTCATCTATCTATCTATCTATCTATCTATCTATCTATCTATCTATCTATCTATCTATCTATATCATCTATCTGTCTATCTCTATATATCTCTGTCTATCAATCTTTTATTTATATCTATCATCTATTTATCATGTCTGTCTATTATTTATGTATCTATTTATATGTTCTTCCTTCCTTTTTTCTCTTTCTTTTTTCTCTTTTCATCCATCCATCGATCATGTCTGTCTATTATTTCTCTATGTATTTATATCTGTCCTTCCTTCCTTCCTTTTTTCTTTTCTTTCATCTCTCTCTCTCTCTCATCTATCTGTCTATCTCTATATATCTATCTGTCTATCAATCTTTTATTTATATCTATCATCTATATATTTATCATGTCTGTCTATTATATATGTATCTATTTATATGTCCTTCCTTCCTTTTTTTCTTTCTTTCTTTTTTCTCTTTTCATCCATCCATCGATTATGTCTGTCTATTAACTCTCTATGTATTTATATCTGTCCTTTCTTCCTTCCTTCCTTTTCTTTCATCTATCTATCTATCTATCTATCTATCTATCTATCTATCTATCTATCTACCTACCTACCTACCTACCTACCTATCCCAGCCTAATCAAGAAGCCACCAAGAAAAAAATGACACTGTGACCCCCACTGACCAAGCAACTTGTATATAAACAGAAAGCCACCCCCCTCCTTTCCCCTCCAGCACTGATATTGTTCCCTAGTTGGGTCATGAAATGTCTGCGAGAAAAGAACTAAGCCCAGAGAGCACCAAGGATCCCACAGTCTTTGTCTTCTACCTCCTCCTCCTCCTCCTCCTCCTCCAACCCCCCTCCCTTCTAGCCCTGATGACGTTCCCTAGTTAAGTCATGAAACGTCCACAGCTCAGAGACCCCCGGGGACCCTAACCCTTCCGGCCCAGAGCTAGCAAGGTTCTCCTTCCTGGCCCCCCACTCACTCACCCGCCTGGCGGCCGCCGCTTCCACAACCTGCATGGCTGAGCCCCTCATCCCCTCCCGGGCACCCCGACAGCCTGAACGAGGAGCAGCGGCAGCAGCGGTGGCGTCTCCTTCTCTGGGGCAGGGCACTGGCACTCGGGAGAGGCTCTGCCGTGCAACCGGCCCGCCCGGAGAACCGGCCCAGCCAGAGCGGCAGCAGGGAGGGAGGGAGGGAGGGAGGGAGGGCCGGGCGCCCCGCCTTGGGCTCACCTGCTCCAGCACCTGGATGGTGCCCGCCTGCTCGTCCAGCTCCTCCTCTTGGTCTTTGGCTTGGGCCTCCAGGTCCCGCAGCTGCTTGCGCACCTTGGCCAGGGAGGCTTCGTCCTTCGACTCCTGGCTGGAGAGGTCGTGCAGCTCGGCCTCCAGGGCCTGGGCCTTCTGCGTGGCCGTCAAGATCTGGGCCTCCTTCTCCTGGGGTGGGGGGGGGAGGAAAGGGGGGGAAGAGGGCGTTTGCGGAGGGAAAGGGAGGCGGAGGTTAAAATCCGAGAGCTGCAAGGGACCTCGCAGGTCATCTAGTCCAACCCCCGGGCCGAGGGAAGAGGTCTCTGAGGAGCTTCCGCCCATTGTCCTCTCTTCTTCCCTCCCTCCCTCCCTCCCTCCCTCCCTCTTTTCTCCGTTCCTTCTTCCTTCCCTCCTTCCCTCTTTTCATTCTTCCTTTCTTCTTTCCTCCCTTTATCTCCTTCTTCCCTTTTTTTCCTTTCCTTCCTCTCTCCCTTCCTTTCTCCATTCTTCCTTTCTTCTCTCCTTCCTCCTTTCCCTCCTTTCCTTTTTTTCATTCTTCCTTTCTTCTTCCCTCATCTCCTTCCTTCCTTCCCTCCCTTTCTTTCCTTCCTCCCTCCTTCCCTTCCTTTGTCCATTCTTCCTTTCTTCTCCTCCCTTCATCTCCTTCCTTCCTTCCCTCCTTTCCTTTTTTCATTCTTCCTTTCTTCCCTCCCTTCATCTCCTTCCTTCCCTCCCTTCTTTCTTTCCTCCCTCCCTCCCTTTCTTTCTCCATGCTTTCTTTCTTTCCTCCCTTTATCTCCTTCTTCCCTTTTTTCTTCCTTTCCTTCCTCCCTCCCTCCCTTCCTTTCTCCATTCTTCCTTTCTTCTCTCCTCCCTTCATCTCCTTCCTTCCTTCCCTTTTTTCATTCTTCCTTTCTTCTTCCCTCCCTTCATCTCCTTCCTTCCCTCCTTCCCTTCTTTCTTTTCTTCCTCCCTCCCTTCCTTTCTCCATTCTTCCTTTCTTCTCTCCTCCCTCCATCTCCTTCCTTCCCTCCTTTCCTTCCTCTTTTCTCCATTCTTCCTTTCTTCTTCCCTCCTTTCATCTCCTTCTTCCCTTCCTCCCCCCTTCTTTCCTTCTTTCTTTTTTCCATTCTTCCATTCTTCTTCCCTCCCTTCATCCCCTTCCTTCCTTCCTTCCTTCCTTCCTTGCTTCTTCCCTCCC
Source organism: Crotalus adamanteus (assembly GCA_039797435.1). Classification (NCBI taxonomy): domain Eukaryota; kingdom Metazoa; phylum Chordata; class Lepidosauria; order Squamata; family Viperidae; genus Crotalus; species Crotalus adamanteus. Next base: position 357,364,781 of record CM077918.1, on the reverse strand, counting down.
TTCTTCCCTCCCTCCCTCATAGGGCTGGGAGGGACCTTGGAGGTCTTCTAGTCCAACCCCCGCCCCCTGGTAAGAGTCCTTATACCAGTGATGGCGAACCTTTTAGAGACCAAGGGCCCAAACTGCAACCCAAAACCCACTTCTGCATTGTTGGGTGCCGGGTGGGTGTGGCCCATTGGGTGGGTGTGGCCCATTGGGTGGGCGTGGCCCATTGGGTGGGCGTGGCTGCGGTGGTCACGGCAGACTGGGTGGGACTAAAAAGTTCAATCCATCAATTCCAACTTTGCAAGATCTTTTTTTTTCCCGCGAGAAGTTAAAATTGACTGATTGATTAAACCTTTTTTTTTTGCACAGGGCAGCGGAGTCCTAAAGTGAAAAGGTTTTATAAAACCCAGCTGAAGGTCTAGGACTGGGGCAATGGCGCACGTGCCCACATAGAGGGCTCTGAGTGCCGCCTCTGGCACCCGTGCCGTAGGTTCGCCACCACTGTCTTATACCATCCCAGACAACCTTATCTTGAAGACCTCCAGGGATGGAGCACCCGCGACTTCCGGCAGCAAGCCGTTCCACTGGTTAATTTTCCTCTCTGTCAGGAAACTCCTCCTTAATTCCAGCTTGCCTCTCCCTCTGACTTCAACTCCCAGAATTTCCCAGCCAGCACGCTTTAAGATGAGTGAATATAGAATCCTAGGGCGGGAAGGGACCTTAAGAGGTCCTCTATTCCAACCCACTGCTCAAAGTAGAAGAGATTATGCCATTCTGGGCAAATGGCTGTCCGGTCTCTTCTTTAAAAACCTCCTTTCCTCCCTTTTTTTCTCTCTCTTTTCCCTTCTTCCTTCCTTCCTTTTTTCCCTCCCTCCTTCTCCTTCCTTCCTTCCTTCCTTCCTTTCTTTTCCCTCCCTCCTTCTCATTCCCATCTCCTTCCTTCCTTCCTTCCCTCCCTCCCTCCCTTTTTTTCTTTCCTGCCACGGTGGTGCAGTGGTTAGAATGCAGCATTGCAGTCTAAACTCTGCCCACAGCCTGGAAGTTCGATCCTGACCAGCTCCAGGTTGACTCAACCTTCCGTCCTTCCGAGGTCGGTAAAAGGAGGACGCAGATTGTCGGGGGCAAATAGGCTGACTCTGTACACCGCTCAGAGGGGGCTGTAAAGCACCGTGAAGTGGTCTATAAGTCTAAGGCAGTGGTTCTCAACCTTTTTAATGCCGCCACCCCCAACCGGTCGTAAGTCGAGGACTACTCAACCGGTCGTAAGTCGAGGACTACTCCACGGGTGCAGCACCGTTTGCAGAATGGGACTTTTGGCGGGCTCAGCAGGGCAGAGACAGCCTGGACAATTCCTATTGGCTTTTGAAAGCCAATAGAGTTAGACTCTATTCAAGAGAGTCTATTCTATTGGCTCTCAAAAGCCAATAGAATAAAAGGGAGGAGCACAGCTAAGGAAAAGGGGGGGGGGGGGAAATGGCGGACTGCGTTGTTTGGCGACCCCTGTGAAATGATCGTTCGACCCCAAATGGGGTCCCGACCCACAGGTGGAGAACCACTGGACTAGGGTTTTCTTCCTGAGCAGGGGGCTGGACTAGATGACCTCCAAGGTCCCTTCCAACTTTATTATTATTATTGCACAATTATGAAATGGTCGTTCGACCCCAAATGGGGTCCCGACCCACAGGTGGAGAACCACTGGACTAGGGTTTCCTTCCTGAGCAGGGGGCTGGACTAGATGACCTCCAAGGTCCCTTCCAACTTTATTATTATTATTATTGCACAATTATGAAATGGTCGTTCGACCCCAAATGGGGTCCCGACCCACAGGTGGAGAACCACTGGACTAGGGTTTCCTTCCTGAGCAGGGGGCTGGACTAGATGACCTCCAAGGTCCCTTCCAACTTTATTATTATTATTATTGCACAATTATGAAATGGTCGTTCGACCCAAATGGGGTCCCGACCCACAGGTGGAGAACCGCTGGTTTAGGGGCTCTTGCTGTTGCTAAAACGAAGGAGAACCCCGGCGGGCAGAGGGGGCATCGGCGTCGGGACCACCCACCTCCAGCTGCTGCTTGAGGCCGAAGACCTCGGCGATCAGCATGTCCTTCTCCCGCCCCAGTTTTTCCCGCCCCTGTTTCTCACGCTGGGCCTCCTCGTGAGCTTGGGACAGCTCGCTATCAAACCTATTCGACAGACAGACGGAAAAATGCAAAGAGACAATTAAGGGGAGGGGTCCTCCTGGCTGCTTCCACCCCCCCCCCAAGCCAGCTGCACCCCTGGAGAAGACGCTTGCTGCCTAAGCCCCCAACCCAGGGATAGGCAACCCAAAACACTCAAAGAGCCACTTGGACCGGTTTCCCACCAAAAACAAAACACCGGGAGCCGCAAATTCTTTTGATATCTAAAATGAAGATAACACTGCATATATCCTTTTTTACCTTTATTATAGGTGTGTGTGTGTGTGTGTGTATGTGTGTGTGTGTGTATATATATATATATATGTATATGTATATATACACATTAAAAATAAAAGTAAAAATATGACTCTTGGGAATATCCATACTATTAAAACAATGATCACCAAGAGAATGCTTTAAGAGAATAAAATTACATACACACACACAGGTAAAAAAAAGGATATATGCAGTGTTATCTTCATTTTAGATGTCAAAAGGGTCTCTCTCTCTCTGTCTCTCTCTCTATCTGCCCTTGGTCTGCCACTCCTCTTCCCCCACTCTCTTTCTTTCTCTCTTTCTTTCTCTCTCTCTCTCTCTCTCTCCCTCCCCCTCCTTCCCTCCCTCTCTCTCTCTCTCTTTCTCCCCCCCCCCTTCTATCTGCTGCTCACCTGGCAAGCTTCAAGCTGTTGTCCAACAAGCTCAGGGGTAGGCAATCTCGTCTCTTTTATGACTCATGGACTTCAACTCCCAGAATTCCTGAGTCAGCCTAGCTGGGCTAGCTAGCTCTCTCCTGCCCTTCCTGCTTCCTGCAGAGACGCAGCAAAGGGAGGAGCTCCGCCCAGAGAACGTGTGAGTACACTCTCTTTTACACACACACACACACACACACACACACACACACACACACAGAGAGAGAGAGAGAGAGAGAGAGAGAGAGAGAGAGAGAGAGAGAGAGAGAGAGAGAGAGAAGCAGGGAAGCACAATTGCCTCTCTCTGTCTCTCTCTGCAAAGGCAGAGGAGGCTGGGAGCCACAGGGGAAGGCTCAAAGAGCCGCATGCGGCTCCGGAGCCGCAGGTTGCCGACCTGTGCCCCAACCCAATTTCACCGGCGGAATGTTTCGTCTAGCGGCAGCTGCTGCTACGGGGGCCCTAAGCAGATCAGAAATTGAATCAAATTCCCATTCGATCCGCTTCGAGATCAGGAACGCCATGGCAGATGTTGCCAAAGTTAGCTCTAAACTCGGGGTGGGCAACTACGTGTGTAACTCCGAGTGGCAGACACAATCGGGCCCAAAAGTTCTCTCGGTAAGGGAGGCCCTTTGTTAAGGGAGCCTTGCCTCGCTTTACGACACCCCTGGCCACAGTCATTAAGTCAGTGGTTCTCAACCTTTTTCATGCCGCGATCCCCAACCGGTCGTAAGTCGAGGACTACTCCACCGGTCGTAAGTCGAGGACTACTCCACGGGTGCAGCACCATTTGCAGAATGGGACTTTTGGCGGGCTCAGCAGGGCAGAGACAGCCTGGACAATTCCGATTGGCTTTTGAAAGCCAATAGAATTAGACTCTATTCAAGAGAGTCTATTCTATTGGCTTTCAAAAGCCAATAGAATAAAAGGGAGGAGCACAGCTAAGGAAAAGGGGGGAAAAATGGCGGACTGCGTTGTTTGGCGACCCCCGTGTAATGGTCGTTCGACCCCAAATGGGGTCCCGACCCACAGGTTGAGAACCACTGCATTAAGTGAATCACTGCCATGGGTAACATGGTCATTAAGTGAAACCGGCTTTCTCCACCCCCCCCGGGGGATCCCCTGACACCCCTGGGACTGTTTCTTTGCAGACCCCCCCCCAAAAAACAAGACATACATACATACATACACACACAGACACACACATATATACACACAGCTTCTTTGCAGACCCCCCCACACCCAATTTGCAGGTTGGAGATTTTGCTGCCAGTCCCCCTGCCCCCCCTGCTGCCAGGAGCCCCCTCCCCATTAAGCCCAGGCTCAGCTGGGGGCTTCTCTGCAGTGTTTACAAGCTTTTAATTTCCTCCAGGAGCGCACAAAGCAGGAGCAAAGATTCCTCCTGGCGCCTTTCCTGAATTGCTAATTGAGAAATCTCAGGCAGT
>CM077918.1:357345486-357355486 GCA_039797435.1 Crotalus adamanteus | reverse complement strand
TGGCCACTTTTAAGACTTGTGGACTTCAACTCCCAGAATTCCACAGCCAGCCGCACTGGTGCCCAGCTGGGTGGGCTAGGAACAAGATATAGTCCTAGTGCTTGGGTTACGACCCTAATGGAGCCTGCCCAGAACAGTTGTAAGTTGGAACAGTTGTAAAACAGGTCGGTTAGGGCAGGGTGTCCAACCTTGGCAACTTTCAAGACCTGTGGACCAACTCCCAGAATTCCCAAGGCAGCCATGTCCACAGGTTTTAAAGCTGGCTGGGGGGATTCTGGGAGCTGTAGTTCACAAGATGGCTGGGGATTTCTGGGAGTGGGTCCACAAGTCTTAAAGCTGGCTGGGGGATTCTGGGAGTGAAAGTCCACAAGTCTTAAAGCTGGCTGAAGAATTCTGGGAGTTGAAGTCCACAAGATGGCTGGGGATTTCTGGGAGTGGGTCCACAAGTCTTAAAGCTGGCTGGGGGATTCTGGGAGTGGAAGTCCACAAATCTTAAAAGCTGGCTGGAGAATTCTGGGTGTTGAAGTCCACAAGATGGCTGGGGATTTCTGGGAGTGGGTCCACAAGTCTTAAAGCTGGCTGGGGGATTCTGGGAGTGGAAGTCCACAAGTCTTAAAAGCTGGCTGGAGAATTCTGGGAATTGAAGTCCACAAGATGGCTGGGGATTTCTGGGAGTGGAAGTCTACAAGTTTTAAAGCTGGCTGTGGGGATTCTGGGAGTGGAAGTCCACAAAAGGGGCCAAACCTGAAGACCCCTGGTTTAGCCAAAGGCAGGATGGTGTTGACCAACAACTCGGACCCGAGGCTGGGAGGGCCACTTAGTCAGGAGGAATTGTGCGTTGTGATTTTATCCTTCTTTCTAGCAGATGTGGAGCTCACCTCTGCATTCCCTAGGCCAGGGGTAGGCAACCTTGGCTCTTTTATGACTGGTGGACTTCAACTCCCAGAATTCCTGAGCCAGCATGGGGGAAACTATGGCTCCCTTCATGACTGGTGGACTTCAACTCCCAGAATTCCTCAGCCAGCATGGCTCAGCATGGAAACCTCTCCCTTTCCCCTCAGCATGGCTGGCTCAGGAATTCTGGGAGTTCAAGTCCACGAGTCGTAAAAGAGCCAAGGTTGCCCACCCCTGGCCTAGGCATTATGCAGAATATCAAGAACTATTTAGGCAGAGTATGAAAAGACAGTCATGAAAAGGGTAGACCTAGGCCAGGGGTGGGGAACCTTGGCCCCTTCATGACTGGTAGACTTCAACTCCCAGAATTCCTGAGCCAGCATGGGGGAACGATGGCCCTATCAGGACTTGTGGACTTCAACTCCCAGAATTCCTGAGCCAGCATGGGGGAAATTATGGCCCCCTCCATGACTGGTGGACCAACTCCAGAATTCCTGAGCCAGCATGGGGGGAACTATGGGCCCCTTCATGACTCATGGACTTCAACTCCCAGAATTCCTGAGCCAGCATGGGGGAACTATGGCCCCTTCATGACTCGTGGACTTCAACTCCCAGAATTCCTGAGCTAGCATGGCTCAGCTTGGAAACCTCTCCCTTTCCCCTCAGCATGGCTGGCTCAGGAATTCTGGGAGTTGAAGTCCAAAAACTGCTTTGGGGAGCGCATGGCGCAGCACGGAACACCGCCAAGTCAAAAATGCTATTTTTGGGCAGGGAAGAGACAGCATGCGCAGCATCCACCTGCTTCGCTGTCTCGTGCCTGACCAAATTTTCCCAGGGATTTGTTTTTTTAATATTGCTTCTCAAACCTCTTTTAAGATGGCTGTTTCCAATTTGGATACGCTGCAACTGGAAACAGCACCGCCAAGGACATCCCTGTCAGGGCTACCAGGATCCCTCAACTTATAACAGTCCGTTTAGTGACCGTTCAAAGTTACAAGGGCACTGGGAAAGTGGCTTACGACCGTTTTTTCACACTTACGACCGTTGCAGCATCCTCCGGGTCACGGGATCAAAATTCAGGCACTTGGCCACTGGCTTGTATATTGATGACGGTCGCAGCATCCCGGGAGGGGTCACGTGACCCCCCTTTTGCGGCTTTCTGACAAGCAAAGTCAAACAGGGGAGCCCGATTCACTTAACAACCGTGTGACTAAGTTACCAATGGCAGGTTAATAGATCTTGAAATTTCCCTTGCAAGGCAAATGTTAAATGAACTTTGTCCCATTTCATCATCGTTGTTTGTCCCAGTTGTTAAGCAAATCACTGCAGTTTTTTATCATTTTTTTTCCTGACACCCACCTGCTCTGCAAGGTGGCTCTGAGTGGGTAGTTAAGTTTAGAACAGAATGGAACAGAACAGAGAGTAGAGTAGAGTAGAGTAGAGTAGAATATAGAATGGAATGGAATGGAATGGAATGGAATGGAATAGAATAGAATAGAATAGAATAGAATAGAATAGAATAGAATAGAATATAGAATAGAATAGAATAGAATAGAATAGAATATAGAATATGGAATGGAATGGAATAGAATAGAATAGAATAGAATAGAATAGAATAGAACAGAACAGAACAGAATAGAATAGAATAGAATAGAATAGAATAGAATAGTACAGAACAGAACAGAATATGGAATATGGAACATGGAATGGAATAGAATAGAATAGAATAGAATAGAATAGAATAGAACAGAACAGAATATAGAATATAGAATATGGAATGGAATGGAATAGGATAGGAGTAGGATAGGATAGGATAGGATAGAATATAGAATATAGAATATGGAATGGAATAGAATAGAATAGAATAGAATAATGAATAGAACAGAACAGAATATGGAATATGGAATATGGAATAGAATAGAATAATGAATAGAATAGAATATAGAATAGAATAATGAATAGAACAGAACAGAATATGGAATATGGAATATGGAATGGAATGGAATAGAATAGAGTAGAGTAGAGTAGAATAGAATAGAATAGAATAGAATAGAATATAGAACAGAATAGAATAGAATAGAATAATGAATAGAATAGAGTAGAGTAGAGTGGAGTGGAGTGGAGTGGAGTGGAGTGGAGTGGAATGGAATGGAATAGAACAGAATAGAATAGAATTCTTTATGGGCCAAGTGTGATCAGACACACGAGGAGTTCATTAAGTGACTCATTGCAGTCATTAAGTGAATCCGGCTTCCCCGTTGACTTTGCTTGTCAGTAGGTGGCTAGAAGGGGATCAGGTGCCCCTGGGACGCTGTGGCCGTCATAAATACGGGTCCCTTAATAAACTCCTTGCCAAGCGTCCAAATTCTGATCACACAAAGACGGGGATGCTGCGACAGTTCGTAGGAGGGGAAACCGATTTAAGTCCCTTTTTTCCCCAATGGTGTTTCGACTTCCAATCATCGCTAAACGGGGACTCCCCGTCTTCCAGACACATTCTCTCAAGTGTCCCTTGTGAATCCAGCTCCAGCCCGGACCCTCTCTCGGCTCACCTGCAGATCCTTCATGTCCTTCTCCCCCCGTAGGCGCTCGGCCGTCTCCGCGTCCAGAAGCTGGGAAGCCGACTCTCCGGTGTTCCTCTCGTCCGTCAGCTCTGACGTTAGCTCCGCGACCTGAGAGGAAGGGGAAACAGAAGTTGGCCCATAGCCAGGGGGTTGGGGAGGGGGGGATGTTTTCGCATTGACAACAGAGTTAGATAATGCTGGGAAGGAGGGATGTGAACGAGAGTCCAGCTAGACATAACAACACTAAACCTAGCGTGAGAATCAAGGTTATTGAAATAAGAGATGATAAGAATTGGCCCGGGCTGGAGAGCTGGAGAGGAAGCCTGCTTTCAAGTTAATTGGGGAATGTGATTTATGACTAATTGGAGGAGGGAATTGCGCATTGATACTATGTGCTCAGGGCAGAGGGATTCAGTTTTTGGCTTCGATTATGCAGTGCCGATGTTATGCTACTCGGATAAAAGATTCTTTAAGGTAAACAATGCCTCGAAGTTCTTTCGAAGAGTTTCGTCTGTCGGAACTATGACACTTCCCCTCTTTGAAAATCCGCTAAAGAAAAACCCAGATGTATTAGAAGTCGTCCCCCCACACTCAACATCTGGATTTTGTGAAACAGGTCAGGGCTAACCCCCTGCCACCGGCCTTCAAGGAGAGATCTGATTAATTGAAGGATGGGTGTTCCTGATCCATTTCTTTATCAAAATTTACTTTCTCCAGGTGTCAAATGTATTTATGTGCCAAACATTCATTTCTTCATAAAATGACTTATGGACTATTGATAGAATTTGCTTGCTTTGTTTATAAAAATGTATATAGGGGTCTCCAAACATAACTACTTTAAGACTTGTGGACTTCAACTCCCAGAATTCCTCAGCCAGCTCTGCATCTCTGGCTACTGTCCCATGGGTCAGTGAATTTCAAGTGTGGATCCTTTAAGAGGTGTGGACTTCAACGCCTTAAGGCACGGGTCTTCCAACTTGGCCCTTGTGGACTTCAACTCCCAGAATTCCCCATCCAGGGAATTGAAGTCTCCCCCTCTTAAAGCAGGCTGGCTGGGGAATTCTGGAAGTGGAAGTCCACCCCTCTTAAAACAGGCTGGCTGGGGAATTCTGGGAGTGGAAGTCCTCCCCTCTTAAAGAAGGCTGGCTGGGGGATTATGGGAGTGGAAGTCCTCCCCTCTTAAAGCAGGCTGGCTGGGGGATTCTGGGAGTGGAAGCCCACCCCTCTTAAAGCAGGCTGGCTGGGGGATTCTGGGAGTGGAAGTCCTCCCCTCTTAAAGCAGGCTGGCTGGGGGATTCTGGGAGTGGAAGTCCTCCCCTCTTAAAGCAGGCTGGCTGGGGGATTCTGGGAGTGGAAGCCCACCCCTCTTAAAGCAGGCTGGCTGGGGGATTCTGGGAGTGGAAGCCCACCCCTCTTAAAGCAGGCTGGCTGGGGGATTCTGGGAGTGGAAGCCCACCCCTCTTAAAGCAGGCTGGCTGGGGGATTCTGGGAGTGGAAGTCCTCCCCTCTTAAAGGGGCCAAGTCTGGAAAAACAGTTACGATCTCAGAGGATCAGAGAGGAGAAAGGTCAGCCCTGAGCTTAATGGAGGCTGAAGATTCAATCCTGGACATCATTTAGATTCACCTTATTGGCCAAATGGGCAGCATTTAATTGATCTAATTAATGAGATGCTGCTTGCCCAAAAAAGGGCAGGGATGGGCAGGCAGATCCAAAAACAGGCCAGGAGATGTTCCTACTTCTTCTGATCTTCTGCAGAACTTTCCGCCCTCACCCTAAAAGTCCAGGCAAGTGGCAGACGCTACTCCTGGTTGCAGAGCTCCTCGTCTACTCCCTAAGTACAGGCAGTCCTCAACTTAACGACTGCAATGGAGTCCAACATTTCTGTCACTAAGTAGGGGAGCTGTTAAGTCAGCTTTGCCCCGTTTTACGACCTTCCTCGCCACCGTGAACCGCTGTCGTCACTAAGTGAGACACACGGTAATGAAGCAAATCCGGCTTCCCCCATTGGCTGGGCTGGTCGGAAGGTCGCAAGAGGGGATCCCGCGACCATCGTAAACGTGAGTCAGTGGCCCGGTGTCTGAATTTTGATCGTGGGACAGTGGGGGGGGGGGTCGATTAGCATGAAAAAACAGTCACGAAGTCACTTTTTTTTCAGTGGCGTTGTTAACTTGGATCGGTCGCTAAACGAACGGTCGTTAAGTCGAGAACTTTAACTTGGGGGGGGAGGGTTTCAAGGCCTTACCTTGCTCTCCAAACGGTCGCTGCTCAGCCGCAGTTCGTTCCGCTCTTTCTCCACCTTCTCCAGGCGGCCCTTTAGCTGCTGGATTTCTTCCTGCGAGGAGAAGGAAAAGCAGGCTGCGAGAGCGAACCGGGGAGCGCCAGAGTTTCGGCCCCGGGTTGGGAAGTCGGGCTGGAAGAGGCCCTGGAGGTCTTCTAGTCCAACCCCCTGCCCCAGGCAAGAGTCCTTGCAGCTTCCCAATCTTCTCTTGAAGAGCTCCAGGGATGGAGCAGCCACAACATCTGGAGGCCAGCTGTTCCACTGGCTAATTGTTCCAATTGCCAGGAAATTTCTCCTTTGGTTCCAGGTTGGGTCTCCCTCTGAGGGGTTTCTGCACGTTGCCCATCCTCCCTTTCTTCCTTCTTTCCTTCCCCTTTCTTTCTTTCTTTCTTTCCTTTCCTCCCATGTCCCTCCCTCCTTTCCTTCCTTCCTCCCTCCATCTCCTCCCTCCCACTTTTTCTTTTTTTCTTTTTCTCCCCTTTCCTTCCTTTCTCTCCTCCCTCGTCCCACCCTCACTTCCTCCCTCTCTCCTTCCTCTCCCTCTTTTCTTTCTTCCTTTCTTTTTCTCCCTTTATTCCTCCTTCCCTCCCTCTTTCTCCTTTCCTTCCATCCTTCCTCCCTCCCTTCCTTTCCTTTCTTCCACCCCTCCTTCCCTTTCTTTCTCTCCTTCCAATTTCCTTCCTCGCTCCCTCCCTTCCTCCCTCCTTCCCTCCCTCTTCCCTTCCTTCCTTCCTCCCTTTCTTTCCTTGTCTCCTTCCTTTCCTTCCTCGCTCTCTCCCTCCCTCTCCTTCCTCCCTCCCTCCCTCTCCTTTCCTTTCTTCCCTCCCTCCCTTTCTTTCCTTCTCTCCTTTTTTTCCTTCCTTGCTCTCTCTCTCCCTCTCCTTCCTTCCTTCCTCCCTCCTTTCCTCCCTCTTCCCTTTCTTCCTTCTTCCCTTTCTTTCCTTCTCTCCTTCCTTTCCTTCCTCACTCTCCCTCCCTCTACTTCCTTCCTTCCTCCCTCCCTCTCCTTCTCTCCTTCCTCTTTCCTTCCTCCCTCCCTCTCCTTCCTTCCTTCCTTCCTCCCCCCTCCCTCTCTTCCTTTCCTTCCCTCCCTCCCTTTCTTTCCTTCTCTCCTTCCTTTCTTTCCTTCCTTGCTCCCTCCTTCTCCTTCCTCCCTCCCTCCCTTCTTCTAGAATCATAGGCCTGGAAGGGACCCGGGAGTCATCTAGTCCAGCTCTTTGCTTGATCAGGAGACCTTATACCACCCCAGACCAACGGCCGTCCAATCTCTTCCTCAAAGGCTCCAGTGATGGAGTACCTGCAACTTCTCAAGGGAAGCCCTTCTTCTTTTCACTATCGTTTAATATCCCAAAATCCCTCCCTACGTCCAGGTGGACTCTCCCTCTGACTTCAATTCCTGGGAATTCCCCAGCCGGCAGGCTTTAAGATGGGTGGACTCAGAGGTCATCTAGTCCAGCCCCCTGCCCCAGGCAAGAGTCCTTATTATACCACGTAGGCAAATGGACGCCCAGTCTTCCCTTGAATCTCACCCAACCCTTGTTGGCTGGGGGATTCTGGGAGCCGAAGTCCACCGGTCAGGAAGGGGCCCTAGTTCCCCATCCCTAAACTATTCGTGGTGAAGAAAGAACACCGCGATGTAAAAAAGGATGTTGAGACTCTAGAAAGAGTGCAGAGAAGAGCAACAAAGATGATCAGGGGACTGGAGGCTAAAACATATAAGGTTGCTGGAATTGGGGATGTCCAGTTTAATGAAGAGAAGGACGAGGGGGGACAGGATAGCAGCCTTCCAGTATCTCAGGGGCTGCCCCAAAGAAGAGGGAGTCAAGCTATCCTCCAAAGCCCCTGAAGGCAGGACAAGAAGCAACGGGTGGAAACTCATCAAGGAGAGAAGCAACCTGGAATTAAGGAGAAACTTCCTGACAGTGAGAACAATTATCCAGTGGAACAACCTACCTCCAGAAGCGGTGAATGCTCCAATACTGGAAGTTTTTAAGAAGAAACTGGACAGCCATTTGTCCGAAATGGGATAGGGTTTCCTGCCTGAGCAGGGGGTTAGACTAGATGACCTCCAAGGTCCCTTCCAACTGTATTCTATTCTAAGAGACTGGACTGCCATTTGTCCGAAACGGTCTAGGGCAGTGGTTCTCCACCTGTGGGTCGGGACCCCATTTGGGGTCGAACGACCATTTCACGGGGGTCGCCAAACAAGGCTGTCCGCCATTTTTTTTCCCCTTTTCTTTGGCCACGCCCCTGGCACCCGGTGATGTATAAGTGGTTGGGGGTCACCACAACATGGGGAACTGTATTATGGGGTCGCGGCATTAGAAAGGTTGAGAACCACTGGTCTAGGGTTTCCTGCCTGAGCAGGGGGTTGGACTAGATGACCTCCAAGGTCCCTTCCAACTTTATTATTATTATTAACTTCTCCAGTTCTTCTTAAAGACCCATCCTAGGGGGGTCCCTCCCTCCCTCCCTCCCTCCCTCCTCCAGCCAGAAGACCCACGTACATCTTTGGCCCGGATCTGGTCCTCCGTCAGCTGAACCTCAATCAGAGGCCGAACGGTGGTGAAAAGTTTCCACCAGGGCCAGCCCTTCACGCCCTTATTCTTCTTGATGTTCTTCTGGACGCAGCGGATAGCCAGGTCCTGAATCTGCATGGGGGGGGGGGACAAGAGGGGAAGAGAAGAGGATCAGGCCAAGAGGAGCCCCTTCCCCTATGCAGGGCAGGGCCGAAACCAAGACACCCACGCCCCCCTTCTCCGTGGTCCTTCCAAAGGCTTCAGAAGGCTCCAAGGAAGAACTCAACTCACGAGAAGACCAAGCGGACTCTCTTTCGCTACATCAGTGGTTCTCCACCTGTGGGTCGGGACCCCATTTGGGGTCGAACGACATTTCACGGGGGTCACCAAACAACGCAGTCCGCCATTTCCCCCCCCCCCCTTTTCCTTAGCTGTGCTCCTCCCTTTTATTCTATTGGCTTTTGAAAGCCAATAGAATAGACTCTCTTGAACAGAGTCTAATTCTATTGGCTTTCCAAAGCCAATAGGAATTGTCCAGGCTGTCTCTGCCCTGCTGAGCCCGCCAAAAGTCCCATTCTGCAAACGGTGCTGCACCAGTGTAGTCCTCGACTTACGACCGGTTGAGTAGTCCTCGACTTACGACCGGTTGGGGGTCACGACATTAAAAAGGTTGAGAACCACTGGGCTACATTGATCTATCCAACCATCCCTCCTTATCTATATTATTTATCTATCTCTATGAAATCTATTTATATCTGCCCATCCATCCGTAATGTCTTTACATCCTATCCTATCCTTCGTTTCTTTCTTTCTTCTTTCTTTCCTTTCTTTCTTACTTTCTTCTTTCTTTCTTTTTTTTACTTTCTTTCTTACTTTTTCTTTCCTTTCTTTCTCTTTCTTTTCTTTCTCTTTCTTTCATCTATCTATCTATCTATCTATCTATCTATCTATCTATCTATCTATCTATCTATCTATCTATCTATCTATCCCAGACATGTCAAACACAAGGCCTGGGGGCCAGAAGCGGCCCACAAAGTGGTTTCATGTGTGGCCCGCGAAGCCATCCTGGAAACAGTGAGGGAACGACCCCCGCTGCCTTGGCCCTGGCCCAGGCCGGCCAGGAGCCAATGTACAATTTTGTGGTGGCCATCTATGCTGAAACGCATTCAGTCTTAGCTCCACAAGGCTGTCTAGAAACAGCGAGGAACCAGCCCCTGGGTGCATGTCGGCCCTGTCCCCTGGGTGCGTGCTGGGGAGGGGTCCCCCTTTGTGAGGAATGAAGAAATGAACCATCACCTGGAAGTGGCCAGCAAATGGCCCTCACCTACGTCACCTATCCAGCTTGATGGGCTCTGCCCTGGTCCCCCCCCCTTCTGCCAGAGACCCTCAGATCTGCCCCACTCCTGCCCAGGCCCCCACAGGCACCCTTGACACGAATGATGTAGAACTGGCCACGCCCACCTAGTAGGCCCCACCCACTCCCTCCACGCCCACCCAGTAGGCCGCCGCCCCCCCCCGAGGGAAACTGCAATGCTGATGCGGCCCTCAATGAAATTGAGTTTGACACCTCTGATCTATGTTTATTTATCGTGTATCTATCATGTCTATCTATTTATCTATACCTATCTATTTATATCTGTCCATCCATCCAGCATGTCTGTCTATCCTATCCTATCTTATCCTATCCTATCCTATCGTCCCTCCACCCACCCACTCACCCACCCATCTATCTATCCATTTATTT